>BMAO01005729.1:0-600000 GCA_019973975.1 Trichonephila clavata
CTACATAAGAAAACAACAAACCTCAGTTATTCTTCAGATCTCATATATTTTAAAACTAATGAAGTTTTATTGAAGAATAGTTTAAAATTATGGATATATATTTTAAAACGTCTTAGAGAGCAATACGTACAAGTATAATCTATTTTGAAACAGTGATTCAGAACTGTTTGCTTAATTCATTAATGATTAATAATTATAATTAATAATAATTATTCACTAATGGATAAGTTAATGAATAGTAAGTCATATCCCCCCCCCGAAAAACTTGTATCAAATAATTCACTTTTAGGCAAAATTTATATTATAAACAATTTAATTATAATATTCGGTAGTATTTTTTTAAAGCAAAATAATCAAAACTGTGTGGGAAAATATATAACAAAATCACATGAACATATTTAGTAGATTACAATTTGTTTGATAGTTTTCTTCTGAACTGTTTCAACAAAAAAAAAAAAACTCGGATGCAGTGCTAAAAAAATTATTTCTCAATTGTCATGTAATTTTTTTTATTAAAAACCAGTGCAAAAAACACTTTTTTCTCAAGTCATTATTATTTTTTTTATGTAATAAATACTGAAAAGTAACCGATAAATAATCGGTTACTTTTTCAGTATTTATTACATAAAAAATGAATTTTTTTTGCATTTAAATACTCACATCATAAATTTTAAATTATTCTATGCTGATATGGCTTTTATTATATATGTCTAATATGCTAGTGTATTAAAAAAGAAGTTGGGTAACGTTATATCAACGCAAACTGATGAAAAGAGAGAATGAATGAAACATGGTGGATAAATGAACGTGAACAAACAAAGGGTGTGGCACCCAGTGTCGAAAAATAATATAAATAATAATTGAAGTAAGCTTTACATGGGCTTTTTAATTATACATCGTTGCTCTTCAGAATCGTTTACGTAAAACTCAAAGCATGCCCGGAGCATTTAGTAAATTGTTCTCAGAATAACTAACAGTTGAACATTAAGCTGCTATAATATTCTTTTGTATAGTAAGCCTTTTGATGTCAAAAAACTGACATATGAAAGAAAAGATTCAACAGGATTCACAATCACAAAATAGCAGGTTCTAACAAAAAGAAACAACAACCAAAAAATCATCCTAAATTATGAATCTGTTTCCATGCATCGAGTAAAAGAAAATTTTATCACTCTATTTTAACTGAATTATTTACATTCAGATTAACATTAAGGATAAAAATTAATTCAATGAACACTTAAGTAGAGCAATAATCTTTTTAATTAGATTTTTAGTTTTTTATAATTCCCTACAATTCCTATTAACAAAATTAGAACTGCTGTTATGAATACCGAACAACTCAATACACCTTCTTACTCAACAAACCCCTAAATACGCATAGCACGATCAGCGTTCAATTTTCGTATCCTAAACGCTGCAGCTCCTTAAACCTCTATGTAGATTTATAGCCAACCCACTCCAGATCCCTTCTCCCCCTTTTCCATTCTTACGCTCCGTCCCTTTCATTTAAATTTCCACTTTTTTCAAAGCTATTCCCTTTCTGTGTCAAGGGAACCTACCCCTTCTACTTGATCTAATTTGGGTCTGAGCTCATCAGCCAGGCTTGCTCATTACATGTGTCTGCGTGAATTAGTAATGCTGCTAATACCATAGGAGCCAAGGACCGATACCCCACCATGCTCTATTTTGAATTCCGTTTGTGCTCCTGTTAGAGAAGGGGGTGGGAGTCTGACCCTTGCAAAGCTCGTGCAATACACGTAGATTAGAGAACTTGGGAAAATCGGATACTTGTTTCGTTTAAACGGCGAGTAGGCTTTGCTTAAGCCGTGCTTTCCATGGAAGGGTTACTATGTTACATTATTCATTCCAGAGGTGTATAAATGGTGTGGTTGTTTCATTGGCGGCGTCGGCTGTTGGTGTTTTTAATTCGGTGGCCTATTCAGAGGGTGACCGGAACTGTTGGGATAGATTTATAATTTATACCGCCACCTCTTTGGGCGAATTACTTAACTAGACTCAACGCAGATATCATTAGCAAATTAAATTCTTTGCGTTAGTGGCTGCACCCTATAGGTTATGCGATGTCTTAACGAGTCTAGTGGATGAAGTCGACGGCTTAGAAGTCGAAACAAAGATCACTATTAGCAATATCTTACTTGAAGTAATTCCACAAATACATGATAGTGTAACACACGTGGAAAAGTTACGGACAAAAGTAGAAAAAATATAAATTTAAAAAACTTAAAACATACATTTATACTTAAATGTATGCATATTGTGAATTTTTATTACTATTAAATCTTCGAAAAAACGATTTTTTTTTTTTTTAAAGAAACATTGTTCAAAAAATAGTTTTAACATTCAATACGAAACAATTAAGTAAGGTAAAGAATTCCTCTTAACCTTATAAAAAATTCAATCATAGAGGGGAGAGAAAAACTGTTTAGAGTAATTTATCGTATATTTCTTAAAAAAATGAAAGGGAATCTGTTAGCGAGTAACTAATCCAAAGGGTGGAATTTCTCTCTCTCTCTCTCTCCTTTTTATATTACTAACATTACCATAATTTTTTTTACGGAATAATTAAAATCTTTTTTAATTTTATACATGTTTTCACATTTTCCTTTTCAATATTTACTCTTTTTTTCGTTACCTAATTTAATTCTTCATTCGAAAAATAATATATTTAATCAATATAAAATTCAGTGTTAAAATATCGTACAAAAGTTTGAATTGTAAAATACAGGAAATGCATAAGGCTTTATGTGATTTGAAACATTTCTTATTAATTTATATTTTTCAGTGTATTACACAGTTAAATATATTTATCGTAAAATAGCATATGAATTAAAGTCAAAAAAGTATAGAAGTATAAATATATATATATAATTATCAGTATTTTAAAATAGTTCACAACTTTTTCTCCAATTTAATCAAAGAATTTAAGTCCTAAGTAATAAGAGCAAATATCAACAGATAATGTTAATGACCAGGGTTTTATCAAACTTTCAGTTTTCAGATTCCTTAAACTTTATCTAGAATTTTATTATGCAGTAATTTGAGATCACATTTAATAAAGCAAATTTATTGGCTTCTAATTATTACCTGGTACTAAAACTCGGCCCAGTCTGTTGCATATGTAATATGACTATGTCAGTGGCATACACAGACCTCTCTCGTGGAGGTGGCTGTCAGTGGCGTAACGCAGAATATTAGCCTCTTCTCCCGTAAAGTCAGGTTTTGCCTTTAACAGTTCATAAATTGGTTAATTACGTACTTGGCGGCAGTCGGGCTTTGGGCAGCCCAGAATCTTGCCCCCCCCCAATATGGGAGTTGCGGGGTGTACATTACGCCACTGGGGGTTACGTTCTGAAAAAACCGTAGATGAAAACACCGAGGGGTAATCTTTATGGTAAAAATTTAAAATCTTATGGTTAATGAGGGAGGGAGGTTTAAAACCCCACCCCTTGTGTACGCCACTGAACTTTGTTAATGATGAAAGTTAATGATTATTGTGTGTGTTAATCATCAATAATTCTTAAATAGGGTTAGTTCATGGTTTTTTAAACAGGTTTCCTTTTTTCTCTCTCTTTTTTTTTTCTTTTATTTCTACAAAACGTAGATAAAATTGAGCTCTTAAAAGAGGAATCAAGTTTAAATCTGGTAAAATTGCAGTTTCTGGTGGTTATTGATCAATAAAATTGGTTATGAAAACTCACTTAAGAAAAAAAAACTTATCATGTCCACAATTATTGGATTTCACTTTTATGAATAATGTTTTTTTTTTTTAAATTTATTTCTTTCATCTTAATAATGCAGTTTACAGTATCACACTTAATAATTTCAGCATAATGCAAACACCAAGCGATTTAAATAATTTAGTCTCGCTATAATGAAAAGAGTAGAAAAATAATAGGGAGACTTTTTAATATCTTTGTTTACCTTGAGCTTTCAATTTCACTTGCGTGTATAAACACAATTGTGCCTTGAAGTGATAATTAGTTATATGATTATCTTAAGCACGTGAACAGAATCACGGAGTCTGCCTCAAATACCTACTTTCTCTATTAAACAACTTGTGAAAACTCTCCGTCAAGTCTCTAGTTTCTGAGGGAAAAGTTTTTTTTTTATTTTTCGTGTAAAAAAAGTGCTTTTTTTACAGCCAAGGGTTTAAAAAACTGTGCAAATCTATATAAAAAAAATTGAATCATCTAAATTAGCGACTCGCTCATAAAGTATCTCGAATAATAAATCAAAAAAGCCACAGACTGGGAGGTTTTTATGATATGCAAAATAAATACAAAGTAACTTATGTTATTTATGTATTGTTTGAAAAACTTAAAAGAGTGTTGCATAAATAATATTTATAACATTTTTTATTTAAATGCAAGGTGAGTAACAAATTATTTCTCAGACAGAAGATACAATCTCAAGATATGGTGTTCAATCAACCTGGAGTATGTTTAAGGATTTGAGAGTTGTTGATGCAAGGATTTTCGAAACAGATGACAGCTAAATTAATCTCGCGGCTGTTTCTGGTTGTGATATATAAATTGGAGCAAATATTATCTAGTAATACAGATATGCCTGTGAATTAAAAACACTTGTTTATCGTGAGACGCACTGACTGTAGACTAATATATAACTTTTTTTAAAGTCAGTACATTTTTTTAAAAAAATAGATTATATATATTGACTTAAAGAATCAGAAAGATTAAAAATATTGTTGTTCATCTGGGGGCAAAAATAATACTTCTTAAAATTTCAATTTTTAGATGTTTGGTTGAAGAAAAAAAAAGAATTGATTTCAAAACAAACAGCTGAAAAGAGAGAGATATATAAAGTTTTAAAGCATTTTTAACAATTTATCCTTAAATGCGATCATATTTTGCTTTTGGTGGTATGTGTGTGAATCTTCATGTGTTACTCTACTGGCTTTTTTTCTAAAGTTCTATATTTATTCAGATTTTTGGTTTTTATGGCTTTGGTATGTATATTAATGTTCTTTTTTAAATTTTCTTTGTGGATCTAAAAACTATCGTATCATATATTTCATATTTATTATTTAGTATTGAGTTTAAGCTTAGAAAATAGGAGGAATAATTTTCTAAAAGCATCCCATTGCTTTAGAAATTTATACCTACACTATTTTCTCTTCCTTTCAAGCTAGGAAGCTTTCAAGCTTTTATAGGGGAAGATTGGCTGATCTTGTGTTCAATGAAACAAAATTGATATTGTATCCACAGGATTTGATTAAGCTTCTCTGTTTAAAATAAGTATAAGTTCTTAGATAATCGTTTCGTTTGAAATGATTTGAGATTAAATGAGCAATTTCAGTTTCGTATTGCAAGATTTAAAACAGATTAGATTGTACTCACTTAGACTGTACATTCAACCAAATTTGAATTCACAATTTAAAATTAAATTTCATTTTATATGTAAGTGAAATTAATTTAATTTTGATTATGAAGGATAAAAGAAATGTGTGTGCTACTGATTATATGCTGTTAAAAAGAGTGTAAAACTACTGTTTAAAATGAATTAGATATTTAAAGAAATATTTGCTCCAAAATTAAGAAAATAAATGAACATATTAATTTTACAACCTAATCGTTCATGAATACCGATTTCTTATAAATTTGCATTCGGTGCATATATGAGAACGTGTATCAAATATATGCATATAAATTGTGTTCATAAAAAAAACTAATGTCAATTAATAGCAGAACAATATAACACACGGTTAAATCTATTACATTTAAATCAAATGCTCTCGGAATATTTAAATAATTCTTAAAAAATCTAAATTATGGAAAGTATTAAGTTTTTCTCTTATTTCTTAATTCATAAATATTTATTTTCGAGTAAAAAAGGCCTATATGTTTTTTTAAAGCTAATGAGCTAATGATTATAAGAGGTAATATTAAGCGCCTAGGCATGTTAGACTATCTCTTAAAGTTTTTTTCCCCACTAGTACGTGATAAAGAGTGAGTGATCCTTACTTAAGTAATTCTAAATTCTAACCAATATCACACACAATGACTTAGAACACGAATCTTGATTCCCACTGAGAAAGTTCAACCCAAAAAATACACGGAAGGAACTAGATATTTTGTTTTTGAATGTGGATAAAAATTTTCATTTCGAATGCTTACATAAGGCAACTATTTTGTTATTACTACATTTGAGAATTAAAATTTAGAAAAAAGAGCATATTCTAACAAAAAAGTATTTTTAAACTCTTTATTAGATCTTAATTACTATACGATATTCATATTTCACCTAATGTTAACGTTATATAGAAGTAATATTCATACGTTTTGTAACATAGGTCATTCTCTTTCAAATAATTTACTTTTATCACCAAAAATTAGATAAGATGAATTAAGATATTTTATGAATATCAAAAGATATATATATATATATCTTTATATATATATATTTTTATATATATATATATATATAATATATATAAAATTCTCCTGTCACAGTGTTTGTAACCAAACTCCTCCGAAACGGTGTGGCCGATTCTTATGAAATTTTGTGCGTATATTCAGTAGGTCTGAGAATAGGACTTAAACTATTTTTCATTCCGATATTGTAATTATTCAAAAAGATATTAATTAAAAACCTTAAAACGCTTAATTGTCTTAACCCTGAGCGTTATTTTTCCCGCCTAGCGTCGTGAATGAACAGAGGGTGAAATTTTTCGGTATTCCCGACGTTATTTTAACAGCCATCCGATTTTTGTTTTTTAGATCAGACAAAAAATAATTACAGAATCGGAAAGATCATTTCTTTCGCCACGATACAGTATAATTTGTTTTGCAAAATAATAATATTTTCTATTTTTTAAGAATTTTTTAAAAAATAGTTAAAATTGATGGGTTTTTATGAAAATTATTTCGAAATCGTTGCGTATGAATTTATTTTCGTGTTATGAAAACGATATTCTACACTAAATAACTTCAAGCCTTTTTCTTTTAGAACCAGTCATTTAAAAAAAAAATGCCCAAAACTTTTTTTTAAAGATTTTTTGAAAAATTGTCGAAATTTTTAACTTAACATTGAATAACTTCGTTATTTAATAAGATTATCATACGAAATTTTTGTTGTGTTTGTAGAATAATGTTATCAAACTTCTGTACGAAGATTGAAAAAATTGCTTAAAAATTACGGATTTAAAAAAATTCGTGATTTTCGTAAAATAACGTTATTGCATGAAATAATCTAAACAGTATTTTTTGTACATTTTTTATTTAAAAGTCCTTCGTTTTCGAAATTAATGTGTGAAGTTTGAAAGCATTAACTTAAAAATTAAGCCCTAAAAAATAAAAACTTTAATAAAAAATACGCGATTTTACAGTTTGCCAAGCCTTGGCGTCGAAAAATGGTTTCGCGCCAAATAGCTTTCCACTGTTTCACCTGAAACTTCACATCTAACTCAAGGGTTACACCAAAAAGTTCTGACTTAAACATGCGAAAATCAGCAAATTTGGAGAGTAAAAAAGTTATTTTTGCTTCAATTATCATCATTTTCTCTTTATATAGTTTTCAAAATTAAATCGTTATTGATGCCAGATTAAGATGAAAGAATGTATTCAATACATTTCTGAGATTCATTTAAAATATTTATCTGTATCAAATCAGTGATTTAAAAAATAAAAAGCCAAAAACTTTTTTGAACAAATTTTAATAAAACACTCAAAATATTTAAATCAATCGTTTAATGATTTCTTCTTTAAAAAAGATAATTGCATGAAACTTTATTCCCATGTGTCGAACATTTCAAAAAATCCTCACAATTTTACTTCAAGATTTAAAATAGTAGTGAAATTTTGTAATTTGAAAATTTTTTACTTTTCTGTCTTTTTTCAACATACAACTATTTTTAAAAAGGCTACATTTTCATTTCCGAGGACTAAAAAACTGCAACGAAAGAATTGGAAAGTGGGTGAGTGTTTTATAAATTCGCACTGTTCACCTATATACTCGATAGTTTTTGGCGACGGACTTCCGAAATTTTCAGCCACGGTCAAGTGATGAGGACGACACTTGAGCTTTCACCCATCTCTCCTAAATACCACACCAACTTAAGAACAAATTTCGAAAAAGGGAGTTTTTATGACATAGTTAAAGAAATCACTCACATCGCGCGCATACACACACACACATAAGTGCTATCCTCCTAAGAGGGAAACAGGAAGTTCCCATGGGGATGAAGTTATTCACTCGGTAAAAGCCTGTACAACCCCGGGGTAAGCGGAGAGGAAATAAACAAAGAAGTCAAAGTAATTTCGAAAAATAATATTGGAAGTGCTGATTTTGTCAAGAGAAGGGAAAATGTTAAACGAGAAAGCCATGATACGCACTCACGGGCCATGCACTCACATCGTACGTGTCACACCCACACAGAAGTGCTGGGGTCAGAAATAAAGGAGGAAATTAACATGTGGATTAAGTTATACCCTCGTTAAAAGCCCGTGCAACGCCGGGCCGGGTCAGCTAGTATATATATATATATATATATACAGGGTGTTTCATAAATGATGGGAGTAACTTTAAGGGGTGATAGTACACATCAAGACGAGTAATAGTAAATAGGAAACCAAGTGTCCCAAACGTCTTCCGAAGGAGAAAGGCGCCATCAAAGTTTATGGTCCTAAATTTCAAATGATGATAAAAAACGGAAAAATGGATCGATTCATTTGCGGTTTTCACTGAAATCATTCTTTAAATTAGTATTTTCTTAAAAAAAAGTTTGAAAGACGAAGTTAAAAAAATGCAGTTAGAGGGCGCTCTAGACTTTAAAGTACCAAACAACTACTTTTTACCAGTATTTTTTAAATTTTGTTAAATGTTTACAAAAGCTTAAATTTTAACTTGAATTTTGAGCGCAAAATTGAAACCATCGGGAGCGGATAAGTGGCGCAAATGTAACCGCGTTCAGGGGGGGGGGGGAATTGAAATGCTCGTATGTAATGATCAAAATAAAAAACGATAAAGCAAACTTTAAGAGGCGATAGTACAACAGAAAAACAATCAACTTTGATTAGAAAATGCATGATTTGAATTCAATCGCAAACGTGTTAGAGCATCTTCAAATTTTATCCATGCAAGCATTATAGCTGCAAGTTTCTGGAAGAAGAACATTATATATATAAATTGTGATATGGGGAAGAAGAAGAACGCATATGCAAATTGGTATTAAGATAAAAGCCACTGACCCGAGTGTGCAAGTGTAAATCACGGTACAAACGTAACGAAAGATGTTGCCCTTCACTAATCAAGAAAAGGCTGATATGCACTTCATCTACGGAACTGCAAATGGGAATAGTGCAGAGGCGCGATGATTTTGTACGGAAAAAAATTTCCCATCCCTTGGCCAGCGCGATCGCCCGATCTTTCATGCCTGGATTTATTTTTGTGGGGACACCTGAAGAGTCTTATGTATGAGACTCCTATCGAATCTGCAGAAGAACTCGTCGCCTGACTTTCGGCAGCTGCAGGAGAGGTGCGCGATACTTCTGGCGTGTTTCAGAGGGTTTGTGGATCCCTTCTTCGCCGTTGTACCGCATGCATCGCCTCTAATTGTCCGTGTTTCGAACAGCTATTGTAATCATTTCTAATTAAACTTTTTTTTATAACGTAAATGTTCTTTGTTTCCTTTTTTGTCTCTTAAAACGAAATCTGTTTCAGCGCCCTCTATCACCTTCGGGTTAAAATTACGAGTATGATTTCTTTGATGAATGTTGCTTGTTTTGGTGTTGTACTATCGCCTCTTAAAGTTTGCTTTATCGTTTTTTATTTTGATCATTACATACGAGCATTTCAATTTTCCTCCCCTGAACGCGGTTACAATTGCGCTACTTAACCACTCCCGATGGTTTCAATTTTGCGCTCAAAATTCAAGTTAAAATCTAAGCTTTTGTAAACATTTAACAAAATTTAAAAAATACTGGTAAAAGGTAGTTGTTCGGTACTCCAAAGTCTAGAGCGCCCTCTAACGGCATTTTTTTAACTTTGTCTTTAAAACTTTTTTTAAAGAAAATACTAATTTAAAGAATGATTTTAGTGAAAACCGCAAATGAATCGATCTATTTTTCCGTTTTTTATCATCATTTGAAATTTAGGACCCTAAACTTTGATGGCGCCTTTCTCCTTCGGAAGACGTTTGGGACACTTGGTTTCCTATTTACTATTACTCGTCTTGATGTGTACTATCACCCCTTAAAGTTACTCCCATCATTTATGAAACACCCTGTATATTGATCCGTACTGTAGTTAAAAAGCTTTCAAAAATAGCATTGATTTTATTTGATCTTTTATTATCCTCGTCTTTTTAAAACCGAGCATGGGGTATTTGTGCCGGACCTAATTTTGAATCTCGACTAAATAAAAGTTAACATGCGTATAATTTAGGCATATTTTCCTTCTGTTTGAACTTCTTTTGCTTATCATTTCTGCTTGAAATAGTTAAAGAATAAGTTAAAATGTCATTAAAAATACGGGCGGGCAATAAAATTATTATTTTCTCAGTTAAAACCATTAAGTGTGGAAAAAAATTGAAATGTTTGTTATCAATTCAATTTAGTTCATGTTACGTTATATTCATTTTATTACTAGAAAAATGTGATAAAATTATGTAGTTCAAACTAAATGATGTATGCTTATACATAAGGAACGATAGTTTAAGAAACGATAGCAAATTTTGTGAAAGAAACGTCAATTATAATTAATCAAAAAAAGGAATACATTTTACAACCGCAAAGAATATCGGTAGTAAAAAAAAACTCTCCTTGCGAGATATTTCCTGCATCATTGACTTCAAACATGTTATGATTCTTGAGATTAATTACAACTTTCAAAACGGATAACATTCATCAATTTGTCAACAGCGCTGATAACTTATTAACTTTGTTTCAACTTACCGTTTCTTAGAGCTACGTTAAAAAAACTTAATTGCCATACATTATTTTCTCAAACTCTTCTAAATATAAAACTAACACTCATGAAAACGAAGAATCTTCCTAACAGAACTTGACTAAAATGAAAATGAATTTCCCCAAAACCTTCTAACTATGAAGCATTCGACTCGTTTCAATTCCAAGTACGTCGCATTCGTGTGTTTGAAAAGCGCGGGCTTTGCATAATGTATGTGCTACTTGCTACAGCCGCACCCATGAGACCCATGCATGTGCCACGCAACATGACCTTAATGTTCCTATCCACGGATAATTAGAGGCGATCGTGTACAAAACCTCACGCCAGAACTCCGAAACGTTAAATTCAAGATAACAGGAGATGAAATATGAAAACAGGAAGTCTGTCAACGATATAAATGTAGGATCAGATGGAAGGCTTGAAGCCGTTTTCATCCTTTAAATTACATCCAGTTTAGCCCGTTTAGTGATGTAAAAATAATGTGCATTAAGACTTATCTTTTCCTGCATAGTTATAAAACCATTTCGGTTATCCAAAAAGTAGAATTTTGTGATTTCATTAAAAATCCCTTTCGTTTTACCTCATTTCGGTTAAAAGTAATTCATTTTAGAGTTCATTTTCAAGGTAGAAAAGATATACGAAAATGTCAATCCCTCATTTTTTATTTTGTTTAATATTTTGAAAGTAAAATAGTCGGTGTAAACTGGTAAAAATGAAATTATTCTCTCTTACTCTCAACTTTACTCTTAAATAATTTTAAAAATTATTTCTTTATATTTGAATTTTACCGACATTTCTTTGGGCTACCGATTGTTTGAATTTTTGAACTCCGGAAAAAGAATAATACAAAAATTATTAATTACTTGCTTACACATTAAAAGAGACATTACATTTGAAAGAGACGTTAAATCATTGACGAAAAACACTTTTGACCACAGGACAATTTCAACATTTATATTCAACTTCCTATCTCACAATACAAAATGAACTGACCGTGACTTTTGTCACCAACTAACAAGTCAACACATCAAGGTTGCTATTCTAATTATAAAGATCTTCATTCTCTTTCTGGCTATTGACTTTTAAAGGCAAGCTGCATTTCTTTTGTCCTTTGAGTGCTTAGAAATCATATTCTTTGAGAAGGTGATACACATCTAACATTTTCTTTTTTCCCCACAATTAAAAATTGGTTTTATGGTGAATACTCTTCTATTCATATATATATATATATATATATATATATATATATATACAGTCGACTCTTGATAATTCGAAGTTGGAGGGACCAATGAAAAACTTCGAATTATCAAGAGGGTAGGAAAAACTCCCAAAATACACGAAGAGAATTTTTTTTCTAACATTTAAATTTAAAACTATGTAATAAGACAACAATTGTACATATGTATAAAATTATTTTAAAGTATTTTTAAAAAGCACGTAGATACAATATAAGTATTATACAGAAGTTAAAAGTCCTGTATTAAAAGAATACATTCTTACACAACCTTACGCATCTCTTCACAACATTGGACCATCCTTCCTGAACACATATATAGCAAGGCCACGTGTTAAACGAAAGTTGTCTATTGTCCACTTGAAGAAAGAAAGCAAACAAAGTGTATTTTCACCTAATGAACCGTAAAACACAAAGAAGGTGTAGCAGAGAGATGGTCATTAAAAAAGCTACGTTAAAGGAGAGACACATAGAAACAATACAGCACAAAGCTTGTAAGCTCCAACCTGTTTGCTGCAGGACTGTACATGGTAGTGAATGTACGAATTGTCGAGAGTTTTATGTGATAACTTCGAATTATTGCGTGTTGTAGTCAGGCCAGCCACAGATTTTACTTCGAAATATTGAGTGTACCCAAACGTATTGTTTTAGTTCGAAATATCAAGAGTTTTTCTAGGGACTGAGCATATGCCTTGAATTATTGAGTGGTTTGTATTAACGAAGGTTTGAATTACCGAGAGTCGATTGTATATATATATATATATAGGCATTCGAGATCCAAAATTGATATTATGGGTAAGAGACAATGCAAAAATTTTTTGACAAGGGCCTTTAATTTACTCTGAAAAAAAAAATTATTATTTGTATATAGTAGATGTCTACATAAAAATTAACTATTTTCCTATTTTTTTCTTTTGAGGATTGTTTAAGAACATAACATTTATAATCTGACTTTTTTTTTATTTTAAAATGTATTTAAATTAAATACTACAATTTATTTCTTAATTAGAAATATTATTTATTATTAAAGTAAAAAAGTTTGCATTAAGTTTTTGTAACGACTGTTGCCACAGAATCTCAAGTAATTTTGAATTAATGATAAATAACAAGCATTTGCGCACACAAGAGAGGGGGGTCCCCGAATTCACCCCCCCCCCCGCCCTTGAAAAATTCCTGTGTGCGCCACTGATGACAAGGAACACAATTGAGAGAGAGTGAAAGAGGGCTGACACATTTAACTTTAATTTATTTGAATTATTTTTAATCTGTACAAACTGTGCGGGAAATTTCTAAGACGTTTTATTGACCATCTTTCTTTTTTTAAATAAATTTACAAATCTCAAGAAAAAAGTTTTTGCTTTGTTGAATAGATTAAGATACAATTTCGGATTAATTTTTTTTTAAAAAAAAGTGATCTCTTTATATATTTTTAATCAAATCATTCTAAAAAATAAAACATTGATATACATCTTATTATCATGTCGCATGGTATTGTCTTCTGCGTAAATAAATAAGATCTGAATAATATATAGTTGAATATATTGCAAATTGTACAGCTTCTTTTAACCTCTTAAATGTAACATTATAACAAGGAATTATTAAAATGATTCCATTATTAAACAGAAAAATTTGAACTTTTTACTCAAATTCAAACATATTTACGTTCATCAAACCTATTTATACTGAAAGTTCAAAAGAAGAAATGTTAGTTTCTTTTTGCCTTTTATGTATCTAATTTATTGTATTTTCTGGAAAATGAGCTAGATATGTTTGTACGTATTCCTGTTAATCATAATGCTGAACGAGTCAGTTTGGTTAGAAAAAATGTAACCGGTGTTTAAGTTAGGTATGTTTGAATATTCAGTAACTGCAGAAACCCCTCAATTTGCCAACTGGTCTGCAATTCTAGCTCTACTCTAAACTTCATTTCAAAAGCGCTAACTTGACTTGAACTGAGTTATGGCGACGTAACATTCGTAACAAATGCTTGCGGAAATCATGATTCTACTCCAACACGTGAGACTAAAGGTTATTCACGCTAATGCTGACCAATGCTTGAGGTTGCATGCCAGAACTCACCCCCGAAACAAGCTATGCAGACAAGCAGCCAGTCAGACTACAAGGCTGACGGGGTAATTTTCGATTTACATATTTTGCAGGCAGGGACCCTCAGTCCTGTTCTGCGTTTCGGTGGTCTGCAAGGAATGACAACACGCCGCCTGACATTGATCAATCGAGTAATGAAGTTCTACGTAAACCACTTTGGGGGTCGTCTCCTAAGTGAAGTTGAAATGAGCTAGTGGGTGATAAATGATGTTGGGTTGAAACGCGTAGCGTTTTTGAAGCCTTCAAACTAATGGACTGATAATGGGAATATAAATGAAGCACGCTGCGTAATTGTCTGACTATATGGCTTCAGCGAATAGTAAAGTGAATTTTTTACTTTTCTTTCGTTCGTTTTTTCCTTACTTTTTCGCACTTGTGAGTAATTCTTAAACATGATCATCTGGATTTGCTTTTAATCGTGAGAAAAAAAGCTTTGCTTGATATTTTATTTCACACAGATCATCTAGTTCGGAAATCTGTCATTACCTTTCTTTTATTCGTTTGCGATTAGAACAAATTTTTTCCCACTTTCCAAACTCACCAAGTTCGTCGGCTATTGACAGACTGGAAATACAAATATAACTAACTGATTAAACGCAAAAATAGTTTTGTGTTAGTAAAAGTTTACTAACTTTTTGTGTGTGAAATATATATACTTCTTAAGTATAATTTATTTAATTTTGATATTACATAACACTAACCTTGAACGTAATTTTTCTCTCCCCCAAATAATTAACAAATAATTTTAGAGCACACTTGTATTACAAGATAAAAAAAAAATTACTAATTTTTTTTACATTTAATTTAAATTACATCTTTTTTCAGAGAGCATTAAAAATGAATATATAAAAATGATAAAAGATATAATAAATAATAAAAATTTAAATAAGTAATAAAGAGATATAGCAAATAATAAAAATTGATTTTTTTTACACATTTTAAATAATTTTTCATCTACTTAAAATCTTTTTTAAGATTGTGAATCAGTTGTTTATTACTATTATAGTTTAAAATACTCTCGTTAGGCGGCTGGTTAACTTATTACTAAAACGTTGGTCCTGAAGGGATGGACCATAGGTAATTAAAAGTTATTAAGAATAATTCATGGGGATCATTACATATATATATATATATATATTTGTACTTAAATGGGGTAAATTATAAATTACAAATCAATAGGGGATGAAGCAATCTAATATATTAAATAATTTTTAAATACTTAAGTTCTTTTTTTCATTTAGTATGCTCTGTGAAATATGCGATATAATATATTGTAGAGAAAAAAATGAGCATTAAGTCGATCGCGATGGACCGGTAGACCTTCAAGACATTTTGGGGTAACCGCCTGAAGATTACCAGTTAGTAATAATATACCGAAATATTCAAGACTGTGGGTGACAGTATATAGACTAATTCTTCTACTGACTATAACTGCGAGAACTAACTTTGGATGAAAATGTTTTATTACTTAATGTATTTTTAATTGTTTCATAATAAATGTATCTTCTGATATTATTATATTTGTGGCTATTATTATTATGTTTGTTTCTTGCGTTTTGCTTTAAACGCGGTTTTAAAGATGTGAGTTTTTTTTTAAATTTTAGTTATGTAGGTAAGTACATATTCCGTATTTAATATTAAGTTATCATAAATATTGTGGACCTTTTTCTTACCCCTCCACACTTACGTCCCTGGGTGGGTGGCAATAACTTGAAAAAATTATAAGTAGCCCTTACCCTGGAAAACCCGGTTGCAGAGCATAAAAATAAGTATATAAAACTATATCAAACATCAAAACAATTGATCGAATTGAACCTAAGACAAGTATAATTCTTGTCTGCATTTTTGAACTTTTGTTGTATACAGTATGTTCGTTTATATAACGTGGAAAAATTCTAATATGGTCTCTTAAATATATATAAATATATATAGTAATGTTTGTAAGTTAGAACCATTCGCATATATCATTAACTGGAAAAAATTAATCTTCTGAAATGTTGACCTCTGTGGAATGTTCCTGTTCCAACAACCATTTAGACAGCTGTTCTGAAGTTTTGCTGGGAATTGAATTTTTTTCCTTTCATTTATGTTATTTGTGTTCCTTTCGAGAAACACTTCCCACCCCTCATGTGGAAGTTCCACTTAAAAGATCATTATATAAGTAGCGCAAGATCTTCAACTTGTATACTTCTCAAGAAAAAGGTACGAAAGAAAAAAATAAGAGAAAAAAAAAACGAGAAAATTGCTTTAGTATAGACGCCATAAAGAGAACGCCGTCTTGCGATTGGCTAATCCAACTTTAATATGCAATTCAAATGTCGACTGGGTGAAAAAAATAAAGGAAAAAAAAAAGGAACAGAAAACTAGCAATAAAAAAAATTAGAAGAAATCAGATTCAAACTTGTCGTTGTAAAATTCTAGACATTGGTTGAGACACGAAGAACAGAATTAGAAAAACGCAACCGTGCCCTTTCCACTGTAGGTAGGTTTGCGTGTATGTAAGACACAAGACACGAGATCCACATAGCAGTTGCACGTGTTTCCATTGTAGAAAATAGTATGCAATTACAGCAGGTAAGAGAGTTGAAAAGGATTCCAGAGACTTTTGTTGTGTTTTCAAATCTTTGACAGGATGACAGAAGAACCTCTGACACCCCTCTCAAGAAGGTTACTTTCGTCTATGCCAGACGTAATAATTTATTATTTTTATGGGAGACCGGTTTTGAGAAAGTAATTTTTTTATTTTTTTATTTCATTTTGGCTTGAATAGAGAAGCCGTCTTTCTTCGCCTCGTCTTTCTCGGCGTGTTGTGTTCGTGAAGTCACTCTCATATTTTAAGATTCGCCGTTCGAAGAGGCGGCTTGACAATTGTGGAACTAAGAATGATATAGCGATTTCGAATCCAGAGATTATCTTTCGGATAAAAGTAATAAAAGTCAAAAGAAAGCTATCGATTAGCCTTTCTGGTTGTTTAGTTTTCATCATCGTAATTTATACGTCGTTTCATGAGGAAGATTGAAATCTTTCTTTCGCTACTGTTGCTAAAAAAATTTATTTAAAAAAGAAGCGAATTTACATAAAGGCATTACTTCACTCAATCTTTATTAAAAGATGAATTTCTTTATATTCACCGATTGTCAGAATTTCGTTTTTATCTTGCAAAGTTAAAATGCTGATAGATCTAAGTTAACAGTAATACTCGTACATATAACAAAATGTAACTGTGTTTTAAAAAGCATAAGAAAAAAATACAGTGAGTGGGAGATTTTAGAAAAAGAAAAATTGGTATGCTTCTTATTAAATTCAACTTTTATTGCCAAATATTTTGGTTATTATTTGAAAATTATATGTTCAGATTTGTCAAAATTTGTTGTAAAATTTTAAGGGGAATTATTTTTTCCGCTTGTTAAAACTGATTTTTCCCAAGATTTCGTTCCTTTATTTTGTTTGCTTAAATTGGATAAGTCAAATTATCGCTTAGAACTATGTTCTTAATGTTTCCCAATAAATGGTAATACTTTTTTTTAAAAAAAAATGAGTATTTAAAAGTTTGCTTACATATATTTTAATTGGTTCCAAATGATGTTCTTTTACTATGGATTTTCTGAAGTAAATATTATGGATAAAGGAAGTATTAAGATATTTTTTTATTAATCAAGCCATAATAATTAATTATAACAATTGATATATATATATTTAAATTTTAAACAAATTTAAATTTTAATTAAATTGTATTAAAAAATTAAATTTTTTTAAAGAATTGGTTTTTGCAAATTCTAAACAATTGAAAAAAGTTATAGTCGTCCTCTCTCTCTCTCTTTTTCCTTTTCTTATTTACATTATTTTTCAGTCCTAATGTTTCGATAAAGGAAGAGTATCAAACATTTGAAGAATTTACTAACTAACTGAATAAATTAAAAGATATATGTAATAATTACAAAATTTTATCGTTTTGAATTTTATATATCCTATAAATACATTAAGCCAAAATTCAACAAACGATTTAAATTAATCTTTTGTTAGAAAAAAATTCAGCATCTTTTAATAGCATGTCATACGTAGTTTTTTCAATCTATATAATTTACATTTTTTTTATTGTTGTAGCTGTAAAACGACCTTCTTTTAACGTATCACTCCTTTTTTAATGTAATCAACGACTATCTTTTTTTCCAGCCAAAGTAAATTTTAAGGACAATAACTTCCAAAATGAGCTGTCTCCATGAAACACAGCTAGCCCTTTTAAATGAATAAAAATAAGTGTGTAACGACTTTAAGCTTCTTCCTAAGTGCTTGTTTACAAACACCCACCTCGATCCTCATCCATCCATTACAAGTCCACCGAAGAAGAAAAAAAAACGATACCACAGAAGCTCTGCGTAGGAGCTGAATTATTAACCTTTATTATTATCATCAGAAACCTGAATTCCCGAAAGGGTGGAAAATCCTCAATGAACACCCGTATCTTATAAACACTCTTTTACCAACACTCCTCCAATATTGACACTACCAGCTGTTTTCAAAATCCCATTTCTTATTCTTGGTCAAATGCTGACTGTGAGCGATGAAGTATACGTTGAGGAAGGACATTTATTACCCGAAAAATGGCCGCCATCGCTTTTGCAGGTTTGGAGACGAACCTCTGGAGTAAAGGAGGGGGTCTTACTCTCTTCTCTGTATACCATCCCCTCCCTCAGCTGGGGTATGAAGCAAGTTGGGGGGGGGATAGATTTTGCCAGGAGGTGGCTGGCGTTACTACATAAAACGCTGGCGAATGGCGTGTTTGAAAAACCAAGCTCTCCTGTTGAAACTCGGTACCCGCAGTACGAATCCAACATATCAATTCGTCTTCTCTCGTAATAGCAGGGAAAGAAATTTTGGGCATGTAATAGACCGTTGGGACATGCATTAGACGTAGACGGTTTTCTTCTGTGTTAGTATCTGGACGGCTTACAGTCATAACACAATTTTCGCTCATGCTTTTTTCTTCCGCCGCCAATTTTTCTTGTTTATCCCGCAGAGGTGGTAGAAATATTTTATGAATTCTCCCGGAAGTTTTTTGTCGATCCTCTTGTCGAGCTGTCTTTGTCTTTTCCGTTGAGTATAAAATAAATAAAAAGACCTAACAAAATATAAAAACGTATATATTTCCTTTGCATTTTTTTCTAATAAGTGTAAACATCAATGTATATTATTTAATTTTAAACGTTACTTTTTACTATCATGCATATCTCACTTATTCAAGGTATGAACAAAGGACTAAAAAAAAGGATTTTTGTTATAGATAGGTACATTTTTTATAAATTGTAGATGATTTTTTTTTCTTTGTTTTCCCTCATTTTATAAATTTATTCATTCTTCTCTTTGAAATACTCTGTTTAAAGGCAGTCATTTAAGAGTTTTACATTTCTATTACTAATATTCATCGCTTGTTGGCGTTAAAATGGTCATCTATGTATTATTACTTCTTTTATTTTAAGCAGTCATTTTAATTTTTGTTTTTATTATTGCAATTTAGGAGACAGAAATTTTAATTTGAACTGCAAAATTGTATTGAACTCTTCATAATTTAGGGAGTAATATTTCACAACTTGATATTAATTTTAGAATAATATTTTGCACACAATGCTAGGAAATAAATTCATTACATTTGGTGGAGGGGACGCATATAGATATTTTAATTACTGTAACTAAATCTTTCTCCATATTTAATACTAAGTCAGTTTTATCTAGCTTGTTTGTAAACAAAGAAGTTATTTTTATAATGGCACATTAAGTTTCCTCTCCTTTACATAAAAAGCGACACTCCTGCAATGAATTATTTGAATGGGACAAAACTGCTTATGCACGTACTTTATAATAGAATATGAAAATTATTAACTTTTTTTTTGTTTTTGAATTCACTGATTTACTAGAAGTAGCTCCAGCGCACTGCAAGGGAACATCCAGATAGTGTGTAAAAATCATTACATTCCAATACTAAAACATAAATTCCGTGTAAATGTGGTTCTGTCAACTCACATAGACTGCATCAATGTTTTGTAGATAAATTCAAGAAAAGTACGAAATATTTTACCAAGTACATGCAATTGAATTAAAGGAAGCAGGGTGGCCAAACCACAGAATTAATGGCTATTTGGACAATGTTCGGCAATGTTTTTAGGAAGGGGGGGGGGCCATAAGAGCATCCAGAAAGTAGTTGTTGACCAACAGTAAAAACTGTAAATGAGGATAAATAAATCGGCCGATTGGCACTAACGGTCTCTGTTACGACCAAAATGTAACAGGGACATTAGTGGCTGCATTGATCATCAATAGGTGACTCAGCGGACGGGTACGGAGATCATGGAGGCCATTGCACCAACTGTTCCTCACGGTTACACTGCCAGGAACGTTTGCAGGGAAGCTAGGCCCCATTGAACCTAGAAAGTCTAGTTCAATAATGAATTTCACTTCAAATTTTGGAGTCCTGATGACCAGCGAACGAGTCTGGAGACATCCTGGACAGTGGTGAGGTACTCATTTTGAGTGTCCACCACACAATCCATCAACCGAGAGTTATGGTATGTGGTGTCATTTCATTTGATAGCCGGATCACTTTTTTTGTTATCTATTATATATTTACTGTACGGCTGTACGTCAAAGAATTTCTATTCCCTTCTTTTCACGTACATCTCGGAATACGTTTAAAGAGGGCAATGGTCAGCCGCTCAGTTCCCCCGCGTGATCGCCAGATCTCTCCCTATTAGATCACATATGGGATCGGATCAGTAATCATCTCTGACTGTCTCTGGATCGTGCTGATCTAATTCGCCTGTTGGAATGTGCATAGCAAGTAATTTTTCAGTAAGATTTCCGCCAACTCTACCAGTTAGTGTTCAGTAGATCAGGACCAGAGGTAGACCAATGTACAATTGACTTCATTTATTTGCTCTTGTAGCTGTATTTTCTGAATAAAACATTCAGTTCCTATGATACTAATGGAGTTTGGTTTTCAATAAATGCTCATCCCATCAACCAATTTTTGTCCCATTCGGATAGGTCTTAGATGCGTTGCTTTTTATGTTATATAGAGGGCACATGCAATTTGAAAATAGCAATTTTTTCACCACAGTGGTTGTCAATGTTTTATACAGGCATTATTATTATAATTAATTACCTGTGTTACAGGCATTTTTTCACTTTACCATTATTACTACTTTTTAGAATCATTTATTTTTACTTTAACGTTATTTTTATTTACCATTCACCATCTATTATAGACTTTACTATTTCCCCTTTTATTTTAATGTCTGTTAAATGAATTAATTAGAAAGCAAAATGCCTGTAGACTTTACAATGCATATTAGAATTAAGAAGATATTTAACCTTGATGATTCGAACTGTTGATCACTTTTTAAGAAATATTATTACATAAACTTCACCTCTCACTGCTCCTATTCCCCTTTCGAATGAAGAACCAGATTTAATCTCAGTGTAAAAAAAAAAAAGAACGAACCCGTAATCATTCTCATAAATAAAATCCAGAACTTTCACTAAAAAAGTTTTCATGAAAAAAATCCACGAAAGCACATCGTAAGGACGTAATAATTCAATACCTTAATATTAACCTCTCATGAAACATGACTTTGATAAATGCTTGTTTTCTTTTTACTTATATCGATATTTCTAGAGATTCTACTAGTATTTTATTACTCTAGGAGCTCAGAAATGTAATCCATTTTGGAAATATTCTGTCATACAACCTTTCTTTAAATATGTACGTTTGCTTAATACCAATTCTTAATAACAGGGTTTTTTTTATCTCTCCGTCTTATATTATAAATTTCCATTAATATACATTCTTCCTATCAATCAGTCATATTTGGACAAATAGAGATTTGAAATGCTTAGAACTATATATTTTAAAAGAGATGGAAATTTATTGTGATTTATATTCAGTTACTAACAACTTAAATTTACTCAGTATTTTTTTAATTTTTTATATATAACATAGAATATAACTGAGATAATAAAGAAATAAAAGAAAATTTGCTCCAAGTTTATCTATAAAACATTATTAGTTATATTTTCCCTATAAAATAAATGATCCGCAAAAGTGATTTTTTTTTATCAAAATTTTGAAATTCTGAAGTTTGTACTCATATATTCATTTATTTTCCGTGCAATATTATCTGCTGCAAATTTTTATATCTCTTTAAATATTTGTGTTTAAAAAAGTTTCATACGTTAGTACATATATAAGGATATATGATCATTATATTGTAAATATTGAAAAACATATAAATATCTTGAAAGTTAAAGTGAAATTTATCTTAAATATTAATTAATACTTTTAGTTTCATGTTCGCGTATTATATATGTAAGAAAAGTGCAGTAATGTACTTAAGATCACTAAGCAAATACTATTTTACTTTTTGAAAATCCAGAATTGCAAGAAAAGAAACGTCTTAAAATCGTTTTCTTAGGTCCTTATTTCGAGAACAGTTAATTATAATCAACTTCTAAGAACAAAGAAGGAAACAAGCAAAATTTTAGCTGATTATTTAGCATTATTAGTCTTAAACATTTGGAAAATAATTTTAATATACGAGGAAGATTCAAGTAAAAATTAGTCTAAACTAAGTCAAGAGCAAGTCTTGAGGCTTTGTCTTACTAAACGATAAACCAAAGTAATGATTAATAGTATTCCCAATTTATACAGCTTAGGACTCTCTTCTTTTAATGCCTCTTGGAGCAGATACCAAACACGGAGCATATTTTAAGAGAGAAAATTGTCCAATATTAAAATAAGCTCGTATAGTTGTAACCAGTGATGCACACAAGAGGGGGGGGGGGTCCTCGGGTACGGCCCCCCACCCAAACCTTCGATTTTAATCCTATGTATATAGTATGAAAAACTTAATTAAATATTTGTTATTATTAATTATTTTATTAATTAATGCTAATTATTTGTTCAATAATTAGTTTTTTACTGTCTTTTTCCTGAAAGTCGACAAAATCAAAAGAATATGTTTAGTGGCATGTGGACTTCCGACCCTGGACCCCCCTTTGAACAATTCCTGTGTGTGCTACTGGTTGTAACACATATCTATTTAGCATGCTAAAGAGCGTTGAAAATTTTAAATACCTTAAAAATAAGCAATTTTTCACATTAACATTAAACTAAATACGATTTTAGCATTACAATATAGTACATGAAATATGGAGCACTATTTTATACAGAAATAAATGGACTGATTCAAACAATAAAATACAGTTCTCTCTCTATTTAAATATACAATAGTGAAGTCAAAATGTGAAATTAGGAAGATTTGTTTAATCTAAAAGTACTTGCCATAACTACATCCTATTATCCATCATTAGGTGAAGACAGATTTAAGTCACATACGAGTAATATTATCCTTTTTTAATCCATTAATCCAGGTACTCTAACCTTTTTTTGTTCCATATATCTCATTATAAGTGAGGTGAAGGTCACAAACCTTTTATCAGATGCGGATTCCCTATTTCACGGAACACTTACCATATGCATTATACACTAATATGCGTAAAAAAATTTACGAAGGAAATAGTTATATATTTCCAATATATTATTGCTCTGATAGCTATTATAAAAATATAACTCAATAAAATAAATACTTATATAACTAGGTAATGATAAGCAAAAATTAACATTCTAAGTAAATAATGAGGAGAATTAAAGGCATGCAATATACAAGAAATTACTTCAATTTCTTAGAGAAAGTAATGTTGACTTGAATACTATTGTTGTTTGTTTGTCTGTTTTTTAAAAAAAAGCCTAAAACCTCTGCACAGTATTCTTTGCAACACACAGAATACTATTTTAATTTATTGCAGATATTCATTAAACAAAAAATTAATAATATCGAATCTGATAACTCTATGTTATATATAGTTAATAATTATGTTCTCTGATAACGATGAAAAAAAACAGTAGTTTTTTACTTATACAGTATACATCTGTATAGTATACATATACAAGCAAGAGAGGCATCGTTTATAGACTTATAGCATTAACCAATTAGTATTTATGTGCTCGTTATGAATTGATAAAGTATAAACTTGTGATACTAATCGTCACTAAATAGTACGTCTTTTCAAACTACTGAGGTATGTTCAGTAGCACACACAAAAAATTTTCAAGGGGGGGGGTGTCCAAGGTCGAAAGTCCTCCCACTCATATCATACCTTAAGACAACATCAATTGATTCTTCTGATTTTTACGATTTTGTTGACAAAAAACAGTAAAAAATAAATTATTGAATTAGTAATTAGCATTAATTAAAAAAAAAAAACGCAAATTACAAGTAAATTAAATTTTACGTTATATATATAGGATTATCATCAATCGAAAAAAACTCAAGGGCTTTAGGAGGTGTCCAGATCCTTAGGACACCCCCCCCCCTTGTGTGCGCCACTGTGTATGTTAGCTAGCTTTTAATATAATTTGCTATAAATGAAATTATAGAAGTAGCAAATTAGGTAACAGTAAAATTACAAATCCAGATAAAAGTTAAATTAAAGTTTATAAAATTCTAATTAAATACTTTATTTTATCGATAATTTATTTTGGTAAATGATTTTATCAGTGTTATATGCAGTCTGATAATTTAATACATATTTTTTATTTAAAATTACGGCATTTTAAATAGTGTTTATATAAATTTCCGCTACAATCTTATCTCTTTTTATGTCATAGTTTTTTAATATTTCAATCAATGTGGCTTACAATCTAAGCCTTAAAGTTTTCTTCTTATGACAGTTAAAAATCACGGTTAATTATGAAATGAAATATATGAAGCCAGTGTGTTTCATTTCGGAAGATAACGTCGCATCGCATGAATTCTGCTTATTTATGAATCAAAACTTTCCCTTTTTTTTGATTTTGTTAGTTAAATATTCAATTACTTAGACTAAATGTTTTTCAAAAATGAGGGAAATTATTTGTTCTATGATATTTTAAAAGCTATAAACATGTATGAAAATACATGATAATTAAGAAAAATACCCCTTTCAGTACAAAAGAGCTCTTTAAAAGATTTTTTACTGTAAGCAAAATTCAAGAATTTCTTGTAAGCAAAAATGAAAAATGTTAATCGTAAAGTATACTTTTTTTTCTTCTTTTCTATTGATTGAAAGCAGGTTCAATTCTACATACTCCTGCATATTTCCTTTCTATTCGAACCACATTTTTTCGGGAGCATAAAATATCCGTTAAATTAGAGCAAAATTGATTAATATACACAATTTCTTATGAGATATATCTTGTCATAAATGAGAATAACCTTTAGTCGTTTCCTATTGGCCCGTTCCAAAAACGCCCATCGAAGATGCATCACAGCTCTGTCAACTCTTAAGAGTGTGATTGGAGGTAAATAATTTCATCCAATCTGAACTTTTCTGATTTGAGCACTGAAGAGATATGAAAAAGGGTTAAAAAGAAACCTAAATCATTCAGTAAATATTATAATCAAAACTATCTTTAATTCTTCAGAGTGGTTTTACAAAACAATTGGAAGAGTTTTGATAATATCTGAAATGTAGTGCAATTATTTAGGTATATTTTTATCGGTGTATTTTTTAATACTTCGGTAATTAGATTATTTATAACTTTAGTTCTTTTTTCGTTATTTATAATATTTACGAAAGAAACATTTAAATAAAAATAAAGTAAAGATTGCTATTTTTTTAATAACTGACTAATGAACTTTGGCTTTAAAAAAGGGATTGTATTATAATTTTTAAAATATCTTCCACAGTATGAATAATTTGCTAAAACATATAAAATTTTGTTGGTTATTTAATTAAACTAAAATAACGCAAAACAATCATTTAATAACTTAGATAAAGTTATTTAATTTAATAACCCAATTAGAGATATTTATCATAATTTATTAAAAGAATATTTACAATAAAAAATGCTACGTTTGTAAGGGGTGCTATTTTCGTTTTTCACTATTACCCGGGGAAAATTCTTTCGATTACGTTCGATGATTATAAAATCACTTTCTGTGGAGGAACCGTGATTTATGTTAATGTGAGTTTCTATTTAATGTCAAAAGTGAAGAGAGATAGGGAGTCGATCGTTGTAAGGCTGATAATGAAGTTAGAGTGTTAGAGTTATAATAAGTGAATCGGAGTCCTACGTTTCACGGAACAAGATATTCGTCAAATCAGGATGAGTTGTATTGCGTCAGATCTTATCGAGAAAGATAAGTAATTTAATAATTATTATTAATATTTAAGTTAGTAGTTTAGCTGTCCCCTCGCTTAAATAACCTTTTGATAGTTATTTGAAAGTCAAATAAAAATGTTAATTTTGTTAAAATGTCATTTGATTCTGTGCGTCCAAATTTCTCAGCGACTGCAGGGTCGTTACACGTTTAATGTGTGAGTTTGTATCTTTTTAAATGTATTTTGACTTTGATTGAAATCTCTGGTAGATGTTAATTTATTTTAAAAAATAAATATATTTGTAGCGATGTGCTTGTTTTTTTATCTATGTTTTGTATGCGTGTCTCCTTGTACATTCAAAAAATAAACACACTTAAAATTAGTCAAAGAAAAATACAGTTCAACCAGACTGGTAAATGTGCAATTTATTTATCCAAAACAAACTGCGGATGGACCATCCGCAGCAATTAATTCGGAACTTGGTAAAATGAAACAAACAAACAAAAATGAATAAATAAAACACACACTTAGTAGTAAATGAGTGACATAAAAATGCATATTCTCCACAACCTGTTTTTATTTTTAGAATATTCCGTCAATGAACAATATGTTTCCAATTATGGTCAAGATAAATTATTTTTATACTGAGATTTTTTTAGTTTAATTTTTTTTAATAGAGTGGGCTTATTTGCAATCAACACCTAGGTAAATTATTTACTGGCTTTGTAAGATCACAGTCTTTGCACCGTGTACATATCTAAATATACAAAATACATGACAGGTGCAAAATATACAAATGTTTAAAGCAGCGCTAATTGCTCTGGAACATTGAAGAGTATTTTCCTTTTGGAAAACATAGACATCTCTGAAAATTTACATTCAACGTTAATTACAGCAGAGAAAGTCAAGCTTTGATTTACTTTTCTAAAATGACTGAAATTCTTTTTCATTTTTTTTTTTTTTTTTTTTTGTGTTTTAGATTCATTATTATCGATTTGTTTTAGTTTCTATAGCAATCGATTATTTTCTTTAAGCACATGCTTCCACATTAAAAACATAATTTCTGGGAAAAAATTGCCTATTTTTTTTAAACATATATGTATATATTTTATTCTTTCTTTCTTTTTTTTTTAATCTTTTTTTTTTCTGTAAACAGAATTTTATATTCCTTGGAATGATATTTTTCGCTGAGTAAAATAAAAATAATAATAATAATAAAAAAAAACGGGAACAACAAATTCAACTCCACAAGAATAGTCAACAACAAAACATAATTCTTTGACAACGTAATAAACGTAGTTACATTACATATACATTGAGTTAACAAACGAAAAAACTGAGCAGAATTAGTTGAGTTACAGGAAACGCTTCACTTGCAGAAAACACATCTGCACGTGATAAACAGTCAGATAACAATTGATTAATACTTCATCATTTTCATTCACAACTTAAGACTGGTGAGGACATCAGCATACACATTTTCACTAATGAAAACAACACCATAAAAGAGGTACGCGAACAATTTGTATTATTGAATAAAACACTGAAATAATTCTATACATAGAAATTGCTATATGAACCTTAAAACATCGCATCCTTTATCTCATAATTCGTTTATTGGCAGGAGACTGACATGTGACACTAGAGTGCATAACACTTCAATAAATGAATCATAATAGTCAGAAGAAGCTTAGAAAGACTGAAATAGGTAAACACTTTTTTTTTTCCGTTTGAAATTAGACTGTCTTTTGCTCACTGTACAATGCTGACACTCGGGATGAGACATGCTTGCATAAGTAGCAATGCAAAATTTCATACACATTGCGGATATTTAAATACAATGATAACAATATAAAAACATTAATCTATACATCTCAATTAAAATAAAATAAAAAAAAAGATTTTTTCAAACCGTTTTATGCAGAAATTTCTCAACTTATATTATTCATGAGAAAAAAGGGTTAAATAAAAGTATTATCAAACTTAATTTTTGTTTCAATAAATAACGATTAAATTTATTTATGTATTATTTAAAAGTTTTCTGGCGTATAAAAGTAGTGTATGGATACTACTTTAGTAATTTAACTTTAAAATTTTTAAGTCCATTCGTGCTTAGTTTAAAGGAATTAAATCAATTTAAATAAAGGAGTTAATTATGTAATTTATGAACATTATTTTTTCATAAATTAATTTAAATACTTTTTTAAAAAAATGCATTGCAGGTTAATTTTTTAAATTTCCAACGCAGTAGTATACACTGTTTTTAGTGAAAAACGAGCAACGATATCACAACATTTCCCTTTTGCCCTTGATTTTGTGGAATGAAAAAGACTTATTTCTTTATGTATTCTTTGCTTAAAAATAAAATAAGACAGGAGAAAAATTGTTATAAGATGAAATATAAATGGAAAATTAAATACACATGAGGGGAAAGTTTTCCTTGAAGTTTTAAATAAGTTGCGGCTTTGTGAGTTAAGTGTTATTTTGATAAGTAAAAAAAAAAAAAAAAAAATACTTAACTAATAGACTATTAACACCCTAATTGATTAGTATGAATTTAATTCCTAAGCCAGCAGACCAGCTTTTTAATAAATTAAAGTGGAATATGTATATATTATTTAAGGAATCATACAATTAAATTTGATTTCAATATAAATACTGGTTTATATGTTGTACTTTAGCTCTGTTAAGAAAATAACATAAAAAAACAGTTTTATATAGAATATGCAAAGTTTTATTAAATGTATTAAACAATTATAATAACTTGATACTACCCTTTTCCGCCAAGATTTAGTTTCTGATAAATTTTATATAAAATTATTCTATAGTTAATTATTTATATTTATTTGTTTGAGAACTTCCTGTGAAAATCCAGTTAAATTTACAGTGATTAAAAATACTTCAAATGTCTCATCATTAAGTTCAGTGGATCAGACTTTTTTATCCTTTACTCAAGGTCACATATTACAATTATTTAATGCTCATTTTGAATTGCTTAATCAATCTAAGAGTTTTTTGTTTTGTCAGTTTCGCTTAATTAATGGTAGAAAGACGTGCTATCAATTTCAAAAATCACCTTTCGAGCTATTCATTTACTGTTCAACAAGTGCAAATTGATTATAAACTGAATATAAATCTCGCAAGATAACGGTTTTTCAATTAATATTAATTATTTCCAACTGTGTTCAGGGTGATAAAATGCTTTTGTATCAAGATTTTCTAAAGACATTTTTTATCACAAATGTCAAATAATCAATCTTGAGCTTTCATTAAGAGTTAAAATAGTTTGTAAGCAACATTTTTATCCGTCGAATTTAGATAAATTATTGTGTGTGTGTGTGTGATGGACGTATAAGTAATTTCAATGCTGATTTTAAGGGTTGGCAAGTTAAGAAACTTTTTTGGTTTGACAACGTATTCCGTATGACATAAAATTTTTAAAAAATAATGAAAAATTAAGCAAAAATATACGTCATGCTGGATGTCATGTCTTTCATATAAATTCAGTTACGGTTTTAGAAACATAAAGTTAATGTATTATTTATTTATTACGGTTAAATATGCTTTAGCACTAGAGTATAATATAGCATAATGTTATATAGATTATCATTTGAGATTCTCTCGTAAATTTTACTAAGGATTTTCCTTCCAAACTTTAAAATGAGATTGGTATTCTTTCTTTTTAATGGCAATGAATAAGTTAATTTAAAGCAAAAGATATTAAAAATTTGAGAAATAAATATCCGAAACGTGGAGGGTTTTGTATTTGAAAAAAACAAAGGAACGTGGTAGGTTAAAAAGCGTGGAAAGCATTAAATTTTCTCCAATCGTACTTGTCTTAATCAGGAGGTTGGGGGATAAATCTTGCTGACGTCATTTGTGCAATTCAAAAAGCGAGACATTAGCGGCTGAGAGACAAGGACGCCGCGACGCCGTGTCTTCAAGAGGGAACGGATGGTTGCAACTGGATGTTGGCAACCTTCCAGGGAACTTCCATCATCCAGTTAAGGTTCATGTCAGACACTGGCGCAGTTTAAACTCCCATCATTTTCTCGCCCCTACCCACTACCCCCTTGCCTTCACCAGCTTTCCATAAAGGAATCGCTGAAGGTTTTCAAGCCGATCGAATCGCGCCATGGGGAGACCATTTTTCTTATAGCGAGCTACATTGTCACTGGCTTGTCGCATCCTTATGAAGCGCTTTCACAGATTTTTCAATTCAATTTTCCTTTTCCCTTACGGAAACAAAAAAGCCAAACGATCGGCGGCAGGATCGCTTTCGATTGGGAGCATTAAGAAAACGTCAGCGAGCAATTAGATGGTACTTAACTAAATCTTAAGGGTTGAATATGGGCTCAATATTTCATTTCGGCAACTACCGTATTTGTAACAGTTGTCGAATCGGGTTTATTACGACTTTTTGAAAGTGGCTTTGCACGATTTCTAGTATCTCCTCTGGCCCCTTAAATTGAGAGGGAGTCGCACCCTCTTCAATTAAATATAAATTACTCATTTATATCTTCAAATTAATCGTTTAAAATATTAATCTGGATTTCTTAATTGCTGCCATTTTTTCTCTTTCGTTTTATGCTTAAAAAGCATGTCTTGTAAATGACTTCATAATGTTAACTTTCGGTTTGTTTAGTAAAGGAAAAATAAATTTTTATGTAGCAAACTGATTAACCTCAAATTCAATTTTATTTGTCCTTAAGTAAATTTCGTGTTCAAAAGTTTAACTTCGGATTCAGTTTTATTTTTTCCATTAGTAAATTAGGTGTTCAAAAGTTTGAATTCGGATTCAGTTTTATTTGTTCCATTAGTAAATTTAGTGTTCAAAAGTTAAACCAAAATTGAGTTCAAAAGTTTAACATACAATTCAGTTTTATTTGACCCATTCGTAAAATTCATGTTCAAAAGTTTAACCGCATCACTTTTAGAGTATCATCAGAATTGAATAACTGTAAATGTTCCAAAAAATTTTGACAACATACAACTTTTTTCGGCGAAAACTTCATATTGTATTTAATTTTAATGAATGTCTTTTAACTTTTTTTTAACTAAACAAGTTGAGAAACTTCTGCAGGAAGTATTGAAATGCATATCCGACATCTAAAATTAAATTAACTTATTTAAAATAAGAAGAAAATCCGCAATTATTTTAACAGAAAATTGACAAACAACGACGAGAAATTTTAGGAAAGACACATACAAAAATATGACTGCTCAGCAGGAAACCACAATCAGCACGCATTACACATAATAAAAAAAAAACCTCCTGAGATTGTTTTTAAACCGAGTTCACATCTTACTACAAAATGAGTAGGTGCTAAGCCACACCAAGTTGAAAAATGATTTTCTACCATAAAACTATGATTATTAAATGAGTATAATATTTTCCACTTTACGTTGAATGAAAAAGATCGGCTTCTTTTTCATTTTATTCTAGATTCACAAATAATAAAACAATTCGACATGGCCAGAAAAAGAGAGATAGAGAATCAATGGAAATTCTTGTTTGTACTCTTTTAAACGGGTGATAACTAGAAAATGTCACACTTTTTAAAGTATTTTCATCCTTTAACAAAAGAACAATTAACAACATTAAATTGTTGTTATGAATCTGACAATGCCTGTATCTACAAAATTTTCGCTGGAACATAAACGTAGACGAAGGTTATCTGTTATCACTCTAAGATGCAGCAGTCAACTCTGTTTAAAAACATCGTAGAGAAACTCATTCTGACAGGTTGCTTTCAGAGCTAACGTGCAACAGCAGCGTCAGCTTCGGAAATGGAATCCGTTTTTTACAATGCGATAAATTACATAAATAAACAGATGTTTATTTCTTATTTTGCTTTCTCTATAGCTTTACCTTATGCAACAAGCGCACATTGTCACCAATTCAGTACCTGTGGACGTAAAAAGGGATATTCTGTACACATCTAGATGAAATAGGCAGTTGACATTTTAGTTCTGTTCAATGAAGTAATCCAAAACGAACAAACTACATGTTTACACTCAAAACATATTTCTCACTTCGTATTGTCAAGAGGTGCATCTCAAATGTTTGATAGTTCTCACCGTGAAATTCTAGTTTAACAATATCAATGTAAATATAAACAAATTTCCATCTTAATGAACATTTCTTCAATACAAGTGGTATTCAAAGCTTGAATGTTAAAAAGTGCATGTCAACAACAAATTTATTCCTTAATGATGAATTAAATCCATCATTATTATTTAGTTCATCATTATTTTGAATGATGAATTAAATCCATCATTATTATTTAGTTCATCATTATTCGTTAGTGATGAATTAAATTCATCATTATCTCAGATAAAACATTTTTAATGAAAAATTAACTTTTATTTCATTTCTTCGAATTATCTAATTCAAAAATGAAATAGCATTGAATTAAGTAGACTTAAAAGGATTTTATCACCGGCGTTGATCACTATAATCTGAATAGCGACTAAATGATGAATTTGGTTTGAAATTTAAAATGTGTTTGATATTTTTTCCCACTTCAAAGGCATTTTTTAAGTAAAATTAATTACCAAATGCGTGGAATTAAACAAAAGGAAATTCGAATTCTCTGAACACATTCAACTGTCATTCAGAGATTCTTAAAATTCTATCTCACAATGGCAACTGGATTCTACAATGGCGAAGTACGGAAGTCAGCGTAGTAACTCTTCATTCTATGAGTGCATTTTCCGGCCTTAATCATGTAATTAAGTTCAAGGTTGTTGTAATAACTGTCGTAAGCATCGCATGTTGTAGATTCAAATACTGAGACTCGTTCTCAAAAAGAGTAGCTGACCTACATTTCACTGCTATCTAAAAGAATTTTTAAGAAATACTTTTAATACATATACTGAGCTAAGCCAAATAAATAAATAAATAAATAGAATTTCATCTAACAAAGTTGGAATTTCATTAAATAATTATCATTTTAGTATTGAATCAAATGATTAGATTCTCTTTCAAGAAAGAAATATTGACAATTTTGTTTAAAATAAATTATTACGTAATATATTTTCCTTTTTTTAAAATGTATTTCAATGGCTAACATAAAATTAAAAACTCAAATTAGTTTATTTTGAAATTATCAGATATTTACTACCGGAAACCTCGGAACAGTTCAATGTTACTCATCTTATGGGGTGTAACAAGTGTCTGTGATCCTGTTTGGTTATACTGATTATTAGATTATTACTTTGTTACACTGATTATTATCTGAATTTTTTGGAATTTTGTATCAATTTCAAAGTCAGTATATTTCCCTTTTTAAAATTCCTCTTCGGTGATTTGCTAGTATTGCACTTCAAAATATATAAATCAATAAACGCATTTGCATATATTGCATTTGCTAAATCTTTAACACACCACACACATTATTATTATAACAAAATCGAGAGAAATTTTCTATGTTAAACGCTTGAGATGCACCTCAAAGTAGCAATCCCCTTCAAAATTGGTCTTTTCCACCAATTTCGGGCCTAATTCACTCGCTCTACTTTAAGGCATGATGACTTCACAAATTCAATGTGAACACTAAAATGTTCAACGATTCACATCACACGAAAAATCAGTTAACTGGTTCTGGCCAGTTGGAACTACCTGAAGAGGCGTAATATCTTTTACATACATTTTTACAATGTTCTGGAATGTGTGAAACAGTACAAACACAAAAAGAGAGGACTTAACGTATCAACATCACAGTTCTGTAAGTCCATAATCCGTCTTTGTATCCACCACTAAAGAATTTGGTTGGGAATGAGGAGAAGGACCAATCATATGGTGTGGTGGCTGAGGAGGTGGCACCACAGGTTGCAATGTTGGTGGTTGAGATTGAGGATTGGATAATCTGTTCGCATTTTGCTGGTCCGGATTGTTGTTGTTATTATTATTGTTGTTAGCATTACTGCTATTGTTGTTGTTATTATTATTATTATTTGCATTGTTAGCGTTGTTTGGGTTTTTCTTCTTGACATTTTTCGTGTTTGGTAGTTTATTATCCTTCTTCCACTTCATCCGCCGGTTTTGGAACCATATTTTGATCTGTCGTTCGGACAGACAGAGAGCATGTGCAATCTCTATTCTTCTTCGTCGAGTTAGGTATCGGTTGAAATGAAATTCTTTCTCTAATTCTAAGATCTGATGCCTGGTGTAGGCCGTCCTTTGTCGTTTGGGTTCGACTCCAGGAAAGTTTCCATTTGCAGCAACTGTAAAATGAAAACAAAGTAAAGATTAATTCTCTTGTATATTTATAATTACAAAGGAATATGTAAAGTATTTGTTTAATAGATGAAATATATTATATACATACTTTTAATACTATGTAGTGTAAGTTATCGGTACTTTTTGTTGATACTTATAATTAATGTTTAAATAAATATTATATAACTGATATAATTAATACTAATTCATCAAGTGTATCATTTGAAATTCTAAGTGATGTATCATTATTTTTGATATTTATCAAAAAGCAAAACATTTAGAATTGTAAAAATGTGCTTTTCATTTGGAGTTATTCAAGTAATGTCTTCCAAACAGTCACATGTATCACATACCACTCACACACCAACACTCACACATACATAAGCAGTGATGATTTTGTAATGGAAATTAAATTTGAAGTTTTGTGTGCATGGTTAAAATTTTAATGTATTTGTTTCTTGAAAAACATCTTACGCGAAAAGTTTTTGAGAAGAGAAGAAATATATATTATAAAAATAGATTCTATTTTTTTAAAAGATTTAAACTATGATCTCTTTACAGCTTCTGTTCTATTCGATTCTTTGTTTCGTTAAGTTACGAATAAATTCAGTTTCAAAAATTAAAATGTTATTGTGAGAAAAAGCTCATCTGATTTCTAACATTATTTAAAAATAATTTGTTTATCTCTTATATATCTTAATGCAGTTAAAAAATAATCACATTGCATTTACATAAATTGGTAAACAAAGATTTTATGCTCAAAATAATTAATATTCTTAATGAAAAACATTTGTATTAAATTTTTCCTATATATGTGGTCTTAATGCTTTAATAAGGTTGATAATAGCTTACTGATAATGATGTATCTCTTATTAATAAATAAATTAAAAAAGCGGTGCAATAAAAAATTAGTTTCCAATATCCTTTTTTTAATCTCCTTTTATATATTAACAAGGGGTTTTTTTCCACGTAACATTCCAAGTCAATCTGTTGCTTTCCCATATCAGTCGGGTTAAATCGGAACGATGAATCGTTTATCGGTAGCGAACTCAACAGGTTTCCTCACACTCCCTTAAAGTAACGAGTACTTTCCCCTGTGCCCATAAAAAACCGATTAAATACTTGTAAGTAACACGGCCGTACGGGAAAGAAAATACACCTTTATTGTCAACCTTCATCGTTCCAACCATAAAACGCTGTTCTCACAACTATAACAGGGGAAAAGAATTTGAAGGGGGAAAAAGAAAGGGAAAATTTTTTTCTAGATAAGAAACCAAGATTTTGAGGGAGGGGTAACTCCAGTAGTAAAGAAAGCAAGAGAGCATACTAAGCCCTTTCCGCGGTAGAAGCTTGATTTATTGTTATTGCCTGAGTAATATGAGTCGCCAAAACGATTTGGAGAACGCTTTAAGTCTGTCGACCAGCGAGATATAATTTATGATTATGGCCTCTATTTATCGTAGATGCACGTGGCCCCCATTAAAGTCTAGTTAACCTCACTTAAGTCATTCTGAATCGTTCCCTTGTTCATTCCTTTAACTTATATTCTAATGCGGTCGCACGAGGAATAAAAAGAATCACCCTAACGACAAACTTTACTGAATGGGACACGATTTTACTACGAGGCCGTGCGTAAAGTAAATTTCATTCAAAACTTTCTCATTTCTTTATTATGCCATTTTTAGTCTTATTACGAATCTAATTTTAATGCAATTAATACATGGTAGTTAAAATCACTAATAAGCAAAATTAATTCAGAAGTCAGCATTCAACCATAAAATATCGTAACAACTTCAGAAATCTAATCCCTTAAGCGGTCATTTTTTTTTTTTTTTGTTGTTTTTTTTTGCCCAAAATGTTCCAAAAAAAGGAGCATTTTTTTATTGCATGTACTAAGCATAATAACAGAATGCGAAAATGGGAGAAATTTATTTTAATTTTCACAAATTTTAAGTTTTATACTATTTTTTATTTTATAATTGTGGAACTCAAGCCCCTAAATGATTGCTTTTTATAAGTACACTCTGCATACTATGAAGAATGTTCCATATATTTTAAAAGAATTTCTCTCATATTTAGAAAAATATGTCATGTTCGTACCTCTTTTTTAAGCGGTTGAGAATTTTGTGTGCGTGTGCATAAATTTATGCTCACACAATTTGAAGCATAGTGTAATACTAAGCAAACGGAACAGATAATATCGGCTTTTTGGGATTATATTTCCATTGTTATTTCTTCTCAAGCAACAAATTGCACATTGCCTTGCCAATCCCTGTTCTTAATGGAATATTTTCAAGAGACTTGATTTCTGCTTTCAATAAAAAATTCCCGCCTTCCCCACAAAGAAAATCCTGGATAAGAAGTATTTCAGTACTACGGACAAACTGCATCTCTTAAAAACACTAGCACGGTTGTGACGTGATTTCGGTAGCCCGTACGATGTACAGACAAACCAGTTAAGGGGTTAACATACAAAGACACGAAGCAAATTAATTATAAATACAAATAAATAGATGTGGAAAAAATGTAGTTTTAAGATTCTGATTATTGAATCTTTTCTACATACTCTTTGAAAGCATGCATTTAAAAATAAAATAATCCTTTGGAAATGATTTATTAAAATTTTTCGGCAATGGTTGTGTTCCCAATGAGAATTTAAGAAATGACTATTAAATAATTTCGCTTAACCCGATTTTTTGTAATAATTTTTATTAAAAGTTTAATACATCAAGTACTTTTAAACTGGTTGTTTGAAACCTAAATTTAATTTTATTTAAAAGGACGTCAGTTGGGTACCCATTTCTAAAAATCCCTTTCATCAAATGAAGAGATTTCAAAAATTTACTTCCTTTGAAAGTATGAAACTCCATTAAGTATAGAGCGGAGATCTTATGAGAATAAAAATATATAAAGCAACAATATATATATTTTCAGCAGTAATTTAAATGCAATTATTTATTTCATAAAGCTACTCAAAAAGAACCTTTTTTTTTTTTAATTATCAAATACTTCCATATGAAACTGCTGTATTTTTATCCATATGAAGTTATTTGAAACTTTTGAATAGCTTATTTCACATACTTTCAGACTTGTACAAATGGTTTTACAAAGTTTTAAATGTGAGGCATAAAGAGTTCAATAAATATGTGTTTTTTTTTCACTGAAATGCAATATTAGATTTTCAATGAACTGTTAATTATTATTTATATATTTTGCCTTAAATATATCGCGTATATCTTATGGAATAATTAACATATTATCAGGAGAAAAGAAAATTTATGGATCTACCCATCCCAAAGTGAAAATAAATCATTTCAAAGATTTATAAATTTATTATTCATATTTTTTATTGTAAGCGTCAAAGCACTTAAAAGGTAAATTGATGAATTAGAAATCAATTATCAAGGCAGTAATAAATTTGTGAACTTTTGTAGGCTTTTAAAAGGTTTTTGTTCCAGGTATTTCCCTATATATATAGAACTATTTTCTTATTCACATTTTCAAATTCATCATCTTTAACAAAATGTCAAGAGAAATTTTATTTTTTTTCTTTTGTATTTTCAGACTCAGTTTCTTATTCATAAAATAATTGGAATTTTATACTTTTTCTTGCATTAATTCCTAGGAAATTATTACAAATAAAGTTAAATTTCCCGATAAATAATAAGTCATGATACTAAAATGCAATTCATATTACAGTTTTAAGTCTTAAGGAAGTAAGAAACAAGTAATTTAAAAATATAACCACCAGTTTTTGGATGATTCTTTTTTTATCTTCTTAATCAGTGTGAATAAAAGTAAATAAATAAATAACATAACTGTGTACAAGTTACAATATAGTCTTTTTTAACTGGTGCCGATCTTTGTTAATTGAAAGACAATTTTAAATGCTATTTTGCTAAATTAAAAAAAAACTCGTATAACACAACTTTTAACCATAAGAAATAAAATCATTCAGTAAAATTTAATAAACTTATTCAATATAATCAATTTTATTTTAATTTTTTTAAACAGGATGAATAACGGTTATATTTGAAGTCTAAGGCACCATATCTAGAGTTAAGAGTCATATTTTAAATCTTCAGGTGGATTCGAATAACGTAAGTAAAAAAAAAAAGATATTGAATCAAGTTATGTTGTATTCCGAATTTTTTTCAATTAACACTATTATAACAATTTTTTAAAATTTTGTTTCATTATGTGTTTTTCCGGAATCGTCCTTTTTTTCTGTTGACTATGTCAGTGCTTCCCAACCTTTTTATAGCCACGGACCGGTCAACGTTTGATAGTTTTACCACGGCCTGCTGACAGGGAACGTTAATAATTTATAATTTAGATTGATTTTAATTTAATGGTAAATAAGATTTAAATAATCTAATAATCCTTGTGCGGCCCGGCACATTTGATCCACGGACCAGATCGGTCAGCGGCCTAGGGTTTGGGGACCACTGGACTATTTGTTTGAATTATATGTGATGCTTCTTTATGCGTGTAATAACTTATATATATTTTTTTACAAGAAATAATTATAAAAACTTATATCTTTTTATACTAATTTATCAATTAAGAATTTCGCTTAATAAATGATTGTGGACTATTATTAATTCTTACTTAGAATCCTATTTTCACTTAATTGTAATACAGGAACTATAAGGATAAGATGAATTATTATTAAGTTAAATTTTGGAAACACACACTCAAAAGAAGAGAAATTGCGATTTTTTTTTAAAAAAAAAACTACATGAGATTATGAACGAAATGTATTTGAAAAGGATTCGTTTAATTTGCTACCCCATTCCCCTCTTTTGGATTGGACTAGATTATTTCACCATATTTTAAACTTACAACAAATCATTTGAGGCTATTTTACAAGTTAACAACATAGGCAATTGAGGAAATCGCATAGAATGGCTCTTTCCTAATTAAAGCAATCTTCTTCCTTTTGATCAGTGATATTTGAACGAAGACGTGGTTAATCTTTCACTAGAAGCTATTATTTTATGGGAAACCCTTGATTCAAAAAAAGGAGAAGAAAGTTTTTTTCTCAAAATTGCTTAATTGATAATAGTAGTCCTTTTTATTTGAGATGTAAAAATAGTTTTCCCGTTTTCTCAGATTAACAAAGTGATCCAAAATTTTAATTTGATTCTTTAGTCTTCAGCAATTGTACAACGGTTAAGAAAATATCCATAAAAATTATTTAATGTACTGCATAAAGATGTATGTGTTTGTATTGTTTTAGAAAATGCACATCTGTAATGTAACTGTTTTCCTCTCAACTATATTTGGATTGATATTCTTGGTGTTAATGAAATGCTGAAGAGTAAATAAATTCTAATTATTAAACTGTGATTGAAAGACAATTTTTCAAAAGTAAGAAATTACATCTGTCAAAAAAAAATTGCTCTGATGCTTTAAATTATATATATATATATATATATATATATATATATATATATATTCATTTATATCTGTATACATGAATACATTTTGATTATCCTTCTGTAAAGTAGAGTATTGAAGGAAATGTACAAAAAAATTGTGACTTAAACTTCATTATGAGGCAAAATTGATAGTTTAGGATCCAAGTGTAAATCTTTGAACTAATTTCTTTAAATTATTTACGGAAACAGAAGAATGTTGGACTATATAAAATATGCATCTCATATTGAATCTTCAGTGCCTCTCTAAATTATTTTATCACATTTTTTAAGCAATCTATTTTAGATCCTAAAATCTGCTGTAAGTTAAAATTCAAGTATTAGTAAATAACTTAAAATAATTCCCGCACATGAAGAGGATCAAATTAGAATTTTTTGGTAAGAAAAACTATCTCAAGATTCAGGATCCATAATTGCTTTACACAAAGATTTATGCAACTTAGACAAAATTTCTGAAAAATAAATATTTAAGAGAAATTTCTTTACAAAAGCTGAAGCTTGATTTGTGCACAATTAATTTCAAAAGATTGTTTTCAGGAGGTCCAAAAATTAATTAGAAAAGTGTACGGTATCGGCTTGGATCGAAAAATTTAAAATTAATACACAGTTTTTCTTAAATCTGCAGCTAATGTTTTACTTTTGTAAAACGTATCCTATATTTAATATTCATTTCTATAATAATTTACTTTTTATATCATTTTTAACAAATAAAAAATACCACATTTTTTTTAAAAAAATTATTAGTAGTTAGCAACATTTAGCAGAAAGATTGGTAAACTTTTTGAGAGAGGGTCAATATAATTTTTTTGTTGAACTCAATAAAAATAATTTTAAAAGTACTTCTTGAAAACTATTTAATATTAGTGCGCTTCACTTTTTTCAAAATTTAAGTATAAAACAAATAAGTAAATTTCAATAATTTTACACACATTTAGTACGTCAGGTTCCAATTTTTTTGCACACGTGTAAAAACTTTTTGTATTAAATAAATTAATTATAACATGGCAATACAAAGTACATTCAAATTTCTTTCAAAATGTTCGCATATATAAAAAACTAAACACTCTCAGGAAAAATGGTTTTAAAATATAAAAACGATAATTTCTGTATTATATTTAAAATCTACTATGGATCAGACAGAATATCAGACAAGCCTGATCTTGTTCTCCGGCCGTAGTTTGCTTTTCACTGATCTAGTACATAATTTTGAAATTCCTCAAAGAGGGAACTTACGTATACGATTACTAAAAATATTTCACCGTATAAAGCCAGCTCATTCTTAGTTAACAAATATGAATGAACAAATCCATCACTTCAATAAGCCAGTGACATTATATCATTTTCCTCAATTTCATACCATCTAAAGCTCAAAACTATCTTCGGTATTCTAAAGCTAAAATAGTAAAGGCATTTTAAATCGTGATCTGAATTCACAAGAAGCATTTTTCATAAATTTTTTAAAAATAAATTACTCTGTTTAATTGCCCATTACAGTCTTCCTGACTATCTATTTGAATTTGGATTTGTTGATTTATGTCTTTGTTTTCTGTTCTATAATAGATGAAAGATAATTTTGATGCGGTATTAACTTTTGAAGAATCACAAAGTGTAAAAAGAAATATATACACATCAGAAGACTCACCGCCAAATTACAATCATATGTCGGTGCCCATAAAAGTTAAAATGCGGCAGTCTTTGAATGAAATGAACTTAGAAATTGTCGTCGATATAAAGGATTGAATGCAAACTGCTGGTATTTTCTTAAGAAGATTACATAATTGCAAAGCTATGAAACAAAGAAATGTGAATTCTTCATTTGAAATCAAATGCTGCGAAAGCTTTTCGGGAAGTAAAAACTTAGTGAAATAAGTTGGTACTTATAATAAAAAGATAGAAGTACTTATCATGAAATGCATTTAAAAATGTGAAATGAAAAGTTAGATTAATTTTTAGCCACACATAAATAATAAAATTGAATAATAAAAATGCCTGTTTAATTTAAATTTAAAGTATATATTAATTTTTGTATTCATAATAAAACATCTAATCAAATATGTATATTTCAATTTATTAAATGTGAGTAGATGTCTATTTTATTTCTTAGTTCAGTGCGAAAATTGCTAATCTTTTGATATATGTATACATATATATGTGTGTGTGTGTGTGTGTGTGGTGTGTGTAACAAAGTTAAATATTTTGAAGCTATTATGCTATTATAAAGAAGTGGAAACGCATAGATAAAGTTCGACATTGTACTGTCCTTAATAGATTTTAATAATCCAATGCCAGATTTTTAAATTGAACGCACAAAATGTCTTAATTCTACCTTTCCCCTCCCAATATTTTCTTTACATATTTAAAGTTCCGTAATTCATTTAATAAGTACATGGAAAACACAAAGTTTGGAAACATCTAACACTATTTATATTGCCCTTTTCCTTTTATTCTGCTTTATATATTAAACAATTTCGAAATAAATTGATCCTTCATGCATTTTTCACACCATATACGAGTATGGTAACTTTTACCTCTGTGATTTATAGCCAATGGATCACTACTTCATTAATTTAAAAGATTCCCATTTCATATGTGAAATTCATTAAAACTAAATATAGTGTGATAAGTAAATTTACTTGAGATGTTTTATATATTGCTCTGTTTTTACAAGAAATATTCTAATTAAATTTCCTTTTACTCAGCGCCATACTTTAAACTTCTGAATTATCTTCATTAATCTTTTGAAATTAATTTGGAAAATGCATGGGAAGCTAAAATTTGCGCATGTTTAATAGAATTGATGGGCATCATTATATTACTACAATTCATTCTTTTCTTCTATTTTACGTATTAAATATTTCCTAAGTAAGCTGGTACTTCATACGTTTTTAACACAATATACATTAAATTAAATGCCTGTGATTTATAGCTAATAAATCACTGTTGTTCTTTTAGTCTGATGACACCAAAACATCGTAAAGGGGAAATTTCATCAAAATCAAATATTTTACTTTAAATAAATTTTTCTGGAAATTTCAAATTTCACGTTTTTTGAGATACTTGCCAGAAATATTACGGGTCAAGAAATATTACGGGCAAGAAAATTACAGGAGAAAAATGTCAATCAGTTTCAAAAATATGTTAATTAAAATTCCTTTTAACTTGGGCCGTGTTTCGAACTTATCATTTAGCATATTTAATCAGAAAATGTTAAAATAAACTTGATTCCTTTATTGTTATTGAGAAAAAGTAAACTTCTCTTGCAAAAAGTTAAATATAATTCAAATATAAGTTTTCATAAGTAAAAAATTTACTACTTAATTACTTAACAGAAGAAAAAAAATCACGAACTAATTAAGGAATTATTATTATTATTTTGTCTTAAGAATAATTAATTTTTAATATATGTAAATATTTTAAAGCTCAAGGAGACTATTTAAAATGTACAATATTTGTGCTCTAAATAATTTTGTTCCTTCATTTATATAACTCTGAAATGTTTAGTTACAAATTTTAAACATTGAAATAAAATTTATTTTCAAAAACTACTTTTCAGTTTACTTTTATTTTATGATATATTGAATAAATTCTGACTATAAATTATTAACTATCGATAGAATATTTGAAAATTGTATTAAGAATTAATAAATATGTAGGATTTATAAAACTAACTAAATATGAAGAATCATATTAAATTTTGAAGAAAAAGAAAGAATATTTCACGAAATTTTAATATATATATTTAATATTTTATAATATTATTTAATTATAAAAAGCCTATTTAATTATATTGATTAAGTTTTTAAGTAAATACTCTCTGCTTATATAACAAAAGGTGTTTTAAAACTGGAGCATTAATATCAAGTGGTGGATTACGTCACAAGAAAGCATAAATAATTTAGCGAAGGAGGCCTGAAGGTACTACGTAGGAGTTTTATTTTTACCTTTTCACTCGTTGGCGGATGTAATCTTGTAATTACTTCCCCTCTTAACATCGTTGCCTGTTGTCTTTGGGTGATAAATGTTATTTTTGACTAGGATATGAATGATGGAAGACAAGTGCTATCGAAACATGTCAAAGAGTTTTTAACATGAGCATTGATTTAAAACTCCTAACAGTTATCGTAAGTAACGAAGAAACGTGACTAAGCATAACTAGTTTTCATCCAGTTCCCTTAATTGAAAACATGTTGATGCAATGCATTTTTAAGCAACTTTTCCAGAAGTAAAATCAACACCATTTCTTGTTCTTATCAAGGGTGAAAAGCAATTATTTACAACGATATAATTAAAAATACTGTGGATTTTCCCGTTAATTGGTAGGTAAAATTTCTCTTGAGGGCTGCACAGGGAGCCTCAACAAGTTAGAATGCCAAAAGGATGCCGCAGCGTCAACCATGTAATGTTGTTATTAATCAGTCAAACGCTTTTGACTTACTCGGTATCGGTTATTGCATCAAAATATCTTTAAAATTGCCGTGTTTTGTTTCGGATAAAACTAGAGATAATTTCATAGCGATCAAAAAATACACAATTCAGGGTCTATTCTGTTAAGACTGCAAAGACTAGGCTTGTAACAAGATCGCAAAACCATTAATTATAATCATGAATTGATACAAGCCTCTAAAATATGGGAAAAGTGTTTATAATCTTATACCTATCGAATCCTCTCTTGTTCGATAAATATTAAGAATGATATAAATAGATAATAATGCCTCTTATCTTACTGATTTTATACTAAATACCTTAGCCATGCTCTAAAATAATTGTTTAATTAAAGCTAATACATTATTTTTCAGAGATTTTTCTTGTGTCAGTTGGACTACGCATACAAATTTCCTATTTCGTTTCACACTTTTTCAATTCAATTATGAATGTAAAAATTCCTTTCCCATCTTTCTGTTTAGAAATTATGTTTTTTTTGTTACTATTTGAAAAAGATGCCTTCTTTTTTTAAAATTTATCATTCTTTTCTTTTATTTTTTTATTTTTTATTTTTACCTGGTCTTAGCTTTTTTATTGAAAAATAAAAAAAAAAGCTAAGACCAGCCATATCACTGCTTTTAGCTTTGGAAATTTTTTTCAAAAACACAACTAAAGATTATGGAACAACTTTTATGTGCAAGTTGATTCAATATGTTTACATATTTTAAATGAATATAATTTACTTGTAAGTTATTACATTTTTTTCCTTTTTGAATTTTTATTTATTAACATTTTAGAGAGCAAAAATGAAGTTAAGTATACTTAAGTCAGTTTTTCCTAAATTTTATAGTTTGAAGTGTACCTTTTGGTACTAGTTATGTCATTATTTAGAGATCTGTTACAGCTTGATGTTTTTTACATTTTATAGGCGTACTTTTTAATTTAAAATGAATATTTTGATGCATAAAATTGGAATTGCCTATGCTAGCCTATATGTAACTATTTACTCAAGAGTTTTAAAAGAGATTGCGTGCTAGATTCTTAAAACTTCTGAACTTTAACTTTTTGCATTATTTTAATTAAATGAATAACATGAACTTTCTAATTATTAAATTGTATTGGTGGCAGCTTTAAAGGTTTATTTTTAAAAATACTTTTAGTTTTTCTGTATTGCATTTAACAGAAATATTGACAGAAAACTACAATCAAATAAGAAAATCGTCTTGTGACGAAGAAAAAAATGAAAGAATTTTGGTAATTCGTAATAATGTAAGAAACTTCCATTTTATTAGCCGTATAATATTTTCTTCATCGGTAACGGTAACTTCCATACGCGCCAAAACATTCATTTTCCTTCAATAGCAGCAAATACTCCATTATCATACGGCGTATTAATGTCCAGAGTCTCAAACCTCATGCATTTTATTTTAAGATTGCATGGCTATTATCTGAAGAGGGGCCTCACATGAAAGGTTGTTTCTGGCATTCAAGGTCATATGTGGCACGAAACTGCTTAATAATGCATCCTCTATAGCTGGCCGAACTCTCTACTACGCTGTGACACAACAGAAGTTGGTGTTCAGCTGCCTTTTTGAGAAAAATAAGATTCGGGTGTAAAATAAAAATGGAATTTTCTAAACAAGTGTAACGTGTTATTTAGGATATTCTTTTTTTGATCGCTTATTAAGATTAGAATTCTCATTTTCAAGATAATGTGGTTGCAGTTTGGAGGAAATGAATGTAGGTTTTCTCTTTTCAACATTTATTCTGGCAAAATGATTTTTTTTTCAATACTTTTTCGGGCTTCATTTTAATATTTGTTTGTGTTGGTTTGCATATTACTATGCACATAAGTAAGTGGAATGAAGTTTGGGTAATTATATATTTAATATTCAGTAACATTTTTTACGTTTTTGCATTAAGCTCATTATTGATTGCTTCACAAATATACTTAATTGCTTATTTTTATATTATAATTCTTTTTTTTTTTTAAGTTTAAAGTATGATGCAATTTTTTTAAAAACAGATAGCATTTACAACATTTATTTGATGCTTAAACTTATTTTATATTTTCATTAAATTGTCAAACAGTTTAAAAATGGTAATTAAATTAAAAACTGTAAAAGCTTTACCAGCTCAATTTTTCCCCCAAAATTTTTCAATTTTTCTCTCTATTTTTAGTGGTTACAGATCTGATTTCCAAACATACTTTTTTTATTTATTGCATATGTTTTTTTTTTAAATTTAGTTTGAAGAAAATATATTCATATGTAAATATATTCAAATTTAAGAAAAAGCATAGAAACATTTTACATAACTTAAGGAAAACTTCATTAGTTTTATTTCGAAGTTCGACTCAATCTAATACCACTATTCACTAAAAAAAAAACTAAAAAAATAAATAAATAAATTTGCGTGAAAGTAAATATGCAATTCCTAATCATTAACACATACGAAAGAAGGAAAATTTTACATTATTTTGAATATTCAGATATGCACAAAACTGCAGATAATTAGTCATATTTAAATTGATTTAAATTCAAGCTTCACCCTAATATTGTGTGCATTAAAAAATTTAAAACAATTTTAAAATCCAAACTAAGTTAAGTTTTTTTTAAATCGTATGAATGCAGTTTTATTTATTTCCTTCCTGAGCATTTTAATTGTAAGTGGTTCTGATTCTGTGTTATACATATTCCCGCAATTACAAAATGTAATTTATCTTAAATATCAATAGCTTCTTAATTACGATTATGATAAACTTCAACAGATATAATGCTGTATCATCAAAATATATATTTAAAAAACTCTGAAGTAAGTAAATGGAAATAATTATAAATCACCATTTATATCTAAGTCGAGATGGAGAGTTAGATCCAAACGGTTAGATATGAATAATAATATAGGGATTTTTTAACAAATATTACGGATTTGATATTGTTGTAATTGAGAAAATCTTTGTATCAATACTTAGATTCAAAACTCCAAAAATCTCTAAGTAAAGGAACCATAGATAAAAATCCTGAGAACTATAATTCTTAATGTAATCAATGTTTCCTATGCATATTACTCAACATTATTTCTCTATTATATGTACTTAAAATTCTATAGTTAGAGTTTTCTACTAATAGGCTAATAAAATGATTTTTTCAAGTGTAATAATGACTATATTGAAGTATTTAATATATATGGGCTTTAAAAATAAGAATTAAAATTATCTGTTAACTAATATTACTTTTCAAAAAGGGCTCATTTAAAAAACTTGGGAACTGTATTGTATACAAGAATCTTAACTTTCGAACATTTACACACAGTTCTCTTTTTATTTAATATATTTTACCAAAGATCATAATAAACTAATCATATCAGCAGTTCAAATTTTAAATATTGAAAGAAGAGTTTATCCTAATGTTTCATGAATAATAACTATTAAAAGGATGAAAAAATAAAAATGAAAATATAACTAGAAAAATAAACAAAATAACAAACTAACAAATGACAAATATTACTCTTAAAATTTATGTAATCATATAAAAATAGCTAGGTGCTACAGGTTTATCGTATTTTAAAACAAATTATCAATTTTTTTTAAATAAAAAAAAACAAAGTTGTGATATTTGATGAATATATCAAACAAATAACTTGGACAAGATTATCAGGAGCAGCTATAAAGTTCTTTCATTACGAGCACATTTTAGCCTAGCCCGATAGTTGTTCATATCATTTGTATCAATTTATAATGATGACATAAACTAATGATTTTATTCGAACAGTTCAATTATGCTGCTTGAATTGAATAATTTGGGAAAAAAAAAGACTTTTACTTCTATCTCGTAGGATGCAGTTATCATCAGTACATTAAAAATATCGTTTTTTCAAAGCTGTACCATCTTACAATTTTTTTAATGAAAATATGTAATTTTGGATCGAGATTTGTTTTATACATTTAATTTTTCTACAAATTATGTTAAAGCTCCGCTCTAGTTCTTCGAACATGAATCACATATATAACTTTTCAGTAATAGCTGGGTCAATTTTTTCTCAAGTAAATTTTTAAAAATCGAAATTTTGTGTAAAAATTGAATCAGTATGATTAGTAAACTAAATTTTTTTAGGTGGAAAACACCAGTAGAAGTTAGGAACAAGTGTATAACACGATAATATTATACCTAAACCCGTATTAATCAACGGGGAGTGAAGAAAATATTTAGATGACAATGTAAAAAAAAAAAAAGAACACTTAAAGTTATGTTCAACTATAGTAAAATATTTTTCCAACCTCAGTGGGATGTATATTTTCTGTAATTTATGAATACGAATAATATGATTTTTAAATTTTAAATTATATAATTTAACCTTTAAAAGATAATTTTCTATCTTTTGACTGCTGAGTTACTTTTGATATTTCTTTTGAATGTCGAGCTATAACTGAGTTTCTTTTTGTATGCCAAAATATATTTGACAAATTTTCAATAGATAAAATTTCTTGTTGCAGTATAAAAGGAAAATGGGACTTTATGAATTTTTTGTTTAGATATTAGAACACTAAGTCATGAATAATACTATTATACCAAACAAAAATAGCTTATATACTTTCTTTCAAGACTATATATTAGAATGGTTTATATGATTAATTTCTTTAATAAGGTTTGCTTTTTTAATTTAAAAAAGTCAAAATAACAATTCTAATTTTATTCGATTATTTATCAATATAAAATTGAGGATAAAATAATTAAAAATCCGCATTTATTAAAACATTTTCTTGATTTTATAACTCCTGAGTACGAAAATTAAACTTTTCCCACCTTAATATATTTACGCAGTTAACATAAAAATATAATTAAAAACGACATTACTTTGTCATTTGCAGTTTTTCAACAATTAAAATGTTTTGAATAATAAGTAATTATTTCAAAGTATATTTTAAAATCTATACTAACTGAAAATTCCCTAAATATACAGCTCAAATTACTTTTTAAATATGGATTTTACGAATCAGAAGGATTATAGTTACAAATAACGCAAATGAAAAAAAAAACATGAGCTAAAGTAAAATTTACATGCCATAAAGGATAAAATAGATGAATTATGTAAAAGTTGAAAAACGCAAAATGTTTTAAGTTGATTAAAATATCCGACCTTCAAAAATTATGCTTTGTATATACAAAGCAATTTCTGATTAGAAATATCAAAACATTTCGTAACGATGTCCAATAAAAATGTAAATCGAAGAATCATTACAATGTATAAAACGCATTATTTTTATGTGTTTTTACAAATATGCATTTTACTAAATTTGAACTCTATCTCAATGAGTTTTAGATGACATTTTGTAAACAACATTACTATAAATTCACAACAACATTAATCTGAAATTATGTTGAATGCAGGTATCTTTACTGACAAAACAAAAATTATTTTTTAAGCACAGATAAGCGATTTCGATTCGTTCGTTCTCCGTTGAAGTATTAATTTAAATTTTCATGTTATTGGGGGGGGGGAGGAAGAGATAAATATCATATGATTCCCATTCCGCGATGAAACTGGCTGACACAGAGCAATGGATCTTTCGAATTAAAAGTTCACTTGATGATCATTAAACAACGTTCCTAAAAGTCATTACTTGCTTGAAACTACTTTTACCAATAATTACTTTTGTGTTGTAATTATTTTGACGTTATAAATCAAATAGAGGAGAAAATGTCATTTAAATGATAGCTATTTGTGGTTTTCATCAAAACACACAAGATTTAGGACATAATTTGCATCCGATTTTAAAATAAAGGTTTTGGAGAATGGTACGCATGTGGTTATTTGATACCGAAAAGTTTAATTACTTTTGGATACCTAAATTCAAGAAAAATCAAAAATATGTTTCGTATTGATCTACGAGTATCAGTAAAATATATGTAACTACAAAACTGAATATAATTTCTTATTTCCTTTATCTTAGAACAAGTCACCAAAAATAAGTAAATAAATAATAAACATGTCACCGACAAGAAAAATTATTACTATGTTTAAGTTCTCACATTATTTATCTGTTTAGTTTTATATATACTATCTCACTTTTACTTAATTTCTCTTTTAAAACATTTAGAAACAAAATAACGTGATATTTTCTGTTGAAAAGTATATAATCTGAAATAATTAATATTAATGTTTGAACTAAAAATATTCACATAGGTTGAATATTTTATGATTTTTGTACGTTAAAAGACGTTCGATATTTGTTTATAATTTTTTTAAAGTTAAAGCTTGGACATTATATTGTCATTTATCTTAATCAGTATAAAGTGTTATTATTTTAGTTGCAGTTAATATCAATCATTTAGGCACTCTCTTATTTTATTCTCATAATTTTAAAAAAGCAAACATTTTTTAGCGTAAATTATATCGCATAATTTATTGCTTGAATAATTGTCTTTGGCCCATAAAATAATTGATTTATATAGGTTTCTATAAAATTAAAATGTTCTTGAAAATAAGCTGATATTGTATGTTCCCCTTCTGGAAATATGGCAAAACTTCCTTAAAAAAATATTTTTACTTCTAACTTTCTAACCCATTATTTTAATGTATTCAAAAAATACACAAAGGGGATTTATCAGTGCTAAAAACACTTGAATAGTAAATTCTTAGGAAAATACTAACGCTTTTCCCTTTACCGCTGTCATTTGATTACCTTTTTTGATCAAAAATCCCTTCATAAAATTATTTTATTGGGTTTATTACACTTGGAAATACTTCATTGTACAATATTTTATGATTTACAGACATTTCCCTCTTCAACAGCTTGCTGTCTCGGTCATAAAAATGGCACTCGTCTTTCTTACGGCTTTCACCACGTGCTTATTTTGAAAACCGAGTAATAAATTTAGTCTCTGAAAATGTCTGTTCTTTTAGCCGAATGAATTGTATTCTTTTGTTCGAAACAAATACCAAGCTCTACGGTTATCGTGATGAATGCAAACGGTAATATGATTTTTCGATCATGGGCGTTTACCTTGCGAGTTTATAATCGACCATTTTTTCGTACGGCTGGTTTCCAACGGACCATGAAGCAAAAGTTAGGTGACCTTCAGGGAACACGCAGAGAATAAACGGTGGAAAAACGAAAGTCAAATGTGCGTGTGTCTTTATAATCGACAATAGGGCACAAATGGTAAAATACGAAGCGCAAAACCGTGTAAAAGTGTGGTCCACTTTTATAATGTAGTTGTATATTAGACGTGTAAAAGTGCTAGGTAAATTCTACATTAAATTGGCAGCGTATATACATTACTTACATATTAAAAACTTATTTTTAAAACCCATTATATTTTATGGTAGGAATACACTTCTAATATGACATTGAAAAGAAGCAGATGGAAAAGAGGTGGGGGGGGGGTGATCAGAATAAGTAAATCTATTATAATTTTTAACATTCTGACACATTTTTCCGGGGAAGGAATAGGTTAAAACAGCTTGATATTCTGAAGTTTTTAGCATTGTTCTCAAGAAATCTGCTTTATTTTTAAATCTTCATAATTATATGTATTCCTAGTTAGGGACTTTACAATCGTCGATTTTTGCCTAAAAATGACTGAATGGTAATAAAAGTGACAGTAATATAAAGAATGCTAAGGAATAACTGAATGATAATGAAAGTGATAGCAATAAAGAATGCTAAAGAATAACCGAATGATATTGAAAGGGATAGTAAAGAATGAATTAAAGATATTTAAAGGGATAATAATGAATGACACGGAATCTGACTTAATAAAGAAAATGCTTAAGCTTAAAAGTTAATCTTTCGGTAGCTTTCCAGTTTGAATCAAATTATAATTTTGGAGATATTTTTTGTTTTTTGCCAAGTGCGAAAAAAGTTATGAAATATCAATATGATTATAAAGAAATTCATCAAAATTTCCCTCTATGTTAAATAATAATGAAAGATGATTTGTACGGAATTATAACACTTATTATTGCAATGAAAGTTATCATATATGTTTGTAAAAAGGCAGAAATTAATGTGATCAACAAAATTAATAAAACTATTTTCATATTTTATTTCTTAAATTTTCAGGCAAGTTCAGAAGCTTGGGAACCATAGAAGTTTACTTTGATACAAAATTAAATAATAATTGTAAATCTCAAAATAAGTTGAAAAGAAAAATATTAATATAAATATTTTGAATTTTATTACACATTTTGTTTATATTTTGACGGATCAAAAAGCAAAAACAAAATCTGGATTTAAAAACCAAAAAAATTTTGTTGAATCCTTAATTTAAGTGAAATAAATATATAAATAAAAAAAAAAGGAATTACATTCATATCAGTTTTAATAAAAAGCCACAAAAACAATGTTCGTGTGATAGAATGTTCAAAAAACAAATGCAGCGCTACTGGAAATTAATATTGAAATTAAGCTTAACAAGAAAGAAATGTATTATTGAGTTTTTAATAATTCATTTTACAATGACACAGTGAGCTGAAACCCGCAACTGAATAACCGGAGATGTCTCTTTTTACTGCACAATAAATATTAATGCGATAATAATATTACTAAATATTAATAAGGACCCAAGCATAACAAATTATTATTAAAAGATAAATCAAATTAACATGCTATATTCAAATTAAGTGCCGCATTGTTCAAAAGCGTCAGAATTATTCAAAAATACTTCGACATGACAAATGCAACGTTTGTTGTTAATAATGGAATTACTCCATGGAAGCAACATTTAAGACTGTCTGTTCACCGTCTGAAAAGAAAGCGGTGACAGACAGACAATTCGTCATTCCTTTTGAGATATATTAAGTAATTTAATCTATGCTCTGACGATTCTAACTTGTAAGTACAATCAAATACAATTCATTCTGTCAACCCTTCAGCATTCGTGTAGATTTTGCTTACAAAAGGTGAGGGCTGTATGGTATAATATATAATGCATGCTTCAATGCCTTACCACTGAAGCAGCACGATGGAGACGTTTTTTTTTTTTTTTTTTTAAATGATCTGCACATCATGTATGAGAAAACTGTCTCTGTGAGAAGCTTGATTGAGACTTTAGCTTGATGGATTTACATTTTTAAAACATAAGATGCTATTTGTCAACAAAATTATCTTATTTACAACTAATTTATTTCCTTTATTGATAATTCATGAATAAATTGAAAGTGACTTTACAGAAGGTATGGAAACGCGGAATTAGTCAAAGGGGAAAGGTTCATTCTATTGAAGTTTTTCTTGCATAACTTAAAAAATAGAAATTATGTAAATAACAGGATATAATGATTGGAAAGAATCGTCGTCCTTAATGTTTTTATCCGCTGCATATTTCTTTCCTTCCTGATTCTTTTTTGTCTATCAAAATTGATGAATATTTTTCCTGGTTCCTTCAAATACTTAGAACGCACATTGTAAGGGAGAAAGTAATACTTGACCACAATGGTCTGACGAGCGCACGTACGACTCATCTCCTTCTGTTCTTCCAATTATTTAATCATCTCAATTGCTATTTCTTTTCAAACATTATATAACTGAATATAGAAGATGTTTATACTCAAAACTTTCATTTAAATATATATACGCTTATTTCTATAAATTTCTTTTCTTTAAGAATTTACAATTCAAAGTCACAGAAAAAAATTCAAGGTCATTTATAAAATTATGTTTCGAAAAATTGGGTCAAGAGAAGTACCGAAGAAAAACTGATAATGGTAATCATATATTTCAAAAAGCAGCTCTGACGCATTTCAGAGTGCTTCTGAGGAAAGTATGCCACAAAAAATATATTAAAAATTATTATTAAATTTCCATAATTGACTGTACACTTAATTTTTCTTAAAAAAATATGAATACAATGCATTCCGTAGTAGTGCTGTATTTAAAGAAATACAGCATGCTACTTATAAATTTTAAATAGCCTAAAGAAGCTGCCTTTTTTAAAATGAAAGTAATAAAAACACAAAACTTTGTGATTACTGTTAAATGAATTATGCACTCAGTTAAAAAATAACTTTTAAATGTGTTTTGATTCCACGTCGGAAATCAACAAGATATATTAAGGCCGCCTTCACGTAATGTTAAAGAATAGGACCCAAATGCGGGAAATCTTTTCAGATCTAAAAGTGCTCTAACACTAATATTAAATTTGGGCTTTACTGCCCTATAGAGAGTAGCATACTTTATCATACAACTCATTTTTATCTGAGTTGATCCATTTTTTTTGGTCTAAAATATGTATAGCATTTTTTCTCTTATATCGTAATGCTAAATGATCTACTCTTTTGCATATTAAAATTTTAAAAAATTGCTCATTTATGGAATATTTTGAAATTTTAAGAACACTATATCATAGACATATGTATGAATTACAACTTTGCAAATTTTTAAGAAAATTGAGGCATTTTTTTGTCTGAAAATGTGTTTCCCGTTTAGATCAAGCTATCGTATATATTTAGCGGACCCCCTTAAATAAAATGCAACTCAGTGGAAATTTTGATCATATTTTCATCAAAAGTTTTAAAATTCCTCTTTTATGTAGTACAAAGCATTATAAATAGATAAATTATCATGATCCTTGAAGTATATTCATTCACATTACGCAAAAAAAAAAGTTTTTTTTTTTTGAAAAATGAAAATTTAGTAATCATAGCTAATTAGCTTTCTGAAAATTTGAAGCGACTTTATAGCATGGAATATTTTCCTTTTCTTTTAATCTATTGACTGCCTCTTGTGTTTAACAATTGTCCTGCTGAAAAAACAAACTTCTTTTTGAATAAATCAAACTATCATTCGGAGATTAAAATTATAACATACGAGAATTGATCCTTATCCCGCAAAGTATTTAAGATATTTTTCTGGCCAAATGTCAAACACTTTTTTGAACAACCCCATACTCTTTTTATGCCATAAACTTAAATATTTTTGTTACTATTTTTAAAAAATCCAGCAAGAATAAGTTAAAATCATTGAAAGTATAAATAAACAGAATGGGGTAGATATATTTAAAAAAAATGCACTCAATTTTAAACTTAAAATTTTTTGTTGCTTCCTTACTATTTCGGATTTTAAAAAAAAGTAAATAGTAACGATTACTTTAAACTTATTATCCGCATTTACACGCTTACCTAAGCTACTTTCTCTGTTTTAATCTTCTCTATAAATAGCTTACATTTTTTTCCTGTCTAACTGAGAAAATCTGAGAATTTTCAACCAGTTTCAAAATCACAGATTTGTTGAAAGAAACATCATAAAGTTCAAACATCAGCTGTTCAAGTTATTTTTTGTTCAGTGCATCGCTTTTTTGGCAACTACGTCTTTCTCACAGCAACTTATCTACAGACAAATACACCCTTGTAAAATTTGCGAAGAATAGCTTGCAATTTTAGGCATGTGTCCAATTCGCAACAAAGGACTTTTTGAGTTACACTAGAGATCCTCCGCTCAGGCTCCATCATGTCTTGCATGAATAATAATATGTTCTGTAAGCTATACAGATGATTCTCGTGTACTAGCTTTTCTTTTTCTGTGCTTCTGTCTCAGTGGTTTGCTTCTTAAAGTGAGTAGACAGAATATGATTACCTTAATCAATTGCTTCAGTTTGAAGTTCAAGTGAGTGATTATGCGGTTGCTTTTTTCGAGTGTATTAGATAAGAATCACAACAGAATGGTTGTTTTGCAAAGTATAAAATTACAGGCAGTAATTTAAATTAATTATTAGATTGTTGTATTGTACACTAAAATGTACTATTCCTTTTTTTAAAAACTGTTATAGGGGAATTGAACACATTTATTTAAAGGGGCGAGAGCTGGAGTTGGGAGAGAGGGGGGGGGGTCTTCCCGTGTACTGTTCCGGGAAAAAAGAAGCTGCATTTTTATAATAAATGTTAAAATAATTAATTTTTTTAAATTTCGGAAAAATAAAATTCAATTAGAATGTGGAATAATAAAATTCAATGGAATTACTCCCACCATTCCGGAAGAAAAAATGGTTGTCCAAAAAGCGCCATAATTTAAACTTTTTGAGAATAATTGAGAAACAAAGAAATAAAAATGCCCCCAAACCCCTAGTTTTATCTTAAACTGATAACAATCTGATCGGTGGTATAATAAATTAAATGGTTCAAACAGCATTCAAATTAAATAAACATCTGAAGCGATAATGTTGCTTGTATACCCATAAATTGACTTTAAGAAAATAATAAATTTATCAGCGATACAGTAAAAAACTGGTAAATTTATCATGAAATTAAACAAACAATTAAGTTCTTTCTGAATATAATTGTTTTTGTACTGTTCGTAATATATACAACTTATGCTTTGATTCTTACGAATATTTTGATTTTATTTTGCTGCCTACTAAGTGAATTTCACTTAGTGTCATCTTATTATGCGCGAAACAAGTCTTCACAATAGAACTCCTTTGTCTTATTCCCGCTTTCCATAAAACACAATTCCAGTAAGAGAATAAAAAAAATATGTCCTTATAAACAAGCTTTTGCAGCATTTCAGGAATAATTCTTTTCAAATAAAGACCGAGTCGTTTCCGAAGTGCTGTTATCAGTAACCGCCACGAACGGTTCTCGATTACTTTTTTATTACGTATTGCCATAGGGGATCAATGAAAAGGCCTTTTACTGAGAAATATTGCGGCTGAGAACGCAGCTAGCCCAAAGGGGGTTCAGGGGGAGGATGAAAGCCGGAAAATCGATCTCTCCTTTTCTGACGTTACCACGTGGTTCTGTTTTTATAAGAGTAAACAGACCCTCCAAGCATCGGAACACGCTGACTTGATGTAATGAAATTGCGTTTTGATGAAACAGGCAATTGCGTTTTTTTTTCCCGATACCCCTTTGCATGAACTAACGCTTTCAGCCAAAGATAGGCGCAAAGAAATAAAAGACAACAATAGGAACTGTACTATCTATTCTTGATCAACAGTAGAGAACTTTTTCCTAATGATACAGACATGCAGAAGGAAATATCCAAAACCTGAAATATTTTTGAAATATGGAATTTTCCTCTTCACACAGGGACAACTACATTATTGATTTTGCATGTACATTTAATACTTATTCTTTTAACAAGAGTTTAAAATCACGGGTAGAAAATGCTAATACATAAAAATTCCGGAAGCTCTTTCTTAATTTTATTTAATTGAATTTTAATCACATTCATGATTGATGTTGTATTCTGTAAGCAAATTAGTTTGCATGAAACCCATTCATTAAAGTTTAGTGGTCTACCATTAACTATCTGAGGACTTCTTAAAAGTTGCGGTGTGAAAAAAAAAAAGAATCCGTTAGGAGACGAGCCAAAACACTCGACATTGTTTACTCTCGAAGATAATTTTTAACTCTTAACAACCGGAAAAAAAATAGTTTGACACCTGTGTGTGTGCTTTTAATTGAATTCGTAAAAGTTTTACAGTAGAATTAATTACTGTCGAATTTTTGTGATCCATCAAAGAAGTCTTACAACGCCCTTCACTCTCGTCTGTATTTATTTATATTTTTATACTTCTGTAATTTAACTGTTTTTATTTTTTAGAGTAAATGATTTCCAATTCTTTCATGAATTTAACTATTAGGCGATGCCGAAAATTGGAAAAATTAGTTGTTAATTCCTTATAATCAAGTGTTAACTTTTCTTTTTGTGATTAATAAGCAAAACAGAGCAAAAGGCTCAAAACTGAAGCAAAGTTTGTAACGCTAAATGCATTTAAATGATTATTTTAAAAGAGGGAGATCAGTAATTAATCATTACCCCATTTTGCCTAATATTTGCTAAGATATCCCAATTTAAAATCCTTATTCCATACATTGTTTCTATAGCAGGTATTTTTGTTTGAATATCTTAAAAAAACTTGTAACATTCAGATTCTTTGCATCTTTTTTTTGGATGAAAATTCCCTTAAAAGAATCTAGAAACTTTTACCAGAGATAAACGCAGATCCAAATTTCTGTAACTAAATTTTTAAGAATTACCTCAATAGATGAATATTTAACCTTGATGGGGGCTATAATTCTCTAGGGAATATTTCAATAAAATCATTAAAGCTTCTCTTCCAATAAAATCATTAAATTCATTTTTTTAAATTTAAAACTATAATAATTATTGAAAAGAACAATAAATCTTATGACACACCAATCACTATGCTTATTTTAATTATTATAAATAATTTTTCGACTTTCGAAGCTTATTGTTTTTTTCTTTCGTCAAACTTTAAGCTGTTTTTTTAAATGACTATTATCTTCGATATAATACTTTTTTCTGATAACAGAATTATACTACTTACGGAAGAAAGACAGATTAATTCAATCGTACTTGTTAATATTAACTTTAAAGTGTCCAAAATTTCAATGCAACATGATGATATTGAGAGAGAAACACGCTATTAATATTATAGTATATTTTTAACAATATTTTTTATTTTCTATCTTATCTTTCTTTCATATCTTATTTTTTACCAAATTGCAACGCATGTTTATAATAGCAATATGTGACGACATTATCATTCTATTAAATAAGTTGCAAAGAATTTTGCTTGAAAAGAGCTCTAAAATTTGGATATACAGTTATTTAGTTAAAAATAATTTACTATGAGAATGTATTCATCTACAATTGCAGATTTTACAAACAGTATGCATGAAGGTAACAGTTTTTCTTACCAATTTTTAAAGTTTATTTTTCACATTAGTATATAGGCGTTTCTAATCAAACCACTTGAATGCTTCAACTTTTATTGGAATCTGAATATTCAGATCAGTATTATAAACATAAAAGTTTCTGTTTCTCATTGCGGATTTGTTTTTACTATTTCTGTTAATGATTTCTTAAAGGTTATTTGATTGCATAATCATTGAAATAAATTAATGTTTCAAATTCGACTAAGGTTTAGCTTTGTTAAAAGAAAAATGCTTAAGAAATCGGAAAACTTTCTAGAATTTTGTTTCTTGAAAGTGCGGAAATATATAAAATAATTCATAATTTAAAATAAATTTTAATTGTACTTTTTAATTCTTATTTAAAATTTAGTTTTAACCTTAATATGAAATCAGTATAATATAAATTAATTTTTAATTATGAAAAATAAAAATACTAACCATAGGTTTATATTAAGTTTTTTAAAAAAAACTGTTATATTAGAACTAATTTTAAAAGTTTTCAGCTTCAAAATTATGAATTCAGATAGTTTCTTAGAGATTGAACTTAATTAACACAGCAATTTTTGTCAATGCCTACTTATCAAACAAAAGTAATACACTCTTTCGGCATGTACACGTAGCATCTATAAGCAAATTACAGAAAATGATCTTCACTTATACTAATTAAGGCATAACCCATATAGTATGTTCAACAGAGTGGGATCTATAAAATAATTTTTTTCAGGGCTTCAAAAGCTACCTTTGCGGGAAAGATATTCTCTAGTATATTAATGAAGAGAAAAATAAAATAAAAAATTAATTTATATGTTATGCCACGAGAGGAATGACATTTATAGGTATTTGAACTTTGTTTTGGTAAAAAGACAAAGTAATTTTTGTTAAAGATAAATAGGTATTTTCGAACTTTTTAAGATTTATTGCGATGAGAGGACACTTTATAAATAGTTACAAGAAAAAAATATCAGATACATTTAACAGTTACTTCAAAATTAATTTTTTTATGAAATCTACTGTCGTCATGATAGTGCTTGATAAATCGAAAGACGGAAAAAAGCTTAGATCGGACTGATTTGACGGTGCGAGAAGAGGAAGCTGGGGTTATGAAGTATTGCAATGTACATTGTGCTACTCACTACTCATTAATTAACAATAATCTTTTTGTTATTCATATTGTTGAAAAATAATTTTATTTGTGGAGTCTAAAGTCACTTAACCAAAATTAAGCCTTTTCACATTTTTTCGAAAATTAAACCCTTTTGTCGCAATATTAAAAGTTGGAATTAATATTTTTTAATTATTTTTCTCCTATATAATATCCATATTATAGAACATCTTTTCGGCATATGTAGGTTCTGTGACGTCTTAAGACTTCTTGAGGCCCTGGGCCCCTACACAAATGGGGGCCCCACATATGACCCTTAAAAGTAGACTGTACATATAGCATACATTTTCAAATACTCTCTAAAACAATAATCTGAAACCAATAAATGTGCATGAATTACAATCGCTCGAATCGGTTTGATTGACAGTCACCTTTTGATTGAATGAGTTATGATGGTATATGGAGGTAGAGGCCTGGCTTTCATATGAACGACGGTTATCACATGTAGCCAGTTGACATATCGTCCAAAATTCCCAGTTTTTCACAGAATACTATCAAAAATAATATCTGAGTGTTGAAATTATTCGAATTATGATTTTATTAAGGCTGAGTCGAGAAAGAGTTAAGGCCTCCATTGAGGCCGAGGCCCTGGGCCCGGGCCCAGTTGGCCCATGCCTTAAGACGCTCTTGTGTAGGTTCCAATCAATAATAACTTTTTTCTCTATATAACTGCGATCCTCCACTTAATTTTAATACTCTTTAATAAATCTAAAGGTATTTTTTATTACAGACATTTCTCATTTTTGCTTTAAATATTATCACTGAATATTCTTATTTTCTCATTATCAATCGTGTGTTGTTCGTAAATTGAATAACATTGAGCATGCAAAAGCACAACCAAATTTTAGTCTCCTCTTATGCAAATGCCCCACAAAATGTTGTCTAACTTCACTAAAATATTTTGTCAATGCATAAACTTATAGCAAAGTATATTTATTCTTTTCTATAAAAAAAGAAAGAAATAGAAAACAGAAAAACTTTCATTCCCTATAGGGATATGATGAAGCATCATAACTACGGTTACAGTCACCACGCTATAAATTACACAGATGTTCTTATCTCTAAATCAGAGTATCTGATTATAGATGAATTAAGAAAATCAATAAGGAAGGTTGTTAAGTGAGGTTAAATCATGCTTTCGTGAATCTGAAAATCAACAACCGTGCCGTTTGCTTTCTGCCTATTAAAATATTAGAAAGGTTTGTCTTTTTCTTTATACAGTTGATAAATCCGAAAAGAGATAAGAAATTCAATCAACCATAAAAAATGAGACCCATTCTCAAAGGAATGAACGTGATCCTGCTAAAGAAGGTCTTAGAAAATCTAAGAACTATAAACTGTGTAGAAGAAATGTATGCGGAACGAATAAGTTCTTTGTAATTTGAAGAAGGCTATGAGATTCCATCTTATTTTTATTAATTCTATTTTCCTTTTAAATTATATGTTGTGTACTAGTTGTTGCTCCCAGCAATGTAGCTTAAATTTATGGTGGATATTATTTTACTACTGTGAGTTAATAAGACCAAATCTAATCCGAAAATAGAAGACTATCGGGATGGTAAAATAGAGGCTGTTTTATGAAATCCTGTTCCATTGATAAAATTGGTTATTTAAGTTATGATTAATTTCTAGTTTAATTCTATACTGATAATATATTTTCTTTAAGAAGAGAGAAAAGTTTGTACCCCCAAATCATATCTGTGTATGTTATTTGCAATCTAAAAGTTTCTATAAATTAGTTTTATGAAGAAGTGGGAGATGATTTTTTTAACTGTTGTTTTCCAATATTTAAATAAAAATATTAACTAAATTAAACCATTTTTAAATTTATATATCTTTTTTCTCATACAGAAAACTACTGGTATAAAAATTAGCGATACGTATACTATTATATAAGACAGAAACATATTTAATAATTTTAATACTCAAATATCCTTTTTGTGGTGCTTGATTATGGTACTTTGATCTAAAATTTATGTGAATCTGAATCAGTTCGAAAAATGCATAAGTTACTGCTGTTAGTTAACAGTATTTTAATTTTCATATAATTTTACAAATGTGTTTCATATGAAGGATATTTAAAAAAAAAACTTCTTTTTTTTATTTAACAGAAAAAGACATTTAAAGTAATTATTTTTTAAAATTTGAGTCTTAAAATTAAATGAAATCTTTTAAAAGAAATAAATTGGTAAACTTCTTGCAATGTATTTTGTTTATAATTAACTTTAGTTGAAACCCCGTCTATATAACATAAGATTACCACAAAACTAGAATTTTTTTTAAATAGGAAAATACTATTATTTGAAATTATATCACTCGGAGTCAATACAGTAAAAGTGCGAGAGTTTTTTTTACTTTATATTCATCATAAAATTATAGCTTATCATTAATAATAATCATCAAATTTTAAGAGTTTTGATTATCTACACAATTAATTAACATAATAAAATTTGAAAATTTTGTTCTGGTGGACAGGCAAAAAATACTTTTTTTAAAAAGAAAGTACCTCACAAACCTTTTTCAAAACTTAATAATTTGTTGTGTAACTAGTAAAATATTTTACACAACTTTCACGCCCCTCATTAAATTATAAAACTTATTTCCTCTCGATGAATAAAATTTATATAATTTTAGAGAAGATATATATTGATTGGAGAAAAATATGTTGCAAAAAGTAATCACGTTAAAAAAATAACTATGCAAATAAATGACTAAAATGTTTAAAAGGAATTTTTATCCTTAAAACTCAGTACTTAATTTCTAAATTTTGATTTTTTTGTGTGCGTGAATGTCACAAAAATCATGATGAAATAATTAATTTTTAAACTCCAGTTATTCATAGCTAACTAACGGAAACTTTTGAAGATTTCATTTACTATTTTATTGATATTATGGTCGTAGCTGAACAAAATTGTTAAAAAAGGGAAACTTAATGAAATTTAAACAAGACTTTAAAAAACTTGAACGACTTAACAGATTATAACAGTTAGAATTCGACGAAAACAAATCGCTTTACTAACATTTTGGGAGCTATTCGAAAAAGGGAATTACAAAATGAGAAAAATCCCATTTCTCCCGTGCTTATACAGGAAATAAGTTTCTATTAAAGCCTCTAAAAAGAGGTCATTATAAAAAAAATTGATGCTTAGGCCATAAATTTCAATTCTAGAACTTTAGAATATAACTTTGAATAGCAAAGTGTGTGAAACTCATTTAAAAAAAAAAATTAATATACTTTTAATAACATTATTTTACTTTCTACAAGGGGTTTACCTCTTCCATCCAGGAATGTCTTAAGGTATAGGCCAACTGGGTCCCGGGCCCAAGGCCTCACCTTCGGTGGGGCCTTGTTTCGTTCTGACTCATCCTTAATAAGATCATGACCTAAATAATTTTAGTGTTTAAATATTATTCCGGTGCATATTCTCCGAAAAAAACAGGGAATTTCAAACTACATTTCAACAGGCAGTAGTGGCATGACCGTTATGTGATGACCGTTGTCCGTGCCTAGGCCTAATACCATAAATAATCAGTCAATTCATTTAGTCAGCTACCGTCGGTCAAGTTGGTTTGTGAAAATGAGAGAAATGCACATTTATTTGTTTCAAATTACTGTTTGTATGAGTATTTCACAACGCATGCTGTGCACTGTCTGCTTTAAGGCCACAGGTAGGGCCTACTTTTAAATAGGGGCCCAAGGCCTCAAGAAATATTAAGATGTCTCTGGGCCCAGGGCCTCAAAAAGTCTTAAGACGTCTCTGATTCCATCTATTATTTAGAACTAATTTATACATTAACAAAATTAAGAGGTTTGAAGTTTCCTTATCAAAGTGTTACTATTCTTTTACTTATGAAATATCTTATTATACATCACAGAATATTCATTTCTGTCATTATTACTCGTTGCCCTTTTTTTAATTTGTTCATTTTTAATTCATTGTTCTATTTTAATCACGTTTCAGACATAATTTTTCTATTAAATAGTCATGCTTCTTAAAAACGAGTCGTTATATAAATTATTCAAAAGTCTTAAAACAAAAAATTTTATGAGTTGTATTAAAAATCAAAGTAGTTATTGATTATTAAGATGAAACGAATATATTTTTAGAAATATATCGAATTGTAAATTTCAGAATACGCTGTTGCTCATGAAAAAGAGACGTTAAAATTTTTGATGATTATTAAAGTTTAATCTAGTCTCTTTCCCTTTATTTAAACAGAAAATTTATTATTTCTAACACCCTTTTATAAGATTCACTTGTATGTAACGGAATCTTTTAACTCAATTTTTACCCACTTTAAAAGGTCAGATTAATTTAAAATTTTGTCCTCTTGTCCAGAACCGAAGACAATACAATAATTTAATAATTTTGTTCCATTGTCCTGATCAGGATCCTTAGGATTAACGATTTCCCATTTTCAGATCCCATCCCGCATCTGGTGACAAATTTCAGATCCCATTTCCAGATTTGGCGACTAAAAGATTAAGTTACAATTTAGTTCGACTAATTATAAAGGGTGCTTTTTAGTTTTTTTAAACTATAATTTATTATTTACATTAGATATCTCTGACTATACAAACTATTCATAAACATATACAGATTCATAATTTAACTATATTTATATAAGTATATTTAGTATTGTATTAAACTGTTATTTAACCATAATACTTTAGCGAAGACCTTAAAATGGTTTATGCTCAATACATAAAGTACTAAAAGAAAAAAAGTACAGTAAAGTTCTAAAGATATCAAAGAGGCATTTTTAGTAATTTTTATATTTCCACATCAATAAAATAAAATGAAAAGTTTTTTAATGGATATCTTAAAACTTAAATAAAGATAAAGGATGGTAAATTTCTCGCTAGTTATTTAGTATAAAGGTTATAAAGAACCCTTTTAAGTTCCGATTTACCATTAAAAAAAGTTATTTTCCCACATTTTTTAAAAAATTTTCACTATAGTATTAGTTAAAAAACTTCTTAGATTATCAAGCCCTTTAGAGTATGTTTTTCATTTTCGGTTTTTTAAAAAAAGTATCTTTCTAGAAATAAAGATAGCAATCTACTGCTCAATTTTTCCCCATTTTGAAAACTTAAAAGTTTTAACAAAGAAAAAATAAATGTTTTCCTATCCGAATGTTTTTTTTTAGTCACGTTGTATTACAAAAATATTTTTTCTTTCAATCTTCTTTCTCGAATAAAAAAGAAGCTGTTAAACAATTTTTTGTATTGACCATTAATTAATTTTAAAAATTCTTTTTAAAAAACAGAGTTACATGCATGTAAAAGTTGTCTTTAATTTATATGTGTTAAGTAACGAGAATTTTATAAAGTTAAAAAATTATTTAAAATCTATATTTTTCTTTAATTTTATTCGTAACATTTACATCTCAATAGATAAATATTTCGTATTTTTCGATACCTATGAAATAAAATTATAATTAAAGATATTTATAAAACATAATACCTTCCAATTTATAATGATTCACATAAAATTGCTTTCCGAATAAAAAAATCTACTTAATTATATAAATTAGGGTAACTTTGAATCTTTTTCGTCATCTCTGATTTTTTTTATAGTTGTAAAGTAATTTAAATGAGTCATATATATATATTTGTACTTTAATGACAAGTCAATTAATTTAAGGAGTTATCTGAAATTTATACATTTTTCTCTAAATCACCATCACCCAAAAATATACTTAATAGAAAAAAATATTTTATAGATTCCTTAAATATATTTCGAGTTACATTCTCCTTAAATATATACCCTTAAAATGTGTCTTGATTAATCATTAACATATTTTTGTTCGTGAATTCTCATTTAATGTGACTATTGAAAAAATTGAAATAAATTATTGAGAGAGGTCTAGTTCCAGCAGCTGAATCAAATTATTGAGGTTTTTTAAGCAACTGAAAGAAAGTTTTAATTCTAATTGCTGTAATAACATCTAACTATTAATTGCATATTTAAGTTTAATAATAATAAAGAATAAGTTTATCAAAAACGAGAGGATTACTATATACAACAGATTTTTAAAAAAACTAAGAGCTACTTGACGACCATTTCAGATAAAAATTTAGCTTTCAATACATCGCTTTGTGATACAAATACATACGTTAAAAATTGTTTTTTAAAAAATACATTTTTTTAAAATTATATTGAAATAATCATAAGAACCATAAAGTAATCCACATGAGTATCGATTTTGAGAAAAATTCATTAAACAGATCGCGATTAATACTTTCCTTAAATTACTCCCCCCCCCCTTCGGATAAAAAGTTTTGCCATCCAAAAAATTGAATTGAATTATTAAGCTTCCCAAACTCTCGGATCTTTACATTTGTCGATTTGTCCAAATCAAACACGCAAAACTCGAAAATCAAACATAACATAACAAAACCATTTGTTTCCCTGTTTTATCAGCAATACTCAATACTTCAAAAATTCCGCCATAACCATAAAAAATGTAGCAAAAACTATCCAGTGTTTACGTAAACATAAAGGCGATACTGTGTATATCACAGCAGTCTCTTTTCTTCTTGGGAGCGAATGATAAAAAGTCAGTTTCCCAACCTTGTTTCACAAGTTGAGGCGAGTTGGAGAAAAACATAAACAAATCGTCGACGGAGATGAGTCTTCCCCGGGGGTAGAGAACCTATTGACGCGGTTAGCGGTCTAGGTTTCGCCGCGGTATGCCGGTCAACGATCAAAAAAGACATTAAACAAATTTATGGGAATTTTGAAAGCCCAAGGAGGGATTAAGTCATTTAACGTGTTAATGTGCCTCGTTATATTTATCCCCTACTGTTACAAAACATACAGATGCAGTGAAGAGGCTTTTAAACTCTTTGTTTAGCTGTTGAATGCGAAAGTTTGAAACTTTTAGATAGTTTTTTTCAAACAGGAAAAGGAAATTTCTCCATTTTTTGTTGGAGAATGGTTAAGTTATAGCATTTTATTTTATTTACTTTTGAGTCATTATACTGTAATTTCATTATTATAATTAGAGGCGGTAATTCTATTTTATTTTCGGTATGAATTATGTATTTATTTTTAAATTTTTACCTTTAGATTTATAAAAAACATTGAGTTTTAAGAATTTATGTAGGAAGCATTTTTAACTTATTTTTCACAAATTTTTGCATACCGTAGAGTGCTTTTTAAATTTTGTAATTACAAAATTAAGCGCAAAATACTTAAGCTACTTTAAAAATATGTAAAATCTCCCCCCCCCCCCCAAAAAAAACGCGTACTTTTGAAGGATGTTTGAGTAATTTTTATACATAAATCAAGAAAGTTAATTTTTTCAACTAGCAACAAATCTTTTATTCTATTTTAGATTCATTGGACTTCATTTTCGTACAAAAAATTATTTCAGAGAAAACAAAACACACAAAAAACTCTAACAGATTCTACACAAATATCTTTTTAAGTTTTATTTCATCTTTCTGAACAAAGTTTTCAAAGGAAGAATCACCACAATTTAGTTCAGTTCATAGAACTAGCAAATGTTCCTTAAATGTTCCAACTTAAATGAATGTCGTTAATCAGTCAATCAATCAAATTTGTATGACGATGTTCTTCTGTCATTGTTCATTTTCTTCAGTCCATTTTTAATCACATTTTACTTATTTTAAGACTTGCGACAAGTTTTGGTTACTATTTTTTTTTCTCTTTTTCTCAGCCACAGTTTAAAGAACAACATAAAATTAAAAAATATTTATACCTGTGTTTTTCCCCAACGTGGATATGAACAAACAGTAAAAAAATAAATAAATAAAGAGTAACTTCAGAAATGCAGCATATATATTAAAACTATAGCAATATCAAAAATTAAAATACACCTTTTTAAAATCAGAGTAAATATAAATTAAATTTAAAAGCAAAATTGTTAAACTTTTTTTTTTCATAAAGTAAATTTTGGAAGAAATTGGTCTATTTAGTGTATTTTTATATAAATAAGTTTTTAAGCAAATAAAGTTTATATTTTAATTGAAAGCGAAAGTGCCTGACTAACCTGTTCATCCAAATGCGTGTTACAGCGAACATGCCTCGCGAGTCCAAAGTTATGCCATCTAATTAACTTTATACTGTACCTCCATAAAATGGCAGTTCTTTTTTGAACTAAAATGTCCATTTTATCCAAAGTAAAGTCTAAACTAACTAAAATCAAACCTGTTCTTCCGAAAGTCAGCATGCAAAAATCTCCATGGCTATTTCTTTCCATCGTCCTTTCTTCAATCGCACCTGCCTTAAGAACAGATCAAAATGTTAACGGTATCGTACATTCTTAACAATTCTCTTAATCAAACCAATGTGGTCAAAAATAAGACAAAATCGTTAGAATTCAATATCTTATCGATAGGCTTAATTAGTTTTGATCTGTTTAAAATTTGAATTTGAGCTCGAACTCATAAGGAAATAAGCCAAAAATTTTGCATGCAACTTTGATACGCGGGGTTTTAAAACTCACATTCTCTCAAACTATATATATATTTTTTATCTACTCAAAAACAAAATCCTAAATCTTCTAGCGATTTTTTCTTGAATTTGTCAGCAAATTCCAATGATTTTTTAGGCTTTTTTCTTTGATTAAATATTTTCTTCTTTGCCCTTTCCATCGGTTTTCTTTCATACCTCTGTAAGTAGTGACATAATTTGTTTTTATTTTTAGATTTCTGGTACCTATACAAACACATTACCTCCAGCTTTCTGATGACCTTTTTACAAATCCCCGATGATGTGCGTGTAAGAAATGTTTTTAAGAAAATGAAAAGAATATGTTTTTACTCTATCTAGCGTTTATAATATTTTGAAAGTTTTGCAATCCATTTCAACCAAGTATTTCCTCATTTCTCTCTCAAAAAAGTTTTCGATTTACCGTTTAATTTCAAATAATAACCAAATAGCCCCTTAATTGAGCTAAAAGTGAATCAAAAAAGCATTCTGCTTAGATTTATTTAAGCCATAGGAATGGCAACACTTCTGAATCAGCATCATATATATAACCTTGACTAAACTGAAACTCATTTGTTTATTATCATGATAATGTGCCACATTCACTCATTGCAAAACGGTAATTACATATATCAAGAAATTGGTCTTTTTCTCACGGGCCTCTTAGGAAAATGTAGACTCTACCTACAACAAATTCTCTCAAATGTGACTCGATATTATTTCTTTATCCGACTAGATATCCTTAAAAATGACACTTTTTTAAGAAAGGTCTTGCTTTTTAAAGTCACATAAAGCAATTCAAAATAATTTTTCAATGTAAATAAATTGAAAGGATCCCCATTCTGTTTTAAAAAATAATGATGAATGTGTTTATTTTCTTAATTGTTAGTTTGATTCAATTATGATTTCAATTCAAATTCAACTAACTCTATAGCATTTTAAGAATCGTTTCAATACTAAAAAATATACGCAATTGTTTGTTTATCCTTAAATAATTGCTCTAGCTGACTTTTTTATTGAAATTTAAGTAGTTAACTCAACAGGACAACTTTGACTATAAGCTGCATTTCTGAATTCTCGCATAATACCAAATTGCTCTCAATTAATTATTAGAAAACCCCCATTTTTATAAACTTGTTGCCCCTTCGTTCTCAATGTTTGATCTTTTATCTCTCCTCACGACATTAATTATGAAATGTAAAATTTTTTATGTTTTCCTTAAACAGCAGTACTAAATTGTGTATTGTCCTATCAAATATTTTTTAATATTGCCTTTAATAATTTTAAAAATTACTTTTAATACTTTCCCCCTCCTTCATTTCAGAATGTAAGAACTGATTTTTGGCAAATTTATAAACTTCTCACTTTTAAGTTTCAAAATTATTATTTTACAAAACTAATTTTAAAAAAATTCTTTACAAGTACCACATTACATACACATCAAATTTTCAGAAATGTTTTGAAAATTAATGAAAAATTGAAAATATTTTATAGACATAGAACATATATTTTGACAATAACATTAAAGCCTCCATTTTTTAAAAGGGGAAACGAATAAATCTTAAGCCTCCTTTTTTTTTTTTAAGAGAAAAGCCTTCATATCCATCAAGGCATTAAAAAAAAACCTTGTCAACAACCCATTGATTCAAAGTATCAATCAAAATACTTTAAAAATATATAGCTATTGAATTTAATATCTTTTTTTTTTCTATAGGTCACTTTCTTTCCTAAAAAGTATAAGTTCATGAAATTTACAGAGCTTTTAATGGAGGAATGATGGACTTTTTCAAAGTTATTTAAACTCATGCATTTAATTCGACAAAATAAGTGTTTTTTAACTCTTGAAAGTCAAGGGAGATTATAGTTGATTTTTCTTTTACTTATAAAATATGAATATGTTTTTTCTACATAGTATATTCAAGTTATATAAATACGTTGTTATTGTGTGTGTTTCATTATATATGACTGTAAAAATAGCAATAAAAATTTAACGTAAAGAGCTTTTAAAAATTAGTAATTGATGCTTATTATCTAAGATATGATTAATCTCTCTCTCTCTTATTCTTATTTTTTATTTCTTAGGAAGTTTCTTACTTCCTTCACTAAGGAATGTTAAAGTAACTAACACGGTTATACAATACAAATAATAAATATTTTTTTATCATCTCACTGATCTTAATTTCTGTAAGTTAATTTTATATAATAATATGTAAATTTTTGTCTTTTTCCAATACACCTGTATCTATATATAATCCTCTCTTGTCTCGCTTATTACTTTTAACACATTCTTCCCAAATTTCTTTTCACACAAGCACTCAATCATTGGAAAACTTTTCTCTTTCTAACAATTACTAAAATCATCGGTTATATCTCTGTTGCCAAAACATTGTTGCTTTTCTAACTGTGACTTTATATAGTTGATAAATAAAAATAAAAATATATTTATCTAATCTCTGAGCACATAATTATGATATATGTTATTCATACAGACTTTCCATTTTCAAGAGTTACAAGATAGCATTAAAAGTTTCTTCGTTTTCTTTTCTAATTGTCTTTTCTGAAAAACAGAAAAGGCACTAAGGCTTATTAACTTTTGATTAATTATCCTTGATGTCATAATAGTGCCGTGGAGCCGATTTCTCATAATATCCTCTAATCACAGCATGATAGCATAAATATTCCCTTTATTGTAAACAAAACCACGCTTTTTTTTCACACCCTTTAAATTGATGTAAAAAAAGAAAGATATTTTCTTCTGAACTTTCTGCAAACCAATAAAAGTTGCTTTTCTTTTATAACAATGATACAAAATTTAAAATGAGAATTCATACGAAAAGCTATTAATTTATTAATGACATTCCTCTCCTAATTTAAGGCCTCAAAATTTCTACTTTTACTCTGATGAATGCTGACTTAAAACTCTAATATTATTAATTTTATTTTTATTTTAAGCCTATCGATTAAATTGGGGGTATTTTTACTCCTTGAAATTTATTACTCTTTTATAACTTTAAAAAATTTAATTTTTTTACTCACCTTAGGAACTGCAATTTCTCAGCAATTTTTAAATTTAAAAAAAGGGATAAGGGAACCTCTCCCCCCTCCTCCCAACTATATTTTTAAATAATATTCTTTTGAAAGTATACATTTTTTTACTGTAACTTGACATACAATGCTGTACATGCCCGTAATTTGACTGTGATAACTAGTACAGTACTTTAAAAAGAAAACCTAACAGAACTCAAGAGTTTATTAGATGGCAAACAATCAAATTATATCGAAAAATTGGAAAGAGATGACATGTAACTAACAAATTAACAATGGTGTTTAGACATAATGATGCTTTTTCGGGCTTCCAAAATGTTTCAACGTGAGATTACTGAATTTCAGTAAACTTATTAAACGTTCTCAAACGAAAACAAATAAATAAAATGGGTTTCAACATTCATTTTGATAATTTATAATTTTCACATGTGGAAACAAGTGACAACATACATAAACAATTTATTTAATAATATTGATGAATTTTAAGCACTTGATTCGTTTTTTTTTTTTTACGACTTTTGGTGTATTTTTTGTCATTTTCAAGCTACAAAAACGAATTTTTTTGCCCTCTGTATACATTTTAGAACTTATGCATTTTTATTCGATCGCACTTTGTTTCTGAGTTTTTTCTCGGGTGTTAAAAGTGTTTTGGGGGGAAGGGGGAGGCTTGAAAAGAGACAAACGTGGACTTACCTGCACCGACGTGGACTTTTTTCATCCAGGGATAAATTATCGGCTGACTGCCTCCGTTGCCGCTGATCGCGCAGTCTGGTGAAGTCGGGCCCCCGAGCTGCTGCTGCGACGGCGGCTGGTTTCTCTGGAGTCCCGGCGGTGTCGGCGAGGAGACCGGCGACCGTTGCTGTTGATTGGGGCCCTGTGAGGGCACGGGGCTGAGGCTACTGGTGGGCACGACGTGGTCCACTGGAAGGGTGGGCGTACGGGGAAGGGGTGAAACGGGCCCCATTCCGCAGGGCGGTTGGGGCCGGTAATAGTGCTGGCCCGCGTTTGGTGCCCCATAAACTGGGCTGCCATTCTCTTGTCCATAAGAAACGGGACCGGACAATGGGTAACCGGCATACGGGTGGTGGTGGTGATGTTGCTGCTGGGGATGTTAGTGGTGACTCGGCGGGTGATGTTGATGGTGTGGATGATGGTCATGGTCATGATGTGACGGCGTGTAGTAATCCCCACCGTGGCTGGGAATGTAATTCCCCTGCTAGTACTCCTCGTTGGGTGGGAATTTGGGATCACTGTAAGCGGGAAAGTTCATCAAATACGAACTCATGATCATTAATTTTTGGATGAATTGGATAGAAATAATTTTTCTTTGGGGTTGTCGTTTAACTGAGCGCTGGCTTCGCCCGGCGAAGCACATCAGCATATCACGTGACGGGCGCCCGCCAACCACGCGCCGCCTCGATGACCAGGAGAGCATACGCTAGGATGATCCATGGTAGGGGACACATTGCGCTGCAATATGGCGTGCGCTCGCAAAACACCTGAAAAACGTGCCCCCAGCTAAAGCTTCCTTGGCTATTTAGGCACCAAAGACAGAGTCCGCTTCCAAGCACCGACCGCAGCTACTAGACCATTGCTTGTGAGGCGTCGCTGCCATGCACGCACTATAGAGTGCCAGCCCGATGGTCCCAGTGGCGCCCCCTGCGCTCGAGGGGTGGCAACAACTTTCCAGAGGACCCCCTTCCCTCCCTCCGGCCCGCAAACAGGTACAGTCTCTCTTTCACTCCCTCTCCAAAGAACCAAAACACAGCCCGCACATCCCCAAGGAATTCAATATGTCGTAAAAAAGCTACTTAGAAAACTGACTCAAAAGAATAACACTATATTCAGTCGTTGAACGCTACTCTTTCATTCTTCATTTTGTAGGGAATAACGACTAAAAATTAATGCACTTTCGTATGCGAAAAAAAAAAAAAAAAAAAAAAATTCAAACAAATAAATCGCAAATTTTTTTTTTAAATATCCCTTTTTTTTTCTTTTGGAACTAATTAAAAAGCCAATTAATACATAAAAAAGAATGTTATGAAAATAAAAGTAATTTATTTCATTTAAATGATTCATCGATTATCTTGAGTGTCTTTAAATTGCTGGTGATTTTTTAATTAGTATTTGTCTTTCTATGAGCTCCGTTTGTAACAAAAGTGATTATTTGAAGAACCATTAGTGTAATTAATTAAAAACGAATAAATTACGTGTTACAAATGTTTTCCAAGATCATTCAATTTTTGATTCATTTTTTTATAAATTCAAAATATTGTTGTTATACTTATTACTTGTCATTCACTGCATGACTTCTAGTGTTATAGATATTAACTCAAAGATACTATAGATATTAACTATAGATATTAACTCAGTTTTCAAACAACAGAATTATGAATTATTAGTAATTTTAAAACTTGGTACGAATTATTTTTTAATTTTATTTCATCCTATATACTAAAACAGGCAATAAATGATTAATAAAAAAATTTGATATAAATTTATTAAGAATATTTAATTCTATGAATATATTATAAATGAAAATAATATTGACGTTATATAAAAGCGGCAATTTTGCGTCAATTTCTTTTATAGTTAGTAGAGTTATGAATACTGGAAAAATGATTACTTGTATTTATTTGGTTTCTAAGTAAATTAGTTAATAAACAATTAAGCTTTTTTTAAAAGAAAGTTTAGCAGAATTTAAAAATTGTTTCTTTTTTTCTTCCCTGAATGTTTTTTTTTAAAATTCGAATGTTGAAGTCAGTAGGACTATTCTAATACTTTGATTGCTGTTGAGTTATTGAAGTATTTATTTCCTTTTTTTTAAATAAAATTCAAAAATTTCAAATAAAATAAATAATTGTTGAAAAAGTAAATGAATAATTTTATTCTAATAAATTAAAATAACATATACCACAGATTTGGTTCGAAGAGAGAGATGGATTGCAAGTTATGTCAATTCCCAAGTTATGTAATTAATGACATACTGTCAATGGTGTTATTTCTCTAAAAGCAAAAAAGCTTACTCATTAGCGAAACTTCTAATTAATTACTTTCCATCGATGTATTTATAATAAAAAGAACAATATCATTCAGATTAGATTTGTTTATCAACAACTCCAACTTTTGTAATACTTCACAAATTGAGATAATGAAGTACTTTATATATGAGATAAAGTAAAATCATATTTCACTGACACCAAATCATACGCCCAAGATAAAGCAATCTGATATTAATTATGTTTTAATTTTCACGGTTTAATTAAAACATGTCGCTCTTATTTAATATGAAATTGATATTAAAATATTGATTATTCCCCTCCGCCAAAAAAAAAAAAAAAAGCAATAATTTAAAAATAATTGAAATAAAAAAATTAACTAAAAATTCTTGTATTAGCTATATATTTAAAATTTTCTTTAATGTGAAGTTTGTAAATAAAAAAAATAAGTCATTTAGTAATTAAATGAGTCAAAAAATTGTGTTGAATATTATTTAATTTTTATTTATGCTTTATATAGTTTTTCCACTTCTTTGAAAAAATGTATTCTTAACATTTAATTACGATTATTGTCATTTCCTGTATTATATATTAATGTGTAGCTATTCACTTAATTAATTAATTATTTATTAATTAATGCCTTTCATGTTTTCATGTTATAAAACTTATCGAAAAAAAGATAAATTGTTATTAAATGCTGCTAATATCTGTCTTTTTTTTAAAGAATCTTTTTCGTTTGATTTTTTTAGAATTATACTTCTGATTAAATAATATGCTTTAGAATTTACTTTTCTATAGCAAAAGAGAGAGTTATATTTGAATGTGTTTTTGAAACAACTTTTTAATTAAATATTTTTCTTTTATGTAATTGACTAACATAATTATATTGTCCATGAAAAGCTTGTTTTCATTCTCCTTCTACTTTGAACGTGGCATTTTTAATGAATTATCTTTCAAACTTCATTTAATTTATTATTTTCTATCAAATATTTTCTGCAAAATTTTAGGAACTACATCTTAAATTCTGAATGAAATTCTATTACACGAAAAACATTTTTCAAACCTTAAAATAAAACATTTCCAATTTCTTTTTCAAATTATTTAAAAGATGGCCCTATTGTATCTTAAATTTTCTCTGTTTAGTTACAGGACTTTTTTAGTTAATAATAGTTTGATAATTTATCCCTCCATTTCTTACATATTAACAAAAAAGCCTTCACTTGCGAATATTGATTTAAATTTAAAAAAAAATTATCAATAATTCTATTAAATAAAAACAGAGAGAAAAATTGATGTGGAAAAAATTATTTGATATTGTATCAAATTTAATTTAATATGTAATTCAAAAGAAAAGGAAAATTTTTTAAAATTTATGACATATATTATCTTTTATTTTTAATACATATATATAAATACATTTAAGAAATGATATTTGAGAAACAAATTTAATTGATAATTCTTAATATGTTTTTATATAAACTATAACTTGGAAAGTCGAAAAAATTGTTATAGCTTTCAATGTTTGATGCAATCAGATATCATTCAACAACAAAAATAGACATTGTTAAAATATTAATTGATAATGATATTTTACACTATCTCTAAGTAATAATTACATAATTGTGATAATTATAATTAATAATATTTTTTTTTATCTTAGTTAATAATATTCTGCCAATTATGTGAGTCCAGCAAAATCTCATATGGTTGATTTTATTTAAATTTAATACAGTTATATTTCTATAAATATCTCGTGAAGTGTTTTCAAGCATGAAATGACTAGAACATAAATAAATCTAATAAAATAATAGTAATAATTATGTTTCTTTGTAACCAAAAAAATGAGACTGTATACTTATTTTGGTAAATAAATTTTCATTTATATTTTCCCAAATTACATTAATTTTCTTTAATAACCCTTGTCAAATTATGTTCACATTATTTAAGAAACTTATAATGCATCTATCTCAGAATTGAATTCAATTTTAAGCACATGCCTTAAATCTAAAACAAAATTTAATCTAAGATCTTTTTCTACCTCCAAATTTGAGCATAACCAAACAAAACGATCTGGTTAAAAAAATTTGTAATACTTATTTTTATGAAATTTTTTTGCAATAATAATAACATATTCTTAATGAAATGTTTATAAGAATTAAATTTTAAATATATATTTATAGAAAGAGTTTTTCGATAATAAGAGCAGGGTGAACTTTTCTCAAACCGATTTTGAATGAAGTTAAATCAATATTTAAAAATATATCAGAAAGAGGTACACAAATATGAAATTAAAATTAAAATGAGAATAAAGGATCATCATAATAGCATTAACGACTTTGTACACCTTTCTTTGAAATATGCTAAGACTGACTCATGATAAATCCTAAAATGCTTCTTAAAATAGATTAAAAAAATGAGTTCAAATAATTTGTATGAGCCGCACATGGCAAAAAATATATCAGAAAATATAAATAGATTCCTTTCATTCTTAAAAAATGCCGTCACGTTTTGACGACTTAAATGCTCCAGACTTGAAAAGTCCCAATACAAATTTTGACGTAACCCTTTGATTGATTGATTGTTTATTAACGTCACACTTTTTAAGGCAACTTGAGGGCTCTCACATATTTTTGAGGAAAAAACAATAAAAAAAAATAGAAACTAATATATTTTATAAGAAATAGTTTTAATAATTAACGAAGTTTCGATACATTTCCTTTCTTCTGGGAAAATGAGGACAAAAACTTTATGTCTAAAATTAGAAAAGTGGGGTGCTTTAATGTTTCAATGAAGTATTGTTGATTATAAGGTTACATCTATTTTACTACTTTCTTAATTGTTGCAATTATGTTACGGAATGCAATACCAAAAAAATTAGGGGGGGGGGACAGAAACAAAACTTTCAATGTTAATACGGTTATCTCATTTTGGTATCGATAAATGTGAAGAAGTTTAGAAATAGACAACTCTCCACACAACCATATTCTTAAGAACATCAAAGATTAAGCTACATAATTGATAACCCGCAGTTGTATCATTCTATATTTTTGTTTGTATCACTTCATATTGTCAGTCCAGAACATCTAACAGAAGAAATTTGAGGAATCCAATCATTGTTCCGACAATGACTATCACCAGTGTTTGTTACAGTTGATTTGATCTATTGGATGATGTAGTGGAGGGTAGGGGAACATAGCACCCCAACAGAGATTTGACATTCTCGTCCTATGTATCATACATAATTGGCCTATTAAAGATGATAGGCCAACGGCGCTCTCCACAAGCAAGCTTAAGAGCACAAAACAGCTCAAAAAAGCAACACTGAATGGAAAAATAAGCGTATGTTTCAAAAATGGCATATTTTATCTATATGAAAAACTCTAACGTATCAAATTGTATTTTCTTCCCCCTTCCCCCACTTCTCTAATCTCTAGGGAAAGGGGTGAAAATTCGAATATATATTTAATCTCTAAAAGATTAAAGCCTGTGACAGATTTTTTAAAGTCAGATTAGTGGCGCACACAAGGGGAGAGGGACCTCCCCCCATAGCCCTTGATTTTTTTTCCGATTGATTATAATCCTATGTTTATACTACGTAAAATTTAATTAAGTAGGTATTTGTTGTTAATAATTTGTTTTATTAATTAATATTAATAATGTGTTTAATAATTCAATTTTTGTTGTTTTTTGTTCCTGACAAACGACAAAATCAAAAGAATATTTATGGCAGCGTATTGGGGCATGATACGAGAATGGTGGATTTTCGACCCTGAGTCTCCCACCCTCCTCCTTAAAAAATTCTTGTATGCGCCACTGAGTCAGGTTATTACTTAGGCTATATTAATGTTCCTGATAAGGAACTACTGGCGAGATGGTGTCGCATGAATCTCGAAGGGAAACCCTAATGAAATATCAACTTTTATAAAAATAGACCGGACCACCCTAGTTCACTTTCCTGAGAGGACATTAAATTGACAAAATTTAGGTTGTCTAAAAAGTTCTAGATTTCTTATATTATGATTATTCATTCCGTACCATAATACAAACTACAGACTAAGTATAGCATTTTAATCATTTTGCAACCAAAATTAATACAATTTAAAAAAAAAAGAAGAGTTATTTAATTAGTTTAAAAATGTTATATATATATATATATATATATCATTCTATAGGGTTATAGACTTGAGTAATAAGATATCTCCCCCCCCCTCAACAGACATTTGACATGCTCTTCCTATGTATCATAAATAATTGGCCAATTAAAGCTGATGTGTAAACAGCAGGCTTAAGAGCACAAAACGGCTCAAAAAAGCAACACTGAATGGAAAAATAAGCTTATATTTTTTAAATTGTATATTTTATCTATAGTAAAAACTCGAACCCATCACGAATTGTATTCCTCCCCCTCCCCTTTCCCATTTCTGTTATCTCTAGGGAAATGAGTGAAAATTCGAATATATATTTAATCTGTAAAAGATTGTTGGGGGGGGGGACTACTTTTTAAAATTAAGTATTCCTCTTATGTTCATAGAGACCCGTTTTTGAAATTTTACGCCGAACCGTCAAGTCACACACTTTATTTTTAGAACTTTCTATTATTCCTGATATATATAAATGACATGATTTTCTGGAGCTTTTCTCCTTAATCCAAATGTCACCATCCCAAATGGGATCCCCTCGTTACTATCCCTTTTCAAAAGAATTCTCTATAAATTCAGTTTCTGCTTAAATATTTATATTTATACTTTTTATATATTTTTTTAAGTTAATTGTCAACGAATTTTTTCTTTTTGAAAAATTCTATCATTAATTTTAAAAATATCGAAGAATAAATAAGATCCAAATTAACGAATGGTATTCTGAACATAAAATATGTTTTAAATTAAAAAATAACCCTTTCAATAATTTTTAATTATAGAAATATAATTACTTTCCTCTCAGGAGTTACCAAAGCTTTATGATACATATAATTTCTTTATGTTTTCAAATACCTCAAACATATATTTGTCTTAAAAAATTTGCAGAATGTAATCTACTTCTGATTTTATTAGTCAGTATTTTTTTATTTTCATTCCTAAAATGAATGAAGTAACTTCTGTTATGAAAAAAAATGCATGGCAATCCTTCAATTCGTCAGTATTAAAAGAAATGAATTAAAGAGGGACACTTGAGATTAATTTTTGGTTCAAAATGTTTCAAAGCTTCAGTGATGACTACTGTTATTCAATTTGATCAAAGTATAATCAAAATAAATTTTTCAAAAAATTTCCTATTTTCTTAAAGATATTTGCTTTATTTTTGTTAGAGAAATAAGTTTTAAAATTTTTTACTGAATTTAAGTTTTTCGGACAAAATAGATTAACTTTAACTTTTCAACCATTAGCGATAAAAAAAAATTAATTTGTGGACAGTTGTTCAGGAGCGTAGCTACCACCTTATTATTGATGCGGGGGCCCTAAGCTACAGGGGCCCCAGAATGTGTAAGCAAAAAATCGTAAAATGTTATCAATGGTCCCATTAACAGAGTTCCCATTTCCACCTCCCCTCCTAAAAGAACTTTAATACAGGGCCCACTCAGGATACAAGAATGATGGACTTTCGAAGCTTGACCCCCCTCCCCTTTCTGTGTGCAACACTGATTGACACTATATATATATATAGATAGAGAGAGGGAAGAATTTTGTCTCTCGTAGAGAAATTTTGACTACATATATATATATATATGTATATTTATGCAAGTCTTCCACAATCAATCCAAAGAAAGAAAAACCAATTGTATTGAATGAAACTTAAAAATTTAAAACAAAGAAATGAAAAAAAAAACGATTAATTTGTCACTGATATTAATGACGCCTTTCCTTCAAAAGGAGTGAAAAATTAATTACTAATCATCCTGTTTGAACATTAAATTAATTTGCTACAAGTTGAAAGCCCTTTAATTTATTAAGCACTATATTCTAAACTCTACCCTTATATTTTCATTACATTTTGGCCGAGGACTGCTAATTATTAAAGCTTTTAAGTCCTCGAAAATAAAGATAGGGTATATTTAAGGGATTCTTATAAAAAACCCCGCTTATGTATTTTCAGATTTCTTGTTAGAAGTTAATATTCTAATATGGAAAAATTTTACGAATTTAATAGTATGAGCATAATTAGATCATCCATTCACTATGAAATTTACATTAATCTATTTATGTGGGGAAATATAAGATTTTAGTGCTATCATATAGTAAAAAAGTTGTTTAGATTATTTAATAATTTATGCAGTAGCTTTCTTTGTTTCTTAAGTAATAATATAATTTAGTTCTTAATAAAGTATTGGCACATCCTTTTGATTCATCTTAAAACAAAATTGTTATTAAGTTATTTTTAAAAAAACTTGTCATATCAAGTGCGTGTGTAAGTAATGTTTCTAAGGAATAACAGAAAAATGTTCTAAGAATTTGAAAAAAATTAATTTTTCAGAAACTTTTAGATAATTTTAAAGTAAACAAGAAATCATCTATAATAGACCAGCATGATACTTTTTTCCTTCGAGTTTTTGGGGCTAGTTTTATACAGTGACAGAGAGCCAAGTACTTTAAAATAGTTTTTGCATATATATAAGCATAGAAATAAATAAGCTGTAAATTTTTTATTTTAGTTTGAAAAGCGTATTTTTATATTTATTCTCATGTAATAGGGGAGTAAATTCAACTCATTGCAAATTATTGTTGTCTGCATTGTACTATATACCTTTTCATGTGACTAAAAATATCTCAGTTTTATTTACAATGTTCTAAGACTTGATTTAAAATATACTAGCTATGCTCAATTTAAGAATTAAGGCATTAAATACTGCATTTTTTTGCAAGCAGTTCTATAATTCACTTTGTACAAATCATTTGAAACTTAGAAAGCTATAGCGGTATTCACAATGTTTTTTTGTATATAAAGAAATGATTATATATTCTTTTAAGAAAATAAAGTTTTATCTTACTGTCTTATTCCCACCAAACTAAGTTAAAAAATAAAGTTTTATATATAAGATTACATTTAATAAATTTAAAATATGCTTGTGCAAAGGAAAAATTAAAATGTTAAACTTCGAAATATTATTTTTCTATTAATTTCAATACAGTTTACTTCATTTATTTTATTTTTATAACTTTTAACAGCACATGGTTTTTTTATAATTTAATCATGTGTTTTAATATATAGAAAAAGATCTAGTATCTACTCTTCGTCAGACATAAATAAAACAACATCCAGTTACTTACACATTTTGATTCATCATATAGCAGGTGATTCATGTAATGCATATTTCGATTTTCAAGTTAGAAACTATATCGCGTGAATTGTTTAATACACTTATTAGCATGTGAAACTGTACAAAATTACTACATGTAATTAAAAAGAAAGTTCTTATTTAATTTTTCTTTATATATATATCTCGAATCGTTATTTAATATTTAAACAGTTTTATAATATTCTTTGTTCCATATATTCATTAATATCTTCAGCCACTATGTCGCCTTTAGCTTCGTATAGAAGCATTTTTATCTTTAAAGAAAAATCCTCTTGGGAAATTTTAAGAATTTGACGGCTAGGCGTGAAGCCGAAATCGAATGATGTCAAAACCATTTTCTCTCTGGAAGCTGTACTTTTTTTTCTTTCTCTCTCTCTCTTCTTCAACTCGCGTCCGCAGGTGCTCGCTGCATTAGGTATTTTTTTTGGAAACTTTTTTTCAGTTTTCTTCTTGTGCTGTTATTTATACCAACTTTAAGAGGGGGTATCGTGTTCGGATTTGAAATGGGGAATGCGCATACGTTATGGGGGGAGAGAAGTGAAGAGAAGAGAGAAAGAGCGAAAAAAAAGATTGGAAAAAGAAGAGCAAGAATGACGAAGTAAAGCAAACTGGTTGTAAAAACCGGTGATGTAGAAGCGACCGACCAAGAAAATCCACTGACAGGCCAAGGGGTGTGTATCGAAATGAGATTATAGGGAAAGGGAGGTAGGTAGCTAGCGAGCCCTAGGAATAAAAGACGTCGGGAGTAGGTCTACCCTGAGTGAAAACTAGTGATTATCTGTCGCAGCTATATAGGCGGAGCTTAGCTATGATTGTAGCAAAAGAAATTCTAAAAAGAATAGGACAAATACAAGAAATTGTAAGAAGCAACGGGCTGTATACAAAATACGCGATTGGACATCTCGTCTACGTTCAAGATAAATGAAATTTGATGGATGGATGAATGTGTAATAACAATTACTGCCACCTACGGAGATAATTCCAATTTTACAAGCACGTGCCAGTTACCGTAGATATTCTTTTATTCTAGTTAATGATGTAGTTGTTAATGTTATTTTTGAGATCATCCAAAACTGTTCTATTTACTCACGTTCTAGAGATATTGCAAAAACTGACAACGAAATGCGTAAATTCTGCTTTGAATTTACATTTCGAAATTGCGTACACGAATGTAAATCTAATTTGAATGTAAATATTTCTTCATGTATACCAATTATGAACACTCATAGATAAAGTTACAATAAAGTATTAAACTAAAATTTTTTTTCAAGGAAAGGCATTAAATATATGATTAAGGCGTTGGAGTTCCAAATTTGAATTAAATAGATCGTAAATGTTATATATTTTGAAATCAAAAGGAGAACTAGAACCAGACAATTAGATGGTATACATACATTTATGTATGTGTATGTGTATATATGTGTGTGTATGTGTGTATATATATGTGTGTGTATGTGTGTATATATATGTGTGTGTATGTGTGTATATATGTGTGTACATATGTGTGTATATATGTGTGTATATGTGTGTATATATGTGTGTATATGATTTTATATATATGTATATGTATGTGTGTGTAAGAACTGCACTTAAAATGTTATGTTGCAGAAATTATTAGAGAGTTAATTGCATATAACTACATAAATTACTTTAAAATTATTTTTAATTTTCTTAAAATTCATATTTGATCCTTTTATTATTCTCAGCTGATACTCATTTTTAATTTTTAAAAGATGGAAAACATACAGAATGCAGGAAAGACATAAAAATAATTTCAAAACTTACGTTAATTTTACCATTCAAAGCCAACATATCTGATAGTTTTTACGTTATTAGGCATTCATTTTCCGGCAATTATCTCAGACATTGTTTTGATATTCTGATGAATTGCGCATAAAATTGAGCACTGAGCTTTAAAATGTAGGGAATATTAATATTCTCGAATTTTATACATATTTATTTCCTATCATTAAGCATGAAACTTTTCAAATTCTAATTCATGAACTTTTTTTAAATAAAGTTATGACGCATGTTTTTGATACAACATGATGTTTCCCCTGTGTGTATATTGTATTAATAAAGCATCAAGGACAAAGATATTAGATTAACTTCATTATATTTGTTTAATATGTTTACAAAATCCCTCCTTTGAAAGCATCATTTCCTCGCTTATATAAACTTGAATAGAAAATTGGAAGTTTTTAGATTTTAAAGGATTATTTATAATCAGTCTCTTCCATTATTAATGATGCCCTATTTTGTAAAATGATGAAGATTTCTGCCGAACCCGATATTATCTTCTAAAGCTGCACTATCGACATTTAAAATTAATGAAATCATGCCAGAAACTTCGAACAGAAACGGAATTGAAATTTTTTTAAAGATTATTTTTAAGGGTAGATGGATATAGTTATGTCGTAAATTCGAAATTAAAGCTTATGCAAAAATTACTTCAAACTTATTGCAGTATTTTTCTTTACATAATAAAAGCATCTGCTCACGCTACGGAATCAGATTTCGATTTCCATCAAATCATGTAATGTGTAGGAAACACGATTTAATTCCGTACAAGAGGGGAAAAATGAAATTTGTGGACGTAATCGATAAAAATCTCTATCACGATACGGCCTAGTCCTGGAAAATTAACTTCTTTGCAGATTGATGATCAAAAACTGGACATTCCAGTGAGTAATGGAGTATAAAAATTTGTAAAACGGTCTCAGAAAGTCAATAAAATGCTTACTTTCTCGTATATTTTCTGTATTTTACTTAAAACAACAATAAAGAAATAGGTTATTGGATATGATTTCTTATCAAGAAAGATTTTTTAGACAGATGAAAAGGAATTGAATGTTTATACAATTCATAATATCTATATATATATATATATATATATATATAGATATAGATATAAAATGTTTAGGAAGAACTGAGAATAAAAGAATTTTAAAAAAATGGAGTAGAACAATATTCATTTTTCTTAATAAAATATTCGACCAAAAGAAAATAAATTTAACTTTTCATAGCAAATGAAATTCTCTTTTCTTAAAACATTTTTTACAGACTGATAATTAGCAATTTTTAATTTCGATGAAGTAAATCGTTGTATAAATTGAAAGTGTAATAATTGTGTTGCCTAATTGATCGTATTTCATATATTGAATATGTATGTATGTATAAATGTACTGGGGCGTAGCTAGTTCTGTATGGGCCCTATATCAAAATTCCTTCGGGGCCCTTTTTAGATGTAAGAGCCCTGTTAGTGGGACTGTAGTTCCACATGTTGGGGCCCCTGTAGCTTGGGGCCCCGTATCATTGATACGGCTGATACGGGGGTAGCTATGTCCCTGTATAAATGCATATATTTATATATATAATCATTAATCATATGCCCTATATGTATAAATTGCCATAAATTTAATTTAAAGTTAAACTATAAATAGTAATATAACAAGAGAGTGTAGGATATCGTTAAATAGCCACAGTGATATAATACTAAGCTTTTAGTCTTAGGAACTAAAGTTATAGGTTTAAAAACATTTTAAGGTCAGCCAACTTTCCCCTATATTGCCTATACTACTGAGCTGAAAGGAAGAGAAATAGAGAGAGAGAGAGAGAGAGAGCGAGAGAGCAAGTTGTATGTATATATATAACTTGCTCTAATTTATTTATAAATAAAAAATAATTAAATAATTTTTCTCACTTTTTAAAATATAAAAAAACTGTTTATACATTCTAATAAATTAAAAAGAATATTGTATAATTATTATGAAAACAAATTTGAATTCATAAACTTTACTTATAAAATCCCGACCGCTTAACAATTGAATTTATTGAATACATTTTTATCCCCCAGAAAAAATTAAATTGATCAAATAAACTTATCAGCTTAAGAGATATATTTATAGTTATATTAACCGTTCTCAGAGATTTAATTGTTTTAATTCCACTCTTTAAATCGATACCATACATCATAAAATTTCACGAATCATCACAAATTCACGCATGCATAATTTCTTCCAAGTAGCAAATAAATCAATTAATGAAGGTAAAAGCGTTATTTATGCCTTGAAGAACTGATAAAAGGTATTATAAATGCTCAAAATTAACCAGCGAAGTTCTTTGATACGCATCAAAAACGCTGAATGCATTAAGGTTTTAAACATTTCTCAGCAAAGCGTATCTATAATTTGATGGCTTCTTCATGTAAATTGAGCGAGCCTCTCCAACCAGTGTGAACGTCAATTATGCCTTACGCCTACTGTTTCGTCGAAGAAAAGCGATAAGATTAATTAATTCAGTCTAATTACTCAATCCATGTCAACTTGGCATTATGCGGTAAGGCTGATAAGCCGCCGCAATAAACGATTTTTATCGCATTTTGCTGCATTCAATATTTTATTTACTTTGGAAGATGCAGGGTAAAAATGTGTTCTACGATGATTTAAGCATGTTTATCCAAAATGTATCTTCAGCTGACATGACTGTGTCTCAATTAAATCCTATGATTTTGAAATTGAATATCTGGGAGTAGACTTTTGTCTATAACTTCGACATCCATTATTTTAACCGCCCCTTTGTTAATGACATTTCGGACGAGTTCTTCGATGATTGTTCAGAAGTATAATTAGAAGAATTTCCTTATACGATCACGACTGCATAACGGGGGACGAAATTTTAAAGGATGATTTATCCTTTGCACTAGTTATCTATCTTCTCTTACTTCGACTGATGAGTTTATTTTTAAAATCTCTTTCAGAAAATTAAAAAAGAATACAATAGAATAAGTAATTTAAAATAATCTTTTCATACATTTAATTGTTATTATTTTGAAGCTGCTAATTAAATGCCATACTTAACCATTTATAATACTGCGGGATTGGAAATTAAGTGAATAAAATAAAAATTCAAGCCTGTGGCGAATTTACTTAAAAAAATATGTTCCATTTAGCATGGTATTGGGTCTACTGGATAATATCTTCAAGTATATTAACGGTAAATAATTATAACTATTGTTATATTCAATATAACAATTGAATCATAAATATAAATACATATAATTGTTTTTAATTCCAATATAACAATTGAATTATAAAGCAAAGTATCTGAGCAAAATGCATATACTTTATTTTCTCATGATATTCTTATTGCCAGTTATAATTAAATTAACACTCAAAAATTGGACTAAGAATCAAGGGAGGTAACAAAATTTTTATACGGGAGGTAACTAACTATACCGGAGGTACAAAAATTTTTAACTACCTATTTTTATAAACCTTTTGTGGAAATATAGAACTCTTAATTGTTAGTCATTTTTTCATTCAAAGACTAAATTCTTACAATAAAGTTTGATAAATGATGTTTACATCAATTAAACTAATTAGACTTTAGCAAATTATAAAAGCTTTCGTGCTAATTTTGAATCATACATAGCTTTCAAGCTCCAATCTAAAAAAAAATGAATAATTCACACCAGTAGCACACACAAAAAATTTTCAAGGGGGAGGGGAGTCCAGGATCGAAAGTCCCCCAATCTCGTATTATACTTCAAGACAACGACAATAGGTTCTTCTGATTTTGTCAACAAAAATCAGTAAAAAATAAATTATTGAATTAATAATTAGCATTAAGAAATATATATATATATATATATATATATGTATAGGATTATCTCAATCGAAAAAAAATTCAAGGGCTTTTGGGGGGAGTCCGGAGACACGAAGACATCCCTCTTGTATTCGCCACTGATTCACACTTTTAAGGTTTATTAACGTAAAGTAATATACTTGAGTTAACATTGAAGCTTCTAGAAGTAACTTTGGAGTGCTGGTACCACTAAAAATTCACCGTGTAGAAAGGCTGATGCTCATTAAATCTGTTGAGGCTTGGAGAGTGGGTGCCAGAGCTTAGGTGTCATACTCGTAACTTGTCCGTGGTTCAAAATTACTAGGTTCATAGCCAATAGTCCACGTGTTGCTTCATATTGCTACTTTGATAAGCAGTTAATCTAGAAATATCTTTCCTTACGTCGTACACAGTCCCCCCCCCTTTTTTTTTACTCAATGTTAAAATTCCAATAACAACATAGATAATTTTAAATAAAGATATAAAATAATTTATATCTTGTTTAAAAGTCGCAAATAAGTTTTTTAAACATTTGATATAAGTTATACCAAACAAAAAATACCGTTTTATATTATGGGATATGTTTTTTGTTAGCATTTTCCAAATTGTAAGGATATAGTTTTCTCTCTATCTCTCTATCTCTCTCTCTCTATATATATATATTGCAATTTTACTTCGTGAGAAGCAATATTGCTCAACGTAACAAATAAAGTTCAAATGTATTCATTTTCAATGAGAATTATTTTTTAATTACATGGAAATAAATTTTTATTCAACTATCTTTCAATATTGAAGATTTAGATGCTTCATGCAATCAAAGTCATATCGCGTATTTAAATATAATTTATAAGTTTAATTACTATTAAACCAATTTATGGCGTTTATCTTCTATACTAGCAGTTCTTAAACTGAGGTCCGTGGACCCTCAGGGGTCCACAACGCCTTTCTAGGGAGTCAGTGAAGGTCTCTAATCTAAAGTTAAGATTATTTCCCTCTTTTAAAGGCTCTGAAAGACCTTGTAGGAAAATAGAAAGATGTGTCATATTAGACTAGATTATCAAACTCTGTCCCCAATAAAAATATTTATTAGAACTTATATTTTATCAAGTCTTTTTTGTTTGCAACTACACCACCATTACTAAGATGTAATATTTCCAAAAAATATATAGTAGAAACACTTGTGTAAAAATTAAGAATTGAATTACCGTAGCATGCCAATACGATAACGATTTCATCTATCTCGATTCCTTAATCGAATGCGCCTATATTATTTATATATTTGCTCCTACATTATTTATATATTTGAAACAAGTATTTGCAATATTTTTATATACATATGTAATTAGATGTTCACTGTTTTCATAAAGAAAAAGAAAGAAGTGTTAAAAAAATCTGTGTAAATAGCAGAGGCAGTTTTAGAACTATTGAGAAACCTTTAAATCACTCAGCTCTGTGTTAAGAGTCAGGGAAGGGTGTTGAAAAATTTCGGGGTCCACGATGTCAGGCTGATACATAAAGGGGGTCCGCGATAATCTAAACGTCAAGAATCGCTGTTCTATACCAAACAAGTAAAATATCCATGATGTTACTAGAACGGGATTTATCTAAAAATTTAACTCCTTTTTTTATAACGAAAGACAAATTACTCTTCAGATCATAATTATTCTGTATATAATCAAACATAAAATGAGTATATAATTTTTTTCCTCCTCTTCCTGAAGAATTTTGTATCAAATAACATCAATGTTCATTTTTATTGATAAAAGATCAAAAAATAGATATAATAAGAGCATCTAAATAATGCTATAGTAGTATTTTTTTATTCCATAGATATTATTTATTTTTTGTCCGACTCATTTATTAATAAAGAAGTTAAGGATAATAGTGTTACTGACCACTCCAATTTGAAACTGAACCGAAGTGGATCATGGCGGTTACTATGGCAATATATTAGAAAAGCAGATTGAGAAACCAAGTGATTAGAAAAGAAAATGGAAAAACCATGTATAAAAAAAAAATCATTCAGTTTATTCACCAATGAATCAATGATATTTCAACAACTTTTTCCTCCTTTTTTCGGTATATTTGAAAGTGCCTTTCGAAATTAGATTACGTTCTTAATAATTGATTAAAATTGTTTTGGGGGATATAAAGAAGATATTTTGGTTCCCTCCTTTCAGTTTTCAAATTGTAGACATATTTTGTGCTAAATGTTATTATTTAATACATTTTATTTTAGAACAGTAAGGGAAAAAAGAAGGGAGGAAAAGCCACATGTATAAAAATATTTTGACTCTCATTCAAAAATATTAAAAGTTTGAAAATACTGCAGTAATTATTGCCTTCCAAATAGCTTTCAAAACACATCAGAGGTTTTTAAATGCTATGTTATTGTAACTAATTACTTTTCAATGTGACTAAATGTTACCTAAAATTATTACTCTAATAAATTTAGCTACATTTTGAAATGTGTTGTTCACTATTAGTCCAAAAATCAAAGATAAATGATTTACAAGTTCTAATTAAAGATTTCAAAATAGGAAGAAATTAACATTATATTAAAATTTATTTAACTAATTTTTAATTAAAATTCCAAAAATTTATAGTTTATAAAAAAATGTATAAAACACCTAAATGTTTGGGATTTTTTCAAGGTACAACTTACTCCTTAAATATCTTTAATATCCTTATCTCCTTAAATATCCCTGTCCAGTATACATATCTCTCTCCAGTCTACATATCTCCAGTATATTATCTTGCATCATTTTATCTTTAAATCATTTTTTGTCTCAGATTTTTGCTCAAATTTAGCAAATTAAACCCCAATTTAATTAAATTTGAGAGATAAATTGTCGAAATACAAAAATTATATTTGGAATATAATACGACAAAGATGTATAAGAAAGTCTAAATGCAGATCAAATGCATTGGAAAACCTTTAACGTTATATTTTCTAAAGTATTACTTCATATTAAAATTAAACCTGTTATTTGAAACTAGAAAGAAGCATGTGTGAGAAGCTTAAACATCGAAACCATGGATTTTAAAATAATTATTTGACTATATAGGAATAGTATTTATTGAACAATACTAGGACACAGAGTTTACAAAGCAAGATTTCTTTCTAAATGGTCACAATGATAGGCAGAAATATCTAAGCGAGATAATAGAAAGATCAAGAGAATAGCATTTACAGACACACAATGACTGTGACAGATATAAAGAGCAGCGGTGCATTTGTATCCAAGAATGCGACTCTCAATAGAGAAGCCATTAATGGCTTCTGTGTCCATGATTACGATTTAGACGTGTTACAGAAAATGGAACAATAGTTAATCTGAAACAGCAAAAGAAACCTGCTTTGATGATAGTGCAAGAAATAGCAATTTAATGGAATTGTTTCCCATTAAATAGCGTTTTATAATTATTAGTAATATATATATATGATACAATTATAAAACATTTACAGTAGGCTTAAGAATATTAATTAAAAACGTCAAATTTATTTAAAGAAAAAACAGGTGATAGGGATTGTGATAAAGGAAAAATTCGTATAAAGCAGCACCGAATAAAACCTTTTCTAAACCAGAAGCATCAGAACCAATTATTTGTTGCAAAACTGAACGTTGCACACAGTTCTGGGAATTTACAGGAAGACCGCAAGTATCATTTTTCCTGTAAATGAGGCTAAAGTGGTCGAAGAAAGTTTAAATAACTTATATCACAAATAATAAACACATACCCAAACAGAATCTAGTCAAAGATTTTAGAAGTATTATATCTTTCAATAATAAAGTACATTACATATAACTAATAATTAAATCCTTTTTTTTAAATTAAGGGAAATTCGAACTTTTAAGACGAGACATAGTTCGTGGCTTGTACATTTATTGGATTGGATTAAATTTGTTTTTTCTTTTCTTTTTTCGTTCACACAAAAGAAAATATGAGACGGTGTTTATCTAGGTTATCTAACACACACACAATCGAATAGTCATTTTTTTTCTCCCTCCAAAAAAGAAGTTTAGAGAAATTTAACATAATTTTATCTGCTTAGGTTATTCACATAGAATAAACTAAAATTAAATAAAGGGAATAAATTCAGATGTGTTCCACAAACAAATCTATGTCAGAAAACAGTATGAAATTTTTCTAACGTCATGATGGTTCACGTTGGAATTTTACACCAGTTTGTCCAATGTTACACGGCTGACCAAAGCGGCTATTTTGATGAATGACCTCTTACGGTACCATTGTGTCTAACCAGGATGGTTCCTCTGACTTCTTCGAATAACAGAGGGCACGGAAAGGCACCCTGCTGTTTAACTAAACTGACAACAACAGCAACATAGGAGAGAGGAGCACAGGCTGTAAAGCCGAACATTTACAATCCATTTATTACTACGAGATCTTCTGACTGCTTGTCCAGAACACAACCACGCCCCCTTTTCCTTAAGATGGGGCATAAAGGGGTAAGATGGTGTGCAAAAGAAACAACCCAAAAGTTTTCTGTCATCCAAAGTAATTATTGTGAAAATATATAAAAGCATAAATCCCTGAAACCCATTAATTTTGCATTGCATAACTTTGTTGCAAAATGAATACGAATTTCAAACAGCTTATAATTTATTTTCAGAAGTGAATTTTTTAAACAAAACAATAATAAAATTCTCGTTTTGCAGTTTCTGCCGGAAAATGAGGTGGCAATATTGAATGGTCGCTTAAATAAATGTTAGTTTCAAAAAGTGAATTTCTGTAGCAATAAAAAAGAGCTTTGATTAATAATCTAGAAAATATAAATCGCCTGAGGAATAAGTGAACTACGGTAAGTTAAGCTTATTATTTAATTTAGAGACTTAGAGATCAATTAATTTAACTAAATAAAACTGGAATAAACTGAATGATTTATATACAATATGTAATGTATATAATTAATCATATCTATATTTAAAAAATTTGTTCTCAGAATAAAAATTAATTTCTGCAAGAACAATCAGTGAATAAGAATTTTCTCAAATCCCCGAAATATCTCTGGAAAAACTGCAAGCTAGTTTCAAATGTATTCTTCTAACATGCGTTCCACAAACAATTTCTTAATTTTTTTCTTTTTACTCTAGAGACAGCTTAGTACAGAGTATATCAACACACACAAACACACACATGCCCCACACATGCACACGTAGACACACACACGCACACACATTGCTATATTTTAAGATATTAATTCTGCAATCTTTTACTTAAAATTATTTAAGTAAATATTTCGTATTACTTAAAATTATTTGGTAAATGCTTCTATTTCGGATGTTATTTATTTTGAGCCACAAATATTTCTAATGCTGACAAATTTTCTGCTATTATTAAGTTTCACAGACCATTTAAAGGTATCATTAAACTTAAAATTCTGTATAAATGTTTCAGAATACATATATATTTTTTAATCGGATTTAATTAATTTTTAAGTTTTACAGAAATATGCCCATATGGTTTTAAACAATAATTAAATAAAGAAAAGAACATTTAATTCTTAAATTCATACTGTTGTCAATTGTCTGTATTCTACTTCCCCTTAATTTTATTCAAAAGCCTGAATGTGTGCGTTTCTGAATACATGAAACAATAAATCATGTGTGAAAAAAAAGATTTTTCTTTTGGCCTGCAAGTTATATTTCTTTTGACATTTGAATGTGGTGGGTGATAAAGTTTAGTATGTTACTTGGAAGAATATTTTCCTATTTTCGAGTTTCCTATAAAGGAGTGATTTAATTAAGTGAAAAAATAAATAATTCTCATTTATTGTTAGGTAAGTTATCAATGTTTGATGCTGCATTTGAATATTTTATTAGATATATGCCAGATTTTTGGGAAATGCTATTATGTTGCCAAATGTCTACAGGCAATTTTTTTTTGGAAATAAATGCTCAATACTATGACCTGGATTTCTTAAATTTATTTTTGTCGTAACCCATGACTACATTCCTATAATTTTTTTTTTAAACTCAAAAAAAAAAAAAAAAAATGCATTTAAGGGTTAACTAAACAATAATTAGCAGTTACAATATATTTTAATGCTCTTGCATCATAGCCCTGGTGTAGTTACTGACTAGGACATTAATTCACAATCAATCAAACCTGCATCATGTTTAAGTACTAGTAAGAAGAAAAAGCGTCCTAAGAGAGATCAAACTATTTTCAACAAAGATCTAAAGTTCTTTCAGAAACTTAGAAATATATTAACGCTTTTTGCATAGTCCCCACACCTATCATAGAATTAAAAAAAAACAAGAATAAATAAAACCCAGCTGAAGAAAGAACGGAAGAAATGAACAGAATAAAAAGACAGAAAAAATAAAATAAAATAAAGGCGCGGCGTCCACTAGAATTACAGTTGGCGGAGTTTCTTTGGGAGTCCGTGGTTAGTTCGTTGGACTTAAAAAAAGAAGAGAGAAAAAGAAAGAGAGAGAGAGAAAAAAAAGAAACAGAAAAGCAAGAAATAACAGGATAGGATGCCTATTCTCGCACATTGCATTAGGAATGTTTGGTGCCTTCCCCTTGAATAAGTAAGCCCTAATGATAGGGGGTGAGTCCGCTTGGAGAGAGGCGGGCAGGCAAGAGCCTGTCCGCTTGATTGCCATGCCGCGATGCACAACGCACTATCAAAGGAACGAACTACAAAAGGATTGCTATATTTGGCGAACTTATCGCACTTTACTACTACACACTTCATAAATAAATTGAAATTTGATTAGGCTCAAAAGGAAGTGCTTGAAAGGATTACGTAAAAGGATTTTTAACATAAAAAATATCCAGAAAGCTCAAAGATACATAGAGATTTATTTTCCAAAATAAATGCACGTATATTTTTCGTTTATAAATCATTATTAGTTTAATAAATATTATGATAAAAGTAAATATTTAACTTATATTTCTTATTTCAGAGATGGAGATCATGCTTGCAAGAAGATTCTTTCCGTTGGAGAAAATAATACAGGTTCATCAAAGCCTCTGGGAAAATTCTTGATCATAAATCATTTATTTTCATTTAACAGCCTTTTAAAAACCAGTTTTCACAGCATGATATTTTGGGTAATATGATTGTTTCCAGTGTGTTTTATGCGTATATTATTAATGACAATTTTTTTAATTAATATATCACTATTTCAATTGCTACACCAGAAATAGTGATCAATCCTTTTTTTATTATTTCGTTATCCATTATAATTTCCATTAAATTATACAAATTTATTTTCTGTTATATAATAAATAGTATATTTATATAATTCCGGGTAGCTCTTACTGTCAAGAAAAATATAATAATTTTTGTAACCTATCATATTATATGCTGGTAAGTCTCTGTTAAAACATGCATACATAAAATATTTAAGATGTTCTACACGATTTACAATATTCGATATCATTTATCTAACTTAATGATATATTTTTCGGCTATGTATAGCATTGCCCATTTCCCCCTTTGATGGCTGAAATGACTATATACTTTTTTACATCAGAAAGGTTATTACATTGGTCAATTTTTATTTCAAATTAGAAATATATTTTTCTGAAAGTAATGTGCAGTTTCATTTTCGAAAAAGTGTACTTAAACTCACGCATGAAAGGAAAAAATTTAGAACTTAAGCAAAAGTATAAAGTTTCAGAAGCACTTGCTTCTCTTACAAAAAGGCATTATGTTTTCCAGTTATTTGACATAATTTTTTTTTCACTTCGCATATTCGTCTCATTTTCCAAAACAGATTTATTATTTATTAAAATCTTACTTTGAAACTACAAGAGAGCTATTGGGGGACAGACCTCGTAATTCTAAGCCCCGGTCAAATGACGAGGACGATACCTAAGCAGACACCCCACTCCCCAAATTTCCACACACTTCAACGTGTGGACTTCGAGTCTCAACAGATTAAACACGCATCAACCCCTCTACAAGGTGGTTCTTAAGCGGCCCTAGGACTTCAGATCCCTTAACTCGACAGAAATAGCCTCGATCACGAGTTTGGGATTATGACCCCTCATTGTCCAAGAAAAAATCTCGCAAGAGCATGTGCCTTAAGTTTTTCTTCCCCTCCTTTTGAATATTTAGCCTTAACATATTACTATTATTACTTTAGAAATCTTAATAGAAAAAGAGAAAGAAAAGAAGTAAAAAAATCATTGAAAAATGATAAGAAAATGTTATAAATTAAATGATGGTTGTATAAAATTAATTTTGTGAATAAACGTTAAATTCGTTTTCATATGAATTAAAAATATTTGAAAAATAAGTTAACTCCTGTTTAAATAAAGATAAAGGTCAATGATTTTCATTAATACAACTAATGGCCTAAATTAATAAATTTAGCCACAAAACAATTTTAGAAACTTAAAAAAATAGTTAAAAAGTTCTTTTTGAGTATACGAACTTGGAACTCAAAAATATTTAATTAGTACATCTTTATACTCGACTATTTCTCTTATTGTTACAAATACAATGTGAATGTAAAAGTGCAGTAACAACTAAAATCTACTGAACATAACAATGGATTAAAGAGTATATTTGTGTTTATGTTCCAGTATATTGTGGGGCATTGTTATGTCAATTTTAATTTTCCCGTAAAAGGTATTCTATTACGAAACACTAAACAAAAATCTTGTCGAGTTTGAACATAGCATTTTTTTGGAGTGTTCTCTGCTATTAATGAGTTTTTATTCATGAATATGAAATTTCAGTATTTGTTTTTTTTTTCTTCATAAAAGAGTTATTTTTTCATATTTATAAATAATTCAATAATCAGTCAAGAATTTTTATCAAAATTTGTTGTTACCTTTCCATTTTGCCAGAGCAAAACTCGCCAAGCAGACTTTATATTGGCGATAATCCACAATATATATATATATAAACAAAAACAAACAAAAAATGTTGATAAATGTTAGTTCTAAATTATTTTTTTTTTACTTCACAGAAATAAGTATTTTGATATCAATTAAGATTTTTTCATCCTTTCAATTAAAAATGTTCCATTAGGTATCGGTTGAATCATTTTTGGTGACTTTATCGCCTGCTCCGGTGAGACAGAAAAGTACCAATTTGTTTTCTGTTTTTAAGAGATAAGAAAAAAATCACAAAAAATGAATCCTCAGTTATTATGAATACATTTTTGCCCTCTGATTCATCTACAAACCAAAGTCTAAGTTTAATATTAATTAACGAAAGTCTTCACAATTAGTTGCAAAACCTTATGATTTTGTTGTAATTAAACTTTATATGGAACATATCTCATTGCAAGTCTGCATGTGTTATCTTTTTCCAAAATTTTAAAAAACTTCCAAAACTGTTAATTATTTGTCAAAAGTGCTAAGATACTTTTCTACATTTGGATAAGAATACAATTTAGCAAGATTGATAAAGATCCGTTAATAAGAATACATCAAGTTAAATTCTAGGGGTGGAGTTACATCCCTGCGAGAAACGTATCAACTTATTCCTTTCAACCTGTCTTACCAGAGTGAGCGATCACCAGGTCTCATCCTCTTGTCAAGAGGGTACTTCATTATTCTGTCCAATCCGCTCATACAGTGAATGTCATTGGAGAAATCATACTGTAACATCATTGGTTATCATTGTTAGATGGTTGTAGTCAAGTAGAAAAATGATTTTCCTTAGCCTTTGATATCATTAACACGATTTATTCATAAAAATACTATTGGTTATTATTTACTGATGCATAAAATAAATGTTAATTTGGCTTAAGCTTGTTCCAATGATGGCTCATTTGTAGAATTTAATATGTCCTGAACGTGCTTGATTATGTAAGAAACTTGCACAATTAATTTGCTTATAATTCATAGGAAAGGAAAGGGAAGATAGAGAAAATAGGAGAAAAAAAATAAGATATTGATACACACAAAATGTGTGGAGCTACACAGACAACTTGAATGAAAATATGAGACTTTCAAAATTTCTACCTTATCGGAAACCTAAATGAAATTATTTTTCAAATTTTTAGTATAAAGTTATTTTTTCAATTTTTAACCTTACTTTGAGAATTAAAAAGGGTAACATAAAATGAATCATTAGCAAACTACCAAAAAATAATGTAGGAGAGTTTTAACTCATTTTTATTTGATAAATATTACACTTATAAGTACACACATATATGTAAATTTATGTATACATACATACAGTAGCACACAAAAATGTTTCAAGGGGGGGGGGCCATGGTCGAAAGCTCCCCAATTCGTATCATGCCTCAAGACAACACCAATTGATTCTCCTGATTTTGTCGAATTTGTTAACAAAAAACAGTAAAAAATAAATTATTGAATTAATAATTAGCATTAATTAATAAAATAAATTGTTAATTACAAGCACTTAATTAAATTTTAAGTTATATATATATAGGAATATCATCAATCAAAAAAAACTCAAGCGTTTTGGGGGGGGGGTCCGGACCTCTAGGGCACCCCCCCCTTGTGTGCACCACTGCATACATACATATATATATATATTCTAAGTTTATATTGATTTTATGGTGAAAATAATTTTATAGCTATTGCTGTGCCTGTACTTTATACTTATTACTACACTTATTGCCTGCATTATAGCTTTGAATCTGTATTTTGATCTGGGATCAGGCCTTCTTATTGTTCAGAGATTCATCGTGATCTAAGCATTCTTAAAAGCATCTTTCAGTAAGTTACCTTTTTCTTATAACGGATTTAGAACTTTTATCTAATAGGATTCTCTCAGTAATATAAGCAAAAAAAGGGGAAAGTTGGCTAGCCATAAAATTGGTTAAACCTCCCTTTTATATAAATTAAAAGTTGTCCTTAGACAGCATTTTTTACCACTATACTAAATCACCCATCTTTCAAAGTTTATAATATCTGCATGATTCTTGAAGATATTTCAGTTTCTCTAGTAGAGATTATTAAAAATTATCATATAAATATATTAATTGATTAAATTTTTAAGTTAAATTTGTTTATAGTTTATTATGCAAGATAAAAGAAAATTACTCTTAGAGGAGGATATTAATTTTTATTATTCTAAAAAAATTTATATTCGAACTTCATATTTTGAAAAAGTAACCTTATTTACACAAGAGAAAAAGCTTAATTAGAATTACAAATTAATTATGAAACAATATAACACTGAAAAGGACATTGAAATAAAAGTTATGGTTATTTTATACCAAAATAACCAAAATATTTTATACGCAAAATCTTTTTTTAACATTTATTTAGAAATGCAACTAGGGTAATAAAATACGATTTTATTATTCTTCATTTTAGTCTTTTTTATTAATTTTCCATTTCCTCTCTCGAAAATTATGTTAAAGCGCTAAATAAATATTCAGATAGGTTTCATAAAATAAACAAAGAATGCTTTTTTTTTATTTGGAGCTCCGAAGATGTTTTCGAAAACACACAAAGCGTTACCGTCTGAAATATTTTTAAAAACAATAAAAATCATTTTCTGAAATGACATTAGCTATCACATTGTCGTAATTTATTACCCCTGATGCTTTTTGCGCTGCAGTGAAAGCGTCGAAAATAAACATTAGTTGCAATTAAATCGACAATTCAACGATCTATTTCATTAATACTAGAAAGAAAAAAAATTAAATAAATTATAGATGAAAAGCAGCTTTTGCATCATACATCTTTTCGGATTACATTTTTAGTTAAGAATGAACTGCTTTAATCAAGACAAGAAGCAGGATTTTTATTTTCTTTCTCTTTTTCTCTTTTATTCAAAAATCTAATAACGAATTATCGAACAAGACATTTTCATCTCCTCTTCTGTTATGAAATTTCCTTTTTCTAGAAGAAAAATCCAGCATTCTTTCTTCTACCATATTTTCTTGCTTGTTGTCTTAGGAAGCCACAGACAACAATTGGAGGGGGAAACTCCTGATACTTTTTACTGAGATGGTTCCTGATCTTTGTCCATTTACATGGAATCCAAAAAAATTGGATACATTAGAATTTTCTTATTTAACAAACAAAATTGATGTAAGTTTACAAGATTAAATTCAAAAGTGTTTAATTTTTTTAAAATTTTTAAATTCCTTAGTACTGCATTATAGTCATGAAACAGGCCTTTACTGAAATGTACCTCGTACCTTTAAATTATTATTAATCCCTCAACTGCCGATTAAAAATTACGCGATTTCCTCCCCAAAGTCACCGTTTCTCACATAGGCACACATATGCGCTATATTGGGGGGAGAGGGAAATAAAAGGACACAGATAAGAATTTTTTTTTTCTGATGTAAATAAATCCTTTCCAAACACACAAACTGTCAAGGTCATTTTATTGCATTCCAAAGCCTGCGGGATAATTTTACTGATAGCAGCACAAAGAAAACAAATCGTATTTTGGTAGGGCGTATATATACGTCCGAGGAACTCAGCGCACTGGTTGAGCGTGACGGATATATACGTCAGTGGCAGTTAAGGAGTTAAAAATAATAATGAAATAAATAAAAAGGGGTTGAGAAGGGAGCCTTACATTCCAACCCCTACACGGTACGAAAATGCGTTGAAACTCTGCAAGGATTTTAATCACAAGGTCCGTGACCAATAGACTATGTGCAGCTTCATTGTACGGCGTTAATAAATACACTCATTCATTGGCAAGATTTTAAGCCTGGCAACCCTTATTACTCTGCTGTAGTTCTTTGGTGAAATCCGGTTAGTAGAACATTAGCTACAACTAAACTTCAAGCACTCTGAGTAGTAATAGTAATAATAATAATTGGTGCTTTTATTTTTAAATTGACAGAGGTGAACAAGTTAATAGTTATCAATCAAAGGAAATCTGTCTGTGTGCTGATAGTTAGTAGAACAGTAGCTACAACTAAACTTCTAGCACTCTGAGTAGTAATAGTAATAATAATAATTGGTGCTTTTATTTTTATATTGACAGATGTGAACAAGTTAATAGTTATCAATCAAATAAAACCAGTCTGTGTTCTAGTAACCTTCATTATTTAGGCTGATGTTTCCGTTTAAAAAAATAATAAATTTATTATGTAAGAACTCATACACATTCTTATCGATGATTGATAGGATTATCAATATATTTTAATCATTAAAGAAGCATTTGCTAACTTTTGAATAGTTAGAAATCAGCTTTTTTTATAACAATTTTCATTTGCGTCTATTTTTGAATGATTGTTTTGAAGTTGTTTTTCTTTGTGTATATTTATGCTGCTTTTACACAGTTGACATGACTCGAAAAGTCTTACATATTTGTGTGTGTATATATGCCTTTGTAAATTGATCCACGTCACACATTATATTGAGAGAGAGAGCCCCTTCCCCTCCTGTAGTTTGGCAATCGTTGCTGCCAATAATTATCGTATTTAAAATGAAATGAAATAAGTTTTGATATCCAATATTTTCTGAATTAATTGAAAAAGAATTAACCGTATCTTCTAAATTATTTTTGAAAGAAAAAAAAGAAAAGAAAAAGAACGCAATATTTTTTTTACGGAGACAGGAAATGGAAGGAGGAAAAGTCCCCCCCCCCTCCCCAAGATATTTTGCTTCCGGAGGAGGAAAGCTTATTTTAGTTCCTGAAGTTGTCTGGTAAGTTGTCCTTTTGGTTTTAAAAAGTGTAAAATGTATTATTATACTTTGCGTTTCACACACAACGTACGTCAATCTCTTAAAAATTATGCATTTTTTTTCATTATCAATTATTAATAACAGGTCAATGTTTTGTAATTTAATAATAAAGTTTAAAATACGAGTTTGAAAATTAAACGAGTTTAATCATGAGTTTTTGAAATGAGTGTGAATTTAAAATATGAATGATTCGTTACTGTATGAGAAGGGATCCTAAACTTATCTCTCTTGTCTGCTCCGACCGGAGAGAACATTTTAATACTAACTGCAATTTTAGGATAATTCGTGTAATATTTTAATGAATTACAAACAGAGCTTAAATTGTGTATAGTTTTCATTGCCTCTTCCCCGTAAGAATTTATTAATTAAAGATATTTCTTCGCAATGTGAGTATGAATTCTTAAGGCTTATTTTGAATTAGACCCCTTAATGTGAGGATTGCAAATACATTTTACTCCTTTAAGTCATAAAAAAGTTCTTTACGAGAAGCAAATTACTCCATTCAAATTAAACTCTTCTTTTCAATTTAAAGTAAAATTTTAATCTCTGAATTATTTATGCATTGTATTTTAATTTCTTTCAGTTACAACGGGAATGATTTCAAATCAAATAGACAAAAGAACAAAAATAAATTTATAATTACATAAAAACCTAATTGATCTTATTTTCTTTTCTCTTAAATTATCTACGCATTTGTTGTAAACTGCCAACTGTCAGTTTTAAAAAAAGTTCATATTTTTTTCCTTTAAATGGTTAGTTTTTTAAATTTTATTTTATCGTATATATCTCTCTTTCATTCGATCATTTCTTAACTTTTAGATATTAGGCTACACTTATATCTTTCATTATCTTGTTTATATATATATATGTCGTGTTTTCACTGAATAAAACATGTTGCTTGGATATCTTTATCTGGTTGCAGTAATTTAATTGAGGAGGCCACATGTTTTTAATTTGTTCCACATTTTACTAATGAACATAGAAAAAAGCGAAAAAGCAACGCAAACACGAGCATATGACAATGGGCAAAATCATTCTTTTTTACATTCCAGAGATCTCAACTTTTATACCTTTCCATACAGGAAGCTTCTCGGATGTTCCATAATCGTATGATTTCTGGTATTTAATGCACTGATTTGTCAGAATTGATGGCTGATTGAATATTGCATCATCTCACTGTGAAATGTGTCAACGTTACAGTTTTTGAGGAAATACAGTTGTGGTTAAAATGGTATTTTATGTTAGGCAGGTAAACTAACAGAATTTACTATCAAGCAATGACTTGAGAAGTTCAAGACTATCATAAATTAAAGAAAATCCCTTGAAAGAAAACTTAAATGCAGAATTATTACAAACGCATAAACAACACGCATATATATATATATTCTAGCTTTGACGTCAATTTATTGGAACTCAGTTGAAAGTTTCGATTACGTTACCATGCATAAAACAAATTCCGCATATATTAATACACTGAATAACAAATTCCAATAAAGAAGGATAAAATCGTATTAAAAATGTAATGTAAGCTGTTCTTCGATAATAACAATCTTCGCAATACTTTATAATGATAAGGCGAAAAAGAGATAATGAGAAGATTAAGTATTCAAAAGTGTTATATAAGAATGTAAATAAATACTATCTTCTGCATATTTAAAATAAGTTACCAAGCTCTGAAATCGAAGTCAGTCTTATTATCTGAGAAATAGAAACCGCATCCACAAAGAACAAGCACGGGAGAAATTATCAAGGTTGTATTCTACCAGAATGTATAAAAAAGTATTGAGTAATCTTAATTCATTGCATACATTAGTTTTTTGATGATGAATCAACCGATTTTATTCCTGATAAATAAGTTAAGATATAGACAAAAATAAATACTGATACGTGACTATGCATATACATTTGGAATTGTACTCAATTTGCGACATTTTCAAACACGCAATACCTAGAAATAAGGTAATAAAATAGCCAAGGAAGTAAAATCTTCCTTGAATAATATACAATACATTAAGAAAAAATTAAATGCATTTGTTGCTGCTTTGCTATTGAGTTATCAGATAAATCAAGGAACGTCTTAAGGCATGGGCCAACGGAGTCCGAGCCCAGGGGCTCGTCTCGTTCTCGATTCAGCTTTAATAAGATCATAATTCGAATAATTTCAACGCTGAAGTGCTGTTTTCTGTTGTATTTTCCGAAAAACTGGGGATTCCCCCCCCCCTCCGCACGATATTATGTGATCTATACATGTGATGACCGTTGTCCATGTACAGGCCTAGGCCAACTACCATACACCTTTTAAGGGTCATAGGTGGGATCTACATTTGAGTAGGGGCTCAGGGCCTCAAGAAGATAAATCCCTGAGATAAATTATTTTGTTCGGAGCTGATAATTTTACCCATCATAATCTTCTCCTTTAACTGCCAAGTTATTTTGATGATTTGGGTACATAAATTGTCAAATTTTTTACTGCAAAAATCAAGTGTTTACTACAAAGTAAAATATACTTATTAGTTAAAAACTGTTATTTTGATTACTTGATAAAAATGCTTAGTGTTTTCTAGCTACTGCATATTCGTTTGAAGTGCCCAATAGCGGGGCAGTAGCAAAGTTCTCTTCAAATAGGAGCATTATTTTCTAAGAAATACAAGGGGTGATCAAATGAAAAGGTACGAAACGACATAAAAATGAAACAGTTAAATATTTGCATATTCCGCCAAGGGAGAATGTAGCGAGACATCTCGGGATGCCATTGGAGACTCTGACTGGGATCGGATCATGCGCGGGTGCCCGCATGCGCAGGAGAGAGCAAAGGCTCTTATAAAAAGCGGCGTCCAAATGATGCGAGCACAGAATGACTCGAGCACAGAAAAAGCATTAACTCCGATGTGTACTGTGAGACACTCCGACGCCTACGCAGGTCCATCAAGAACAAAAGACCGGGGCTGCTCACGGAGGGTGTGGTTCTGCTCCATGATAACACGCGTCCACACGTCTCCAGAGTCACACAAATGGAACTGGACAAGTTCCAATGGGAGACGTTGGACCCTCCGTCCTACAGTCCGGACATGTCACCCTGCGATTTCCATGTGTTGGGTCCACTGAAGAAACACCTGAAAGGAAAGCGCTTCAACTCGAACGACGTACTCAAGGACACTGTGAAGGACTGGGTCTCGTCACAGCCACAGGAATTCTGGGAACAAGGAATCCTGCGGCTTGTTCATCAGTGGGATCGTTGTGCTCAGGCCTATGGTGTATATTTTGAATAAAGTCTATATTTGTACCCACCGTGTCGTTTCGTACCTTTTCATTTGATCACCCCTTGTAAAATAAAAATAAATAAAAATGAATATCTATTTGCAGTTTAATAATTTAGTTTTGTGTGGTATAACTGGAAACTTTTTTCCAAAAGCAGAGACCAACTCCTCAATTATTACACCAGAATCATGTTCCTTCCTTATATTTTTTCCATTTGCATCCTTTTTTGAACAACAAATTTTGCAGTGTCTTGTAGGCTAACGTTTCGTAGCTGTAGGAGGAATATAGGATATAACATGTCGATCAGTAAGACGGGCAAGGCTATCTACTGTAGTTGGTCTGCTGGGATGAATAATGTAATAGTATCTTGAAAAATTATTAAATATATAATTTTAATAAGCGGATAGCCTTTATAAAGGCTACAATAAGAAACAGATTTTATTACATCGGATCTGTTTAGAGAAATAATTAATGATTAGTTTTAATGATTTGATCAAGTATTTTAAAAACTATTAAAAATTAATTTAAAGATTCAGATTTTCTGTTGCTCAAAAACTAAAGCAATAGATACTAAATTTTCAGAGATTTAGAAATTTGTAAGTTATTTTTAATGTTTTAATCTTTAAAAAAAATTATTTTTAATTACAAGCCCTCAAAAACCTGAAAAACAAGAGTTAATTCTTGTAAAATGTATTGAGAAATTCCAGAGAAAAATATTGAAGTTTGAAATGTTTTGGTCAATGTTTTTGTAGTAACTGGGTAATGATGATTTGAAATTATTATGCATTACTATGCAAGTCAAGTTTTCATAGCATATAAGATCACTGAAATTGCCTTCTTGTTAACACATATTTACAATATTAAGTTGAATTTTTTTAAGGAAAATCGAAACATTTAATGTTATGTTATAAGGTTGTTTTCTTTCGTCGGAAATGTCTTTAAGCCCTTATATGCTTTTTCTCTATTTAATTCTAATATATTCAAAATTATTTCTGAAAATTTTTATCAAAAGTAGGCTTTATTTTCATCTCTTACCCCTTCATTTTACTAGATTAAAAATGATATTTATATAATTCCGTTACAAAAATAATAAAAAAGTTAATAAAGTCTGACGCAATATATATTGATAATACGGAGATAACTAATTGATTATTATTAATATTATTACATCCCAACAAAAAGAAAAATTTTCCATCCACTTAGCTGTTATGAAAAACAAAAATTCTCATGAGATATTACTCTAATTTATACTATTAACAGATTATCAATAATCGGTTTTCTTTTCTTTTCTTATTCATTCTGAGTAATATAAGTATTCCATTTCATCGGCCATTCTCCAGTAACAATTTAACTATCATTAACCTATCATTCAAATAGAGATAACTATCATTAAACTAAGGAAATCGTTCCGGTAGCCATTGAAACAACTTACGAAAGAAATAATTCTTATGACAACTCATAAAAGAAGCAAAGGGATCAGGCGATGCGTCACATTTATGTTAGGATTATTAATCTGAATGTGAATATTATACTTGAATAGAGAATTTGTCAAAGAGCGATTGTTGAAAGTGTTCGTTTCTTAACGCCATGTGTAACTTAATCTTTATGAGTGTCACGTGGGTCAAGGTTTGCCCTATTATATCCAAAATGGATCACCTGTTGAAATCTGCCATCCTAATCCATTTTCATCTGTACACAAAATAGGATTCCCACATCCATCAACTGACTATTCTGGCTCGTCATACAAATCCCTGAAGTCGTATAAGGATGCATTTATAGCAAATGTTATTTATATACTCATTTATCCCACTTTTTGTTGAAGGGAAATTAGCGACAATTGTTGCTAATAGGCTTTTTTAAGTAATTCTTTGTCAGACCTGACAAGTAATTTTTGAGTTTTAATTTTTAAGTTATGATTTATCGACATGATTTAACCCGTTGTTTTGAATTTGGACAAAAGTCCGCGAATTTAATTGTGCATTAGGGTGGATTGCGGTTATTTGGGAAAAAAGAAATCATGATCAATCGGAACTTACCTACTCGGTAAAGATGTTTTATGGTATGGAGATTAAGAGAAAAATAATTATATATATATATATATATATATATATATATATATAATAATTTCAAAATTCAATATTGCCACAAAGGGGTTGAATTTTTCCGAAAAAAGAAAATGGAAAAATGCTTAACTTTGGTTAGATGAATTTAGATTGAAAATGATTATTTTTCCCCATTATAAATTATCAAAAGAGATGATTACTAATTAATGAGTAGTGAGTAGTACATTGCAGCATTGCAACATTTAATGATCTAACTTTCTCTCCCACAGCACCGTTAAATCAATCTGTTCGTCATTCTCTTTACCGTGCACTGTATATTAGATAGCTGGTTTTTTAAAAGATAATGCTAAAGAAGCTGTCAAATATACCCGATTTTCTTTCTGGTAATTATTTAGTAGGTATCTTCTCATTGCAATAAATGTTGAAAAGTACTAAAATGCCTGTTTCAGTTTCACAAAAATTGTTTTGACTTTTTATCATAAAAAAAGCTTAAACGCTTAAACTTCACATTCCCCATGTGGTAGAACTTTAAAAAAAATTAACCTTTTACTTTATTTTTTTCCTTCGTCTATATCCCATAGAAAATTTTTCCCGCATAGGTTAGGATTTGTAATGCTGAAAAATAAAAATCGATTTGCCCTATTCTGCATACTTTTAGAAGTAAACAAATAACGGAAATTGCCCTGAAAATGACTTTTTAAAACGAGATACTGAAAAATATCATTAGAACAAAACCCTTTCTGAAAATCAGCTTCTGAGATATTTATTAGACAGTTCTGAAAACAAGAGAGTAATTTTGAAAACTTTATAATCATTGTGATGCCAATTTTATCTTGTCGAAGAAATGTATAGACTAAAAAAGCAAAAAGATTTTTAAAACAAAATTGCGGCTAAAAGCCATTAATTAATCCTTTTGATGTGATTCCGTTCATATTTTAAAAATACCACACAAAACAACTAATTTTTCCCCTTAGGGGAAATTAAAATAGTAACAGAATCTGACCAGGTGGTTTCTTTGCGGGTTTGAAGAAAATTAAACAAAAACCTCAGCCGATTTTGTGGGTTCCAACATTCGATATAGAGACCTCCCAGAAACTAAATTACAGAATAACTGTTTTATAAATATGAAATACTTTTGACACAACATGGGTAACTAACTCTTCCCAGTTTCTCAAAAATACCTGTATATACTAAAAAAAAAAAATTTTTTTTTCAAAATCAACCATTTTATGAAGAACATTGATAATGAAGAAAAAAAATCTGCTTTAAAATATATATTCAATTCTACGAAAGCATTTATTTTAACTTTAAAATTTCTCATTTGTTGCATTTACACGAACATCAGCCTAATAATTTAATACTCAAATAAATTCTAAATTGTTTCCTGTGTTATCCAGCAGAATGAGATATTTCCACCGCTACACTTAAATTTGAATGGTGCTTTCCATTTTAACATGCTGATGTGGAATGTAGCATAACTAATAAGTTCAAATTAAATGCGAATTAAAAGGATAACTTTATTCAGCTCAGTCAGAACTTATTTAAATACCGTGGCCTATAATAAGAGTTAAAATTTCGCAAAATTACCTTTCATTAAAAAGGGGGAGTGAATTTATTCTTTATGACTCATGTTAACACTAAGATCATATATACTATTAGAATAAAGGATGTACCAATGTTCTTCATCTGCAATATCTCATGTAATGCATTTTGAGAAAGGCAAATTATTTTATTAGAGTCATTTATTTGCCATATTCTACAGTTGCTTTTTTTTTTTTTTTTTGAAGAACAGATGTTACATTTTTACAAAACTTCTTCTGAAATCTCTTTTACATTTTTCTACCTTGAAATTAAGCATTCAATTACTGTAATTAAAAAACTTATTTCCTACAGTTCCGAATCACTGAACTAATCATCAGTCATTTGTCATGGCAAATTGTGTTAATTATCCGCTATTTTTATCTATTTTACTGAACTTTATAGCTCTTATTATGACAATAAAATACCTACTTAAGTGCAGTATGCTTTATGTATATATAAGTAGATACCAATCTTTGAAATTGGAATATAACCCTTGCATGAGTTACTAGTTTCATACGAAAGGTAGTAATTAAACTTTTTTTTATTAGAAGTATTTAAACCTTTCCAAATTGAAGTTAAATGAGACTTATGACTAAGATTATTTCTTTTCACGAGGTATATTAACTATCCAATGTTTGTCATCTACAAAATAAAGACTCGTAAGTATTTTTTTAAACGAAAAATCGATTGAATACAAACAAATGTAACCAATAAAAACCTCAAAGGTAAAAAAATTGAAATACATTCGATGAGTTTTAAGTACTAAATACGAAATATCAATATTTTCAATGATTATAAATTATACATAGTATAAACGGCATTAAAATAATTAACATTTCTAAACTTACGATACATTTTTAAGTGATAACTAGATTTCCAATTTGTGTAGTTTACATTAAATGTATTTTTAACTTCGAATATACATTCGTATTAATACTTTCAGATAAATAGCTTCTAATTTATTTCATCTTTGATGTACCTACATTTCCTTTAAATTCTTTTAAATTGTATTCTATTAAAAAAATTCTTGGTACCTTACCATTGATTTAGCTCATTTTATTTCTTTTTTCTGACCGATAATACGAAGGAAAAAAAAAAAAGAAAGAAAAGAACGAAAGAGAAAGAAAATGTCGCTTTTCATCTTTAGACAGACTATTCACTGGTGATAAAAACTATTGCTTAGAGCAGCGGTTCTTAAGTTTTCGATCGCCGCGGCCCCCTTTAAGCATCAGCTTGATATCGCACACCCTCCATGATTTTAAATATTCCTCTTTGACTTCCTACACATGACTGAGTGATTTAAAGGTTCCTGTATAATCCTAAGACTGCCTCAGCTACTTATACAGACTTATTTGTAAATGTGTTTATACTACATTTTTTGAAAACATTACGTTGTAATAATTGCTATGACATTGCAAGCAAACAAGCAATAAATAAATAAATAATATTCTTGATCGAAATACATGTTCTAATACCCTTTTTTACTTTTTGGCAATTTAGTGATCTAGTCTAGGTTCTAGTCTAAGGAATTAGTCTAGGTTCTAGTCTAGGGAACTAGTCTAGAGTCTGTAAAACAGGGAAATCTTTAAATAAGAGACCTTCGAGGACCCCTAGAAAAACGTAGGAGACACCCCCCCCCCGGTTATCCACGGACCATAGTTTATGAACCAGTGGCTTAAAGAATAAATATTTCATTATGTTATTAGTACTAAAAAATTTCATAGATAATGGGGTCTATACTTTTCCCTAATCTTTTCATTTTCCCTCTTGGGTCACAAGGGACTTTATGTATATAATCTCTTGTAATAAGCCACCTTAATAAAAGTTTATTTAGACGCGCTGTACTTTAAGATTGCTTAGAAGGGGATTGTGATATTTTGTACTGTAAAATGGGATTATTATTTACTTTCTATATTAGTAATACATTACGTCTCAACGGATTAATTAAAGCATACAATACAAAATATCAATCTAAAATCATAAGATATTGGTTTTAAATTGATGTTTACATTATTGGAAAATTGAGGTACATCTCACAGTTAAAAAAACCAGTATAAGATAAATTATTGAATAAATAATTAGCATTAATTAATAAAATAAATTATTAATAACAAATTTTTAATTAAATTTTACCTACTATATACATAGGTTTATAATTAATCGGGGGAAAAATCAAGGGCAATGGGGGTGGGAGGTCCGAACCCGTGGACAGCCTCTTGTGTGCGCTACTGATCAAAGTTAAAATGTATCAAAAATAGGTTTAATATAAACTTATGTAGTGGTAAATATATTGCGATACGGTTATATGCTTTATGATTAACACAAGCAAGGTAGGACACTTTAAGATTTCTTTAATGTGAATCTAACATTTTAAGTATAAGAGAATATATATGGAGATATATATAATAGTCGACCACTCCGGATTATATATATACATATATAATGGACTTAATTTAAAATTTTCTATGTTATAATAAAATAGCCATACAAAAGTCAAGTGTTATTAATTTTTGATGAATTTTGAATGTTATTTTATGTGCTTAAAACATTTTCAAGATAGTCAATATTATTTATATGTGAAAAAATAAGGAAAAAATGTTTGAAAGTTCTGAAAATATCCATCTCTTTAAAACATCAACTTTAACTATTTCATTGACTCAAATCCATTGAAAAAACCACGCAATAAATCCGATTTATGTCCTTGAATTTCTGACTTGTTCACTCAAAAGATTAGTTATATACTAAATTATGACAGATACGTAACTCAATTACCAGTCCTTCGAAAAGATACTGTAACAATCCTTTCACATAGAGAATTCATTTTCAGTTTACATGTGTTTTCCTTTTCATTTTTAAATAAGCCTTTATCCTATAATGTTCAATACTTTCCGTCAAGGTAATTTAAATAAATAAACATAATATCGAGTCAATTTATTCGTATAAAGTTATTTTTATGACTTTTAAGCATGAACTTGGAAAATGAAAGTCTGAGTTAATGTTTAACACATAATATATATTCACACTTAAATTATTTCCCAGAGAATTTCGGTTGAAAAGTTATTGTAATGCATTTGCATAAAAAGCTCTATAGAGAGATACTTACGACATTAATCTTTTTTATTTTAAGAATATAACATATACAAATAAATGCTGTATGTTTTTTTTTTCGAAATGTCTTCTTACAGCGAATCATAAATGTGCAATTTTGGATAATACTTTTAGGGAATATAACTTATTTAAGCGGAAGCGCAAGAATTGCAAAATACTATTAAATATCGCATATATTTGCTATACAATCCGAGAAAATCTCTTTCCGAAAGTTCTTGATTCACACACATGTATGTCAAAAAGCAAAGATTTAATGTAAGCCCGTCCATCCAAAACCACATCTTGATTGTCGAAGCAGATGAAAAGTCGTTTTTTCACCTTCGATCATAATTCATTCTAGATAAGGCTCTTCTTTCCACTTTCGCTTCCTCCGCAGTAAATAATTTCTGGATTAAGGGTTTACCGTGTTTCAAGGCTTCCGAATCCTATCAAATTGACGCTTTACCAGATGAAATCGAACATAAGCGCATCATCTTTTTCCGCACGATGCTTTTAAAAAGAATACAACCGCTTATGTGTGTGTAAGAAGTTATCTATCTCAACAAAGAAATAAATGATTACTTTTTTCTTACTTTGAATACTCCTACCATTGGAATGCTGTACTTTAATCGACTTATGCTATAAAAGAGGCATAACTTATGGCGATACATATATAAAGAAATAAAAGTTTTAGGAAATTCTAAATTACATGGATTGAGTTCTTATTTGTAAATTATTAGTTTGCTATTATTAAGAAATATATTGTAACTATTCATACTTCCATGTGTTATCTATATTTGATCACTTACATACTCAATTCATAGATGGTGATACTGTAACTCTTGAAAATAATATATTTCAATGTATTTTTTTTTTATTGATAATTAGAAAAATATTCTTAAAGTAATGCCTATAATTTAACTTACTATAATTAGTTGATAATATTATTTTAGTAAAAATAATTGTATACTAATAGATTTTTACAGCTTTGAATCTGTTATTAGATCATTGAATCTAGGAATAACTTATTTATAGGTCTTTGATGGTGATATAAGTGTTTTTTAATGCATCTTCAGATAAGTTGCATTTTTATATTTATGATGGATTTAAGAACTTCCATCCATTATTTTTCATAGGATGTCGCTTAGTATTATTATAAATAGAAAGGAAAAGGTTGGTTAGCCTTAATACTGTTTAAACCTCACTTTTAAATAGATTTAAAAGCTGTCCTCGGCATTGTTTATAATATACTGCAGCATCCATCTTTTTAAGTTTCCAAAACTACTATGGTACTTTTATTTTTAATATTGTCATTTCAGTCTCTCTAGAGAAGAGTTTATTAAAAACTATATATGTATATATATTGCCATCAGTTAAGCATCTTTTATAATATAAATCGATTAAAAGTACTTTTTATTCATCGACGACAATTCTTTTTATGAACATCTACAAATTTTAAAGTTATGATCATTAATTAGAACAATATAAAATTCTTAAACGTAGAATAGTTTTAAAATTTCCTCTGGTGTATGTGACAATTACATGAATATGTTTTTATACTATTTCCTTTTTTTTTATAGTTGCAATTAGAGCATTTTTAGAAATAGCTGAAAATTATTTACGGATACCGATAAAAATGTTTTTTTAAAAAAGATTATTAAAATTGCTTTTAAAGATTTTGATGAAATGTAACTCGATTTCAGCGAAATTTAATTTTATTGTAAAGCTCTTTTTCCTACGTTACACATTATATACGTTACACACATTATATACATTATTTCCTTGGTAGTTATAACTAGGGAACAATTGGACAAAATATATGCAGTACAGCACTATTAATAAATTGTCTTATCCCAAAACTGACATATGTGTTTTGGAATTTAATATAAAAAGAATCTTAAAAACAATAGAATTAAAAAATTATTATTTTAAATTGGCTAAACGTCTTTTTAAAATATTCTCGTTTTTCAACGTTAGTGCAATAAAAATGTATTTAAAAAAATGAGGAGAGAGAATAACGAAATTTGGGGAATTTTTCTTCCCTGCAATTCTCTTTCCTGGAAAATATTCCAAAAAAAGGAGTCAAAAACAATTATTTATGGTATTTCATTTAACATATCGATTAACATTGTAGCATTTTTATTTTTCTATATTGCAAATATAAAGAAACTATAAAAGAAAAAAATCTCAGAAAATTAGACCCATAAAAGATATAATTTTTAAAAAACATATAGTTTTCTCATAAAAAGGTAATTTATCATACTCTATTGTATGAACGATTTAAATTTAGAAACTTTTAAAACTCCGTTTATTTATTCACACACACACACACACACACACACACACACAAGGGAGTCTAATATAAACTAATTTATTAAAAGCGTATCAAATTTATGTTTTCTTTTTAGGATAGACAAGGCAATTTTTAACAGCCTTTAAAAAAAAGAAAACGCTGCTTCAGTACTTTTTACATACAAAATATTGTAAATGTCTTAGAAATGATTTTTTAATTTCGTTAAATTTCTTTGCGCATTTTTTATAATTTCTTTAGGCATTTTTTCTCATTATTTATTTATTTTGTATAAAAAAACATGTGACTTTTATAACTTACATTTTAATGAAAATTAAAATAGTTCATCTAAAAACGAATAATTAGTACTATTTATATAACACGCTTTAGGAAAACATTTGGGATATTTTTCAATAAAGTATGTTGGTTTCATACTCATAAAATTCCGTTTACGTTAACTCAAAAATACAAATCATGTTTTTCTGTATTTTTTTTTTTTTTACTTTCATACATAATTCTGATTTGTATAAGTAATTAACATTCAATGATATTCATTCTATATATGAATTTTGTTTCCCCTTTATATATATATATATATATACTATTGTGTATATATGTACTACTTTGGCTATTATTTATTACTATCTTGAGTAGTTTTATACTTAGGTTATATAACTATTTGAAAAATACACACACACACATATATATATATATAATTTTTAACATAATATATAATTATTTCTGTAAACTAAATCGGTATAAAAGTGGGAAAAAATAAACAAAAAGAAGTATATGTAAGCTTTCCCACACACATATATGTTTATTTATTCATTTATTTCCCATTAAAAAATAATATCTCCTTAGCACTTTTTTTCTATTTCTTTTTGGACCTCTTATTGGCTTCTTTGGCGATTAGAGGCTGGTAACCCAGTAGAAAGATGTGTGAAACTCCCACTAAGGGCATAAAAATACCAAAATAAAAAAAAGGAACAACGTCATCAGATAAAGCAGTGTATAAAAAAAAAGATAGAAAATGGAAAGAAAAAAATTCGCCGGTTCTCATTTTTTCTCTCTCTTTTTGTCTTACTAAAGCGGACTAGAAACAGATAACTGATTCCACAGTTCTGAACTTGGAAGATTTCGGAGAACCAGTACAATTCGGTTGGTAGAACACGCCCAAACAACCACTACTTCAGTGTTTTCTAGCTCTGTGTTTTACCTATGAATTTTCTTATTCTTTTTCATCTTTTCTTTTCCTCGTTTTGCTTTTTCCCCCGCTGTTTCTCTATCAACCTATTATATGTTTCGGGTACCTCAACTCACGTCTTCTTTCCCCCTTTACCTCGCATAGCTTATACAGAAGAGTCTTAACCTCCCTTTTCCCATTGGAAGCTTGGTGCTAGGATAATTCTATGTTCCAGACACTGTTCCAGAGCAAAAACAGTTTTGCGTTTTTTCGTTGCTAGGGAACGACTAGATATTATATCGTGCCGAGTTTCTTTGATTTAAAAAGATATTGCTCGACTATTTTAGGATGTCGGCTATGACTGATTAAAGATTGATAGTCCGGGAAGTGAACTTGAAGGACCGATATTGAAATTTTTTCCAAGACTTTTGTGATTAGGTACCTATGTAATTAAATGTTTCCTTTAAATAATATATTTTAAAAGAAGGAAAAACTATTTTTAATCGAAAAATGTTTCGAAGATTTTCCTCCACCATTTGCATCCTCGAATAGCTGTAATTAAGTAAGTAACTAATTATTAAATGCAGATGATACACAGCAGGCTTTATATTCAAAATTTTAAATGGAACTGTTTCATCGTTCTTCTAGATGAACACAAATTACATGGTTTATTTCACGATTTCATGTTAATATGTTTTTCTGTTACGTAAACATTCTAATTATAATTTATCTTCGTCTATCGTTACCCTAATATAAATAGTTAACTCTCTTAAAACTAAACTAACACAAGTTAATTTTTGAGTTTAAAAAAATAGGATTACTTAAATAGTAAGTTTTACACTCATTCACTCGTTATTTTAGAATATCACATTTATTGAAGAAAAAAAATAAAATAGTACTAACAAAAAAAAAAATGTTGAAAATTTTTATTTGCGTTATAGAAAAAAAAATTGTTTATTTAGGAATAATTCAACTCATTCGCATTAAATTTATTGAAAACTATCAATATGATTGATAAATGAGAATAAATATTCAGTCATTTTACAAAAAATTCCATTATAAATAAGAGATTTTGAAAAGGTTGATTCAATGTACAGAATTTTTAAAAGCAATTTAGCTGAGTCATATATAAATAAATATGAATTTTATTTCCGTATTTGAAATTTACAATTTAGGTGCTGGACCTATCCGTGTTTATTTTATGTATAATTCCTTTGTTTAGGTAACTACTTTAAAATAAATGGAAGAAAATTTTATTACAAGATAAACTTTTTACATGCAAAACACTTTAATATAAATATTGTGTGTGTGTACACACCTGGATTGTCAAACTCGCGACCTGGCTAGTATAACGATACACAATAATATGTAATAAAATATCAAAATTTCCCCCGGAATTGGAAAGATTGTAGCAGAAAAAGATGTCAAGTGTCAGAACGTAAACATTAAATTCTTTTTTCTTTTATTTATGTTTATTATAATATATTATTCGAAATAAACTTACGTTTCTGTGAATGTTGATTTTTTTGGGGCCCACCTGAAGTTAAGACCTTGTTTGTTTGGCCCAAGTTAGCCTTTAAGTTTGACAACCTTAGTATACACTATTACAGTACTTTACAGACGGCAGCTTATATATTTTTGCTTAATCCTAACGTTTTATTACTTATTCCGAGAAATAAAATTAAGAATTATTCAATGATAATAATGAAAAAAGAGCTTAACTTTCAAAAATTAATAAATTTAAGTATAATTTTTTTAAAAAAAATAGAGACTTTAGTTAATTGCATAAAAGTAAATAAAATTAATGAGAAATACCAACAATATTTTCACTTTTATTATATTTTTTTTCTGTAATTTTTTAACTAATTAAAGCTTGACGATCAGCAGACTGTTCTCCAAAATTTTATCGTGTTATTATTACACTTTTTTAAAATCATAGCATCTAATTGACCAATACAATTACCGAATTCTAAACAGTGATCATTTATAACTGAATATCCTTGCTTTGTCTTTTATCAAAACTTTATTTTTTGAAATTTTCGAAACGATCGGGAATCAGTTTTTATCTATAACTTTAAACTGGCCAATCATCTTCAATGATTATTAATTTATCTATTTAACCTCGTTTATATCACTGATATAAGTAGCCATTAAACTGATTGATAAATTATACATTTTTTCCTTTTAATTTAATTATATTTCCTTTTAAAAATTTGAAATTTGAAACAATGGGGTAGTGAAAATTGCATTAGATTGAGTAACTAGTATAACTATCCTTTCTTTACCATTAAGATATATGTATATATGTATATATATATGTATAAAAATTCACAAATTTATAATTTATATTTTATAAACCTATATATATTACTTATACGATTGATAAAGATTGTGCATACGCTCTGTAATATTTAATCATTCGATTACAGGACAGTATTTGACAACACAAATACTTAAATAAAAGTTACGCCCTATTTAAAAATAATTGGGGAAATACAAGACTTTTTCTAGGATTTCTGTGCTTTTTAGAACTTTCAGAAGTTAGTGCTAATCAAATAAATTTTAATAAATGAAGTATATATGAAGCGTTTTTTTTAAAGGACTGTTATTATGACTAAACAATAAAGTGATACATAATGTTACTAGTATATATTCTGTTGAAATATCTCAACAGTAATAATATTTCCCACTATAACAATGCAAAGGCTTTAGAATTCCTGAGGAATATTAAGAGAAATATCCTTTACTTTATGCTTTTGGAACTAACTTTATTCAAAAATGCAACAAACAATGCAAATTATATGAAATTTGTTATTCTTATAACTATTTTAAGAAAATCTTCATAAACAAAGTGTTATAGCAGATTTCATGTATTTTTATTATGGTCTTAATGAAAACTTATTAATTAATATAATAAAAAGTAAAATATAGCAATGATAAATGTATGATATATAGAATATTAAGAATTAAAATCTTGAGCTATTTTGTAAACGTATAGTATGCGTTTTAAAATTAAATCAATACAAGGAATAAAGAAATGTATTAAGGAATATTAAAAGTTCATTAGGGATTCAAAGTTAATTTACTTTAATTTAATAAATTGTTGTTTATAATTTTCAACATTATGCTAAAAGCTTAAATCAGTAATTTATTACCAAAAATGTAAAATAAATGGTTGAATTGCACAAATTAATAATGAATCAAAAATTGATGAATACACATTTGCTTTCTGATCATCTAAAACTTAAATTGGTTTATTTAGGATACATTTATTTTTCCACGAGAGAGAGAGAGAGAAACTGTTGATAATGAAAGTAAAAATATGGCCTTATAACCCAAATACGAAATTCCATGAAAACATAAGGCTTACAATAGTTTCTAATTCAAAGTTCGAGAGAAATTAAATAATTAATTGAGTTAACATTCGCCCTTTCAAAGCAAGTGAATTAAGTTTTGATTCCAAGGATCTGATTAATGATACGGAAAGAGGAGAATCATTTATACAGTTCACGATTGTTTTAGGTAAACTGTCACTTGTATTTCATTTAATAATATTTTACAAATTTTGGTTATTCTACTTTACACATTTTTCACTGCAGGAGTTTTAAAATAGCTTCGTCTTAAAACTGTTTCTTCTTTTATTTTATTCCTATCTGAATTGTTCTAAATTCTAAAAGAAACATTTATAATCTGAAATTTTTAGAAATAGATTCATAACGTACATTCATTTCCTGTCAGTGAAAAATGTATTTTATTTAGTATGCAAGCTGAATCAGAAGTATCTGAAATAATAAAATAATAAAATTCGAATTGTAGTAAAATCATTTTTAATTTGTATTAGATATTCAATTGAAATTATTAAAAAAAAATTAGGTACTATAAATTTATATATGTATGATTAAACTTGTATAGCTTTAAAAAAGAGATAATAAATAAAAAAGAAATGCAATGACCTGTATATTGAAATGTAAATTATCATTTTAAATATCCTTAAGCATAATGCTTCATTTCATGTTTTCCTTGATAGTACTGAGTGGTATAACAACGTTTAACCTTATATATATATAACTATTCATAAATAACTATATACGACCTTCGAAAAACTAGGGACCATATAAAATAAATGAATAAACTCATTTCGGGAACACGCACAACTTTATTTCCTTCCAAATAACTAAGGAAATAAATCCCATGCTAAAAGAAATACTGTTACCGACATTTAAGGCTGTCTTCGCCAAATGTATGAGGGTCTAAACTAAACGCGGAGCACAGTACATTTACAGACAGAAAAATGACTCAATTTCATGAAAATTAAATCAAGATTAAAAAATTCATACATTTGCTTACAATATAGAGTTGTTAAAATTTTTAAAAAAAATTCCATAAATAATTAATTTTTCCTCTTAACATGTAAAAGGATATCTCATTTAGCATTACGGTAAAGGAGGGAAAAAATGCGAAACACATTTTAGACCAGAAAATATGTGTCAAATCCATTTTAAAAAAATGAGTGATATGATAAAATAAGAGGTTATCTATAGGATAGCGAAGCCAGAATGCAATATTAATCTCCGAGTACTTTTATATCTGAAAAAAAGTCAGTATTTGGGTCCTATTCTTTGACACTAAGCAAAGACAGCCTTAACAAATTAATACTAAAAACTTCTGAAGCCAGTTCAGAGAAAAAGTTTTAAGCATTTACGTACAAAGAAATAGTTTAACATTCATAAGACATTTTGTGCTTTTAGAATTTTCATTCAGCCTTGATCTCTCCGCAAGATAAGCATAAAATTCCCTTTGCTCAGAATAAAAGGAACTCAAATGAAAAGAACAAACCCAAGTCCATTATAGACGACCGTAATTAAGCTTTAGTAAAGCGAGTCTGGAGGAGTGGAGGGAGCGAATGGTAATTTGAGTATGACCCCCCATTGCAATTTCTTTTTGTTCTTGCGATCGGGCAACGGGATGTTAAGAGAAGCGGCAGCGCGTCCCTTCATTCCAAGCAGAACAGATTGTCTTCTAATGGCCCACAGAGACAGACCGACAGACAGTTCCCAAAGAAAAATTAATGCCATCGATTGCGTTCAAGGACGAAAAGGCCACATCAGCCACATTTAAATCAATTCTACTAATGTCGTTAATGTATGTTTCCGTTTTGTTCTATTTTAGTTTGTTCAACGTATATATATATAAACGCTTGATTTCCTTATTCAATGAAGATCTAGGTGCCATAATTCCATTCTACGCATAAGTATTTCTTTTTTATTGCCGGCCTATCTCATTCCGTCTAATGGATATAGAGTTCAGAAACTGCCATTTGAATTCTATATCCAAATACTGTGATCGTTTTTACCTGTTTCATATCGAAAAAGGAAACAGTTATTTTATTTGCCTGTCTCGTTTGATTTTGTTATGTTGCTACAAAGCACAGGTTTTCTAATTCTTTTACGCGGTTCAGTCGTATGTTCTTATTCATATTATCTAAGTAATCATCTGCATTTACTGTGCGCTTATGCAAATAAAATAACGCTCTTGTATTTATTCTATCATTTAAACATATCACTTAATGTAATTATAAAGAAACGAGTCTTTTGCGTTGGTCAAATATTCATTAGACGGTCAGAGCAATTTGAGTTCAAAGACCCTGAATACTATTAGAAATGCTAGACCATAACCGGCAGTTTTATTTCATAACTAAATAGAGAAGAGGTTAAAATAGTTGTTATTTCAAACCAAGGAATATCAAATAATACTCAAAGTATAATCAATATGTAATAAATATTTTTAACTAATAGAATATATATTCCAATAGTTTTTAAATACAATTGCTTCTGAAAAGGGTTTAAAAAAATTTTAAGTGATTAAAATTGAAGAAAGACTAGTTTAAAAACAATTATTACCATCTTCATTATTAACAGTTTTCTGTTTCTTAATGCTTTATTTTGCTTTATAAATTAAAATTTATTTTGAAAGATCAGGTTAAATTAATCTGAGAAATATTGTTCCGTTTATAATATAAATCTGTATGATAGTTGTTTAAAATATAAAAATAAAATATTCGGATTCCTTTATTAAAAAGTAGTATGACTCTAATTATATAAATCTTAAATTATATATATATATATATATATAAACATAACTATAAAATTTCACCTGAAACATAAAATTTTTTTATCTAAATAATACACGGACTTTTTTCCCTTTTCTTTCTTTCTTTCTTTCTTTTTTTTTTTTGATTTCTTTGTGAATAGCATTTACTACTCAACAATTACTAACCTTTTACATGAATGAAAGGAGTTTTTTCTTCTGTTTACTTTTAATTATGCTCTTAATGTCTCAAAAATTAAATAGAAGTAAGTTTAGAACTGACTAATGAAAAAAAACCTTGAAATGAAAATAACTTGTTGATGAACACAACAAAAGAACAACAGCAAAAAACTATTCTGCGAAAAAAAATTCTACAAAACCTGTGCTCAATGGTTAATAAAATAGTTTATGTATGACAAATAAACTTTTATAAAAAAGTTTGCATGCATTTTATATGAGTTTTGTCAGGTAATGTTAACGAGAGTTTATTATTTATTACAAAGATTTTATTTATTAAATTTGATTGCCGCTCGTACGTACACAAGAATGGAGTTTGGGGGTTCAACCTCCCCCCCCCCATAAACCAAAGGGTTTTTAGTTGTTACCATAGAGGTAACACCTTGGCACTTTCATCTACGAGTTTTTTCGTATATAATCTCCCCCCCCCCCTCCTATAAGGGAAGATTGTATTCGAATATATTCTCTGTAGCTACTGACAACTCGAATATTTTGATTTCTAAAATATTACACCTTAATTATAAGCGGGCAATTATTCATTTGAATGCTTTATAATTCTGCTGATCTGAATTTTACTGCTGATATTATTAATTCCAAACTTTCAAACGATGTTAATTCCGAACTATTTCAACCAATATCAATTACAAACTTTCAAAGTAAATTAGAGTAATAAACAAAAAGATATTTATTTGATATTGGTAACAAATTACTTCTTGTAACAATAATTTTTTTATTTTTTCATATAAAAGTATTTTTAAATACGTATACAAAAGCTTCTTTGGAATGCTAATTTTACGCGTATGACATTTATAAATATTTCAAAACTTATAAAAAGGGTTTTATTTTATAATAAAATAATGTAATCCATTTTTCCTAATTGAAATTAGTAGGACACACTTTTTCAATTAGAGATAGATTGATTTTTAATATGCTAATTATATATATATATATATATATATATATATATTCTATTCTAACTTTATTTAAAGTAATATTAAGATTTACGTATTACAAATCACTCCTATGAGATATCCTATAATGTCGAAAATAAAAAGCAAATAGCCAATACGAGAGCGCAAAAAATCCTTTCCCGAGCTTTAACAAGAAAAGACAAGCCATTCTCGTTTAATATTTTGTATTCCCTCTATATGTCCCCAAAGTATTTATAAAGGAGTTTACAAAACAATTTATTTTCATTCTAAATTCTGTATTTTCGTTCACCATCGTCATTTTTAGAGCATTAGAGAAACAAGTGGAAAGAGGTAAGCGATTTTTTTTTTGTGAAGCATTCTCCATTCCAAAGCTTCTCACTTTCTCTCGAAGAATATATTAAGAGAAAGTGCAAGTAGCTTGCTTCGGATGACGAAGTGTGGGAGCCTTTTGTATACATTTAACGCGGTGTAACACATTATTGTTAACGTGAGGAGTAAGTCTTTTATGAACGTGCCTAAGAACAAAGGTACATCAGCTAATACCCCCAGCCGCATAACGGTCTTTTTTTAAATAAGTTCTTCACATCGATGCACTTTTTGATGCGAAGATAATAATCAAATGATTAACGAGCATGTTAACTCTATGCGATGAACTGTCCTTTACTTTCAAACTTGCGGTGGAGAAGAAAATAATAAAAACTCGAAATTAATGACCTTACGAACAAAACTCGGCAACAGCCTTTATTTAAAAAAATAACATTTTTTTAGCCCGTTCGTAAAAAGCTTTTAGGGAAAAACGCTTCCTGTAATTTACTTAATTATATTTCCGTTACTTTTTTTTTCTGGCTGATGTTTAAATTGGGCTACATCCAATTTTGATCTTAATAGTAATTAGGCTAAATGATCCTAGAACAAGTGGTCCATAGGGTATAAGACTAAGTACCAAAACTACTGCAATCTAAACAGCTTACACGGTTCAAGTAATGCTACGTATCGATTGATACTTTTTATTAATATTGATTTTATAAGCTCATTAGACAGAAATGTTTTTTGTGAGGGTTTTTTTTCTCGCCAGAGGCTTACAAAAAATCAAGACAAACTTGATTGACCAGAACAAGTAAACGTTCCATAGAGATTAATCACAGTTTGAATTTATAAAAAAAAAGGGAGACCGAGAGAAAGAAATAAGAAAGAAACACTAGAGGGGAAAAAACTTGCATCTCAAAAGCTAGTTAGGGTAACTAACTGGAAATTAAATTGGAGTTTTTAATGTTTTAAAGAAAATAGTATAGAAGTTTCTTTTTCTTTTTGAGAACTATATTATTTTTAGTTCTAGAAACAGTAGATTATTATGCATCGAATTCAAACTATTTTATCAGTTTTTTTGTGTTTTCGCATTTGCCAGGTTTTATCTCTTTAAAAAAAAGGGTGCAACTATACTGTTTATTGATGGGTTAAATCAGGGATACTCAACATTTTCTTCTGCCGGGCCGCATACATATGTTAACTGTTTTACTGGGCTGCATACATATAATGACATTTTCACGCTAGCCGCAACATGAGGATTAAGGGGGTGGGGGAGGAGAGAAATGCTTTAAGACTAAGATAACATAGAAAACTTAAAATGTTAAAATTGATCAAAATATAAAAATTCCTATTTTTTGCTTTTTTTAATTATTATTTTTCATATTTTTTTAATTTTTGTCACTGAATATTTCTAAATTGGAAGCATTTAAGAATCTCTCTTTCACAATTTCTACATCAGTAAACTGTTTCATATGATTACCAATGATATAACAAATTTCATTGGGGGCCTTTGTTATCGCTGTGGCATTACCAATGACAAAACACTTTTTACTATTGTATTCAAGAAAGCCTATTTATATATCATCTCTTGAAAGAGATCTTCGAGGAAAACAATCAGTGAACGATTCCTGTTTATTGGTATTTTTTAAATACATTTCGTGACAAATCAAACAATTACTGAACCATGCTTGTTTTTCACTACATAATAGTCAACTTCCCAATCGTCTTGAAACAATCTATTTTCTTTGAATATTTTTTAAATGCAAGATATGAAAGATAGTTAAAAATTAGTTCCACTCATAAAATGGTCGTTACTTCACTGTTGTCTATTATCACTAATCAGAAAAAAAGTATCAATTCGCACCCATACGACAGCGACAACAAAAAGCAAAATTGATATATTTGATTTTTTAAACAAAGAACTTCCCACCAAATTTTCATAAATAAATGAATTTCTCAGAGCAATTGGCCACCTAAAAAGGTCAGGTGCCACAGGTGCAACCATGCGGCCCACGGGCCACAGGTTGAGTATCGCTAGGTTAAATTCATGGTGGTCACTTGATAAATGCAATCCTGTGTCCTCCATTGAATTAAAATCTGATGTTAGATTTGTACTTCTAAGTTTCAAATTTGGTAATTTGGTAAAGATGTTCAAGTATTAAGATTTTTCAAAAAGTTTTTCAAAATTAAAAATAAGTCTTACATTATGCGTGTATTTTTAAATAAAGTGCATTTTGTTTACCTATGTGTGTTATTATTGTCGACAAATATGCACTTTTTAAAAGAAAGAAATAAAGAAATAGCAAAAGTTGGTAACAACGAAGGTCCTTAACTGATTAGTTGGAAACACGTGATTGTTTACACCAGTGATTCCCAAAGTGGTCTATATAGACCCCCAAGGGACTATGACGACCTGCAAGGGGTCTAAGTCAGTAAAAAAATAATTTGAGGGTATATGCGATAGTGGTGATCTATGCTAGTAAACTGGATCGTGACTTCAATTTTAAAAGAAAATTGAATCAAGTGAAAACCAAATTTTACTTATTTAACAGATTTATTTACTAAATTTAATGAGGTAAATTTGCATTTACAAGGTGACTGCATTAGATTTTTCAAAACAAGAACCATTTCAGTGATTCGTTCCAGAGTTAAGCTAAAGAAGTACAATACTGGAGGTCCTGAATTTTTTCAATTTGTCACAGACAATCTATCAGGATGATTTAACCTTCTCTCAACATTTAACTGCCTTTTATTCAGATTTTGAAACCAGGTTTTAAAATGTTTTGACTATGGTATGACCACAATAGACAATGAATTTATATGGTCACATTGAAAGAAATGTCACAAGACAATAGGAACTGATCGTAATGTGCAGGAATGAAGATCTTAAAGTTTAGAAATGGATGTCAGCAATTTTGGCTTTAAAAAAGGCAAAAACCTGTTATTTTTTCAGAATTATGGAATATCATGCGGATGTTTTTAATTGCTTTTTCCTATGGAGAAGGAGTTTCAGCGTGGGGGCCAATCTCCAAAACACAAAAAGAATAAGGGAAAAAAATGGACACTACTAAAACAGAGGAGATTTAAGGTTAAACCTGACAAGATTGATACCGAATGTTGAAAATTTGTTATTGTAGGGCCAGATTCCTCCCTCCCATTAAAATCATTTATTTATTGTTTGTTTATTTTATTTAACAGCTATTTTATATATTAACTTTTAATTTTTTTAATTAATTAACATGTGCTTTTTAAATTCTAAACACTATACTTCATTAGTTAGAAATTTAATTCTTTTAAAGTAGTAGTAGTACTACTACTAGCTGTCAAAAAGACATTTAAGTTGATAAATTTGCAAAAATTCAATATTAATTAAGCAGGAGTCTAATCCAAACCAAAAAACATGGCAAGGGGCGTATGAGACAAAAAAGTTTGGGAACCTCTGGCTTACACGCTTATCATGTGACTTTGACGTCACCTTAATTTTGCCTTCCACAATAATTTAAAACATTTACCACGACTCATTTCGAGTTCAGTAAGCGAAACGGAATAAATAAAATATATAGTCGAATTTATAAAGATAAATCTAACAGATATTCTTCTAAACACTGTTGTCTCTGCAAGAAAAAGTCAGTTATAAATTACCCAAAGAAAAAAATGTCATTGTACTTTTAATGTAATACAGCTCTTAATTTATTTTAATCTGTGTTGAATAAAAAAACCTTTAATATAAATCCGTAGGTCCAACACTAAATATTCTACAATAATATTTTAGGCATAATCCAGTTTTATTTATCCATACTTTTTTTAAAATATTAAAATACGGGGAGAGTCAAGTAATAATTTTACAATTAGAAGCACACTTTAAGGTATCCGTGTACCCTAAAATTGTGAATTTTGTCAAAAATTGACAAATTTGTGTTATGATTTTATTTTATAGGTATCTTATTAGCTTTATAAAAATACCAAGTTTATTATTTTCCGTTCACTAGAACAAAAACTACAAGTGTTTTAGTAAAAGCGGATGCCTTACTGTAAGAAAGATGTCATATATACATAAAACGCGTTTTACTCGAAATGTGTTTTTTTTAATACTCAAATGGGGAGCAATTACTAAAAAAGTTTTGAAAATAATTAACTGAAATTTTTAGTGTATGATCTGTATAATAGTAGAAGTGTTTTGACTTTCAGATTTATCAATCACTGTTTTATTACAAAATTTAAATCCCCTTATGTGAATATAATCACTGTTTTTTAAGCAATTTCATATAAAAACGAAGATAAAGTGCTATAGTTTTTGTAAAAATTAAAATATCTCTTATCCTGAAAGTCATTTCAAAAACGAATAACATAGCAACACATCAGATTTAAGAAATTGAAAATCTGTTTATATACATTTGATAGAGAATGGGCCGCGTTTATGTTGTTTTTTGTCAATTCTTACCCAATTTTTCCTATTTTAGTAATAATAATTTATTTTTCTCTTTTTTATTTTAGCATATTTTTCTGAAAATGTACTAAACAAATCTAAAAACAACAAAAAATCTCCATACCTCCATTTTTTTTACAAAAAGTAAGTAGTAGGATACCATAAATGGAAAATTTCTTTTAATTTAATTTGTGTCATTTTTATTTTTATTTTCCTGTAATAAAATTCATTCGCATTGTGCAACTGAATTGTATCTCTTCTTAAAGCCTAACGATTTTAAGTTTAATTTAAACTTTTCTTTTAATAAATTTGATGAAATGAGCACAAAATAATCATTTATCATTCAAATAATCTTAATTATTACATTACATGGAAATGACAGAAAAAAATTGTTTTAAAACTATTTGTCAGATACAGATAAAATGCGGGAAAATTAAATATTTTATAAAATATTAATTTTACTCCCTCTCTTTTGTTATACTAATAAATGTTTATACTTAATTCATAGGCTTTTTGTTATATTGCTCTACATTTATTAGCTATTAACAAATAATAAACCTTTTAAAGCTCATAGTTTACTCACTGTTAGTTTTTTTTATATTTTAGTTCAAATTTAATTTCTCATTTAGATTTAAGCAATTCATATGTTGTTCATACAAGCTGTGGAGAATAAAATTTAAAATGTTTCTTTACAAATTGTGATTTGTAATTAACTATAAGAATGAAATTATGGAGTTCGGAAAAGGAAAATCAATTAAGAAAGTATAGTTTGAAGCGGAATGATATTTCTTGTTTCTCCTTATACGTGTGTGTGTGTGCCAAAATAAAATGTTTTCGATTACGGAAGTTACATGTTCCTTTTGTTAACATTATTACTACGACATAATTTTCTATACCTGGCTTCATGTTTCAGAACAAGTGGAACATATGTGTTTGATACAGTAAAAACATTGTACTATCATAAAGTGAATTTCTAGGAACTTAGAAAATCCTCTAAAGCACAAAAAAAATGCTTTCATTTCATAACTTTAAAGATTATTGAATAATATTTTTAATTCTGAAATATGAATTTTTAACTAATCAGTATGTATTTCATACATTCTTCAAATAAGTAAAAAGTTATTCGAATATTACTTCTAAATAAATATGATCTAATTTTGAGGGTAAATTATTACTGCTGATTAAGTATGATCTAATTTTCAGGGTACATTATTAATGCTGATTAAATATGTACTAAAGAGTACACCGTATTACTAACCGATATAAATGCATTTAAATTTAAGTAATAAGTATTATGAAATTGGTATAGTAAAAATTTATTTAAAAGAACTTGGGTTTTTAAAATAACTTTGCTTTTTTCGTGTAAAAACATTTAGCAGAAAGCTATAAATTATGATGAAAACCTGCAATAAAAATGTCAATTTCGGTGATGTTCTGTTAAGATATCTGATTGAATTTTGAGAAAATACTATTATTAATCCATTTTTTTACAACTTGTTGCATACTTAACTAATATGGACTTTTAATTTAATGCTATTTGAACAGTACTGGTAACAAATAAATAGTTACTATAAAGCGGAAAAAAAATCCCCCCCCCCAAATCTGTGCATTGTTCTTGCTTGTTTTAAAAAAAGCAATGTTTTTATTATTTAAAACTGAAACTTTATTGAGGACAGTAAAATAAACAATTAACATGTTGAATTAAGAAAATTTTTTAAACTATCCAAATTATATTGCATTAAGGCTTTTTTTTTACTACAATTTTTAAATATCTTTTTTTCTGCCATTTAGCGTCAAATTATGAGATAATCCAATACGCACTATTTAAATATAATAATTTTTCCTCATTTAAATATATTTAAGGCCAGTTATTTGGATAAAATCAAAACTAACCAGCAAATTTTTAAATTAACAAACATTTTAAAAATTAAAAAAAAATTGCAACGATTTATTTTAAATGATTTTCAGATTTTATAAAGAATTTTATTTGAAGCACATCAGTTGCCAGTAAGTAGTCACAAATAGACTACAGTTTTATCAGATGTACATAATTCAAAGAGGTAAGACCAAATAACTGCTTTAAAGCTATGACTGATCAAAAAATTTGAAAAAGATATTTTCAGTTTGTCTTAACTGGATTTCAAAATATCTTGTTTTTTCCTTCTCTATCATTTATTGAATACATAATTATTAAAGCATGGTATTTTTGAGAATAATCTAAAGTAAATTTTATTAAAATGCCTCAGAAATAGAATAACATGTTCTAAAATGAAAAAAATCTTCTCAAATCGATAAACTTTATTATTCATACAACTATTTCAAAAAATTTTTACAAGTTTTTTTTAATTAGTTATTTTTTCCTTTTCATTAATAACTGTCACCAGTGGCACACACAAGAGGAGGGGGGTGCACGGGTCCACCCCCCCTCTTTATCCTTGATTTTTTTCGATTGATTATTATACTATGTATATAGTACGTAAAATTTAATTTTGTTATTAATAATTTATTTGATTAATTAATGCTTATTATTTATTCAATAATTTATTTTTTGCTATTTTTTGTTCTCGACAGGCGACGAAATCAAAAGAATATGTTTGGGTGCGTATTGGAGTTTGATACGAGAAGGGTTGACTTTCGACTCTGGAATTCCCCCCCCCCTGGAAAATTCCTGTGTGCGCCACTGACTGTCACAGTATAAAAAAACAAAAAATAAAAATAAAAAAATAAATAAGCCGCGTATCCCAGGAACAAGGACACCCATCAACAATATCTGTAACTAAATAGTTTAAGCAACCTTTATCTAACTATCCAGTATCATTTTGAATTATGTACGGAAATCAAGAAGCTAATACTCCTAATTACCATACACATACGCCTACTTCGGGTGTGATCTAAAAGGGGGGGGGGATTGAGAAAGAAAACATACAGATATTTACCGTTACTATGAAGTTCTTTTTCAGTTTATAAACTGTCATGTGATATTTATTACGAAACGATAGGAGACAAAATAAAAAATAACGTGGTTAACTACAGATGAATGAATAATCATGATTTGTCGCGCGTTAGGATGATGTCAATAACTCAATGGCCAACCATTAAGGCTAGCTCTGTAGTGATAAACGAGCAACTGAGTAACATTATAACCATCTTTAACCTTTAAATGAAGTTGACTTAAGTGAGATCAAAAGCGAGAACATGATGTATGGACCACCGTAAGGAAAGAAAAAAATCAAGAAAAATCTCTTGCAGACTTTGAATTAACGACTTGTCAAACAACCGTATGTCATCGCATTAGAATGTTTGAAATATGACTTTTGCATTAACTACTACAGAACAATTCGCAGCAGCAGATCTTTGTTTCATTTTCACCTTTTTTTTCTTTTAACTTCTTACTTTTCAGACTCCAACGCACTTATATTTCCGTTTCACATCTTAGCATAATTTGCAGTTCGCTGTCAAATTTGATAGACGCGTTGCTGTGCCTATTGATTAATGGCGCATATTTAAAACTGTCGTTAATGTGAAACCAACGTGTAGGCAGTCAGCGACGCCATTAAGAAAGCAGATTTGCATTGAGAGTGTTTGGATGAATTTTATGATGCTTCTTAAGATTCCGGTTCAAATGAATCATTTGTTAGAGATCATTATTTTTGTTTTGCTTTTTGCTTATCTGCTCTATTTAATAAATTATACGGGAAACCGTAAATTAGCCTACTGGTTTGTTAGAAGATATCCTATAATTTTGAAATGAAAAGAAAAATGAAGGTGGTAATATTGCACATCTGTAATCTTTTTAGCTCAGTCTTTTAAATTTAAATTATATATTTAATAACTATCTATGGAATCTCAGAAATACTAACCTTAATAATGTTTGCTTATTTTGTATTAGGTAAGATTAAATGTGTCTAAAATGATACACAGTTTAAATATAATTTTAAAAATGCTGTATATAAAAGAGTTGAGAAATTCATTGAAAATTTGAAATCAGTTTTTCCCTTTAATGAAATAATAAAAACTTGTGAAATCAGGTGTATGATTTAAGTATTTTCCGATACATTAAGTTAATAAAGCACTTTAAATTCTAAGAAAATACAATACAATTATGCGGCACGAAACATTATTTTTACTTTAAAATCCTTTAATTTATTTTGAGCATGATTTTATATCTATAAAAATATAAAACAAAGGAAAATAATTATGCATTAATGTGAGTTTTGTAAAAAGAACAAGCGCATTTTTTCAACAAAAAAAAATTAAGTGAGATGATATATATACTTATATACATTGATAACTTAAACACAGATTTTCTATTTTCGAGATTCCTATAAAGGAATGGTTTATCCAATTGAAAAAAAAAGTACGTCTCATCTGTTGTTAAGTAAGCTATCAATATTTGATGTTACATTTAAAAATTGTATTGGATATGTGCTAGATTTTTGGGAAATACTGTATGTTGTCAGATGTTTACATACAACTTTTTTTTAAATAAGTACTCAGCATTATTACCTGGATTTTTTAAATTTTTTACGTAACCTATGATTATATTTCTATAAAAAAACAATTTTTTAAAACTCAAAACAAAAAAAATCATGCATTTAAGAGTTAAATATGAATATTATAGTGTTTTTTTTCGAAGGATACTTCTTTTTTTAATAAGATGATTTCAAATTCTATAACTTTCAATGTTTTTCTCTGTCCCCCCTCATTAAAAAATTAAAACTGTGTATTTGATGGGTATGCACTAATTAAGTGATTTTGTTAAATTTTCCAGTAAATTAAATTTATTGACTGCGAAGGTTATTCAACCTCTCTCGCTTTCATTAAAGTTTCGAAAACTTTTCGGGCTGAAACTGGTTTATTTTTCCTTTTTATTTTTCATCATTTATCCAAAGATTTATAAACTAATAAGTATTTTGCTTAAAGTATCAACAGCAAATAAATAAAAAGTTTAAATGAAAAATTTCGTTTATTTATTTGTTGATAATGTCAAAAAAGACCACAAGAAAAAAAATACGATTAGATGTGTAGCAGCAAATGTTGTCGGTACCCACAATGCTTGTAATTGCTATATATAAGTTAGAAACATCCATCGAATAGAAAAAAAAGTATTTAAATTATAAGTTTCGAATACGTAAGACTAGAAAAAGTCTGAAATAATTATATTTAAAATAATTGTACACTTTAAAAAAGTTTTAGTGATTAGCACTAAGGAAGATAATTTACTTAAGATTATAGGGTTGTTCCATTTGTTGTTGACAAGTGAGGAGGAACGAAACTTAATGATTTTAGCATGTTAAAGATGAGAGAAAAAAGTAAAATAACAATTTTTATAAATATTATTAAACGTTTTCAGTCATTTCCTGTTTCGAATATTCTCCGGTAAGGCAGATGTCTCGAGTATCACCTTTTATTTTATCAAGTAAAAGAGCTGTACAAGAACAAAGAAAACGGAAACAATGATGAAGTATGTTGCCATTATTCACTGCTGTGCTTACACTTAATATATGTACTTTTATTTATTGAGTTACAGTCAGATTTTCTTGGTCCTTATAAAGTTCCATTATGTTGATGAAGATGTGCGTTGTACCGCCCAAAAGATTCATACATCTGCTGTTTTGTAAAGTGCTATAAGAAACAAATTGTGTGTGCGTGTGTTCATAATTAAATTCAACTTCCTTAAGGTATCGGACTACATTCGGACCCATGATTTTGCAAAAGCGTACAAACGACTATTTTTTTAATATTTAATGTCACTTAGATTAGAATACATGCAAAAAATTGTTTTAAGGACATTATGGCAGTAAAAAAATTTTTTAATTCATTATTTTGGCAAAAAATTAACTTAGAATGACCTATTTTCAAAAGTTCTCCTTTTATAAAAAATGCTTCTATAATAATAATATTTTGCTTATATAAAATAAAGACTTCTCCGGAGGGTCAGAACTACGATTTTTGAAAAATTCACATTATTTTCAGAGTTACTATCAATTGAAATCATTATTAGTGTTTTTCTGTTAAAATTTATCCACTCTGATCTATTAAAGTATGGATAAATCCACTGCTAAATTATGTATTTCAAAAATCCTAGTTCAAGTCCTCTACAGGGGTCTGAGCTATATATAGGCAAAATATTATTATTACAGAAGCCTTTTCCATAAAAGAAAAATATTTGGAAAATAAGCCAAATTACTTCTGCCTTTTTTAAATCGATATTTATACATATATATATATATATATATATATATATATATGTGTGTGTGTGTGTGTGTGTGTAACTTATATATATATATATATAAGTTACACACACACATAGCAATAAAAAACACCTAATACATTTCAAATATTTTCCTATTCCTATGTATTATTAATTTATGCTGCAATCTCTTTTTCTTTCTTTTTTTGACGTTATATTAAAACAAATTTCGAGTATATCTCACAAAAAAAAAAGTCATTAGAATAAGTGTTTACAAGCGAAAGGTTTTGCTTTGTGTTCTTATTTGAAGTTGTCAAACTTATTCAAATTTTTTGACTGAGTTAAATTCTGGTGGATCTAATTGCTTAGCCAATGGGAATAAAATTCTAATAAATATATGAATAAAAATTTCCTCTCTATGAAATTTCCTTTCTTCCTTAAAAAATGGTAACATGCTTGAGTGAAATAAAATCAGCTATCAAAATAAATGGGATTTAAAATTCTAGTTTGGGGTGAATTCATGGGTATTATGGTCAAATGCAATTTTTCTAATTAATTAATTTTAATCATTTTTCTTAAGATGATATTCACAAAGATTAAATTTATGCAAGTATGATTTAATGATATGGGTACTTAAAATTTGACTGACCTTCAAGATGACCTTCGATCAAATGTGATACGTGTAAGACGATCCGAACTGAGGACTGAAAATCAGTTCACGATCAGTCACTAAATCGCATACGATTACTGACTTTTTTTTTATAATTCCCACTTCATAATATAGAATATAATCTCTCTCTTTTTTTACTATTTTAGAAATTAAGAGATTAAGGGGTTTGTCAAAGAATATTAATGAATAAAAAAAAATAATTTACGAATCCATAAAGCACATTATTTAACCATAGTAAAACTCACTAGCGTAAGGAAATTACCAAAATTTCTCTTGTTTTTTTTAGTTAAATTATTATAATGAAATATTTTCAAATATTAATGCAACATTTCTAGAAATTTTGAAGTTTAAATATTTCTTCTCCATACTTTAAAAAGCAAACACTCTTTCTTTATTTTTATTTAATCATTCTTCGTATGATGATATTTCCAAAAATAAAATTTATGCAAGTATGGTTTAATGATATGGGTACTTAAAATTTGACTGACCTTCACGATCACCTTCAACCAAATGTGACACGTGTAAGACGATCCAACTGATGACTGAAAACCAGTTCACGATTATTCACTAAATCACGTACGATCACTGCCTTTTTTAAATTCATGTTTCATAGCAGAAAAAAAGGTAAATCTTTTTTTTTTTAATTTAATTTTTTTTTTGCAACATTCAAAATTAAGGGTCCAAAAATTATCTCAAAGCATATTAATGAATAGAAAAGGAATTAATGTATCAATATCACATTAATTATATATACATAGTAGAACTTACTAACGTAAGGAAAATACAGGAGAAACTCTACGATCTTCTCTTATTTTTTTATTTAAATTATATAATGAATGACATAAAAATAGTAATTAATCATATTTCAAGTAAGGAAAATTGTTATACGCAATATAAAGCAATTACAGATACATTTTTTTCATAAATGACAAGGAATTAAAAAAAAAGAAACTTGCAGATTTATATCCATAAATGAATTTCATATATTTCCTTTAATAACTTTAATTTGATTTTATTATTCGTTGAAGATGCTATAAGTTCATCCTAGGGTATGTTGAATATAACAAATTATTCAATGCTTTCATTTTTAATAGAATGCAACATTCCTTTACATTTAAATCTTACGCTTCAAAACTTAATAAGAAATATTCTGCCGAACTGAAATTTTATTCATCCAGTTGTGAACAAATGCCTGGAGCACTTCGACATAAATTCGATTTCCATTTCTAGAAATTGAATTCAATATGAAATTCGGATTCAACGAATGCAAAACAAAAATAAATAAATACAGAGAAAAATGAAATAAATCGATAACGTGCGGAGCGAAAAATGAAAACACGAATCTAAGCAGGAATTCAATTATTGAAAACGTCAATCAACCGGCAAGAGTAAAATATAAACGGTAATTTCAAAATGATAAATAACGTTTGAATGTCGTGAATCTTCTTTCTTTTTCAATAAAACTGGGAATTTTTTAATGTACATAATGGAAATTATTGTTTATATTCAAAATGTATCGAGAGTTTTAGGAGATTCAACAATATTTACGTGAATGACAATGTTCATATAATTCACACTGATTTTAATTTAAAAAAAAAAATATTCAATTGCGTTTCTCCTGGATTATATTATTTAATTTTCTAGAAAAAAAGAGAAATATTAAATACGTTTTAATAAATTTAATGTTTCTCCTAGTTTAATTTCCGTAATTAAATTTTGAAGACAAAGGATTAATGAAAAATACTTATAAGCAGACTTTTTCTTTCTCATGCCCAAGTATATAAGATATGCATTTTTTACTAATGAAAAGTTTTGATAAAAGAGAAGAATGTTAAATAACTTTTGAGATAAAATATTGCCAAATCGGGAAATTTAAATACCATGTTTTGAGAAATTACTGATGCAAACTCCATCTCTCTTTTAAGGTGACTACGCTTGGAACAGTGATTTTGAAAAAACTTACCAATGAATATTTTTTTTTTTTGATATTTAGTGCCAGTTGAATTAAAATATACATATAAAATTGTTTTAAGAATATTATTACAAAAAAAAAAATTACTTAAATGCGTTTTTTTAAAAAAATAAAGAAAGAATAACATATTTTCAAACACATTCTCTTTTCAAAAAAAAAAAAATACTGCCAAAATAATAACATTTTGCTTATATATAGCTGAAACTTCTCTACAGAACTAGGATAATATACTAGGATTTTTGAAAAATTAACATTATTTCCAGATTTACGATTAATTTAAATAATAACCGGAGTTTTTAATTAAAATTTCTCCACTATGATATGTTTAAAATATGAATAAATTCACTTTTAAGTTATATATTTCCAAAATCCTAGTTCAGGCTCTGCACAGAGATGTCTTAACTACATATAAACAAATAAACAAAACATTATTATAGAAGCATTTTTCATGCAAGAAGAATGTTTGAAAATGTATTATTGTTCTTTTTTTCGCTTTTTTTTTTGTGTGCAAAAATTGCATTTAAATAGTTTTTTTTAATAATAATACTCTTAAACAGTTTAATATGTATATTTTAATTTAACTGACACTAAATATAAATAAATAAATTATTCATTTATACACTTTTTCTAAGTCACGGTTCTGAATGCAGTCATTTCTTTTATTTACTTTGATAAAGAAAAAGTAAGTTGATATTACAAAATAAAAGTGATAAAAAAAAGGAAGTATCTGAAATATACGAAAACTTTATAAAACTCTAATTAATTTTCGTTAACTTCAAAAATTCTGACCTCAAATTTAATTAAAAATTCTCATTAATTCCTTAAAGCAAGGTATAAAAATATTGTAAAACATGAACTGTAAAAAAGTACAAACAATTTATTCTGAACTAAAGCATAAATTTTTCAAAAATTGATTTTTGGAAGAATTTGTATGGATTTAAAAAACATAAATAGGTTTAAAGAGTTACCAGAGTTATTAAATAATTAACCTGTATCACCCCTTGTTTTTGAAAAACATATTATTTTTGTAAAATTTTAACAAAATTTTCAATGTTAAGAAAAACAGCATAAATAAAAGTACATTGGACATAATGTAATTTTAATTTCATTGATATATTTCTTTATCCATTTGAAGTGTCAAAAACCACAAAATAAAAAATATTATAAGAAATAAATTTTTTTTAAGCTTTTGAATTTGACGTTAATGATTTTTCGTCAAAACTACTTTACGTCCTATGCTAAAAATAGATATAAAATGTGATTAAAAATGTAAACCTATCTTAAAACCTGCATTTATTACACTCTAAAGGGTTTATTACATAAGTGATACAAATTTTATATAATTTTATTGGATTGTTTTGGAGGTATGCCATTTTTTTCCTGCACAAATTATCGTGAAAATTTCGTTCTTCAAAAACACATTTAAAAATATATTTTTAAGTTAGACAATGTTAGAAGAAAAACAAATTAAAATTCTCCCGTTTTATATATTATACCTTCGTCCTCAATACTTGTATTTTCCCCTCCTTATGGCCCTAACACCTAAAAAGCACTTTTTCTACCTAGTCGGATACTTAAAACTGAATTTCAAACCACTTTTTTTCCTCTTTAGTTTTTAATGGTAGGTGTTATAAGTGTTTGTTAATCTAAAGTGGGCCTGCATTCTCTACTTAGTTTTATACCAGGGGTTGGCAACTTGAGATCTGTGGTATACCAAGTCAATCTATCAATGTGATTCTGAGTGCCGCACAGTAAAAAAATATTTGGAGCAATCTGATTCCCACGGCGATGCATGCATAAATGTCAAGAATATAGGTTTAGAGTTGTACTATACATTAATTAAGCATCATTTAAAAATATTTATCAACATAAAAGCAAACACAGCATAAAATAAAACTATTCCTTCAACACAAATAAACATTAAAATTGCACATATGATATGTATTTTTTAGCCATATTTATTAAAATCAGAAAAAAACGACAAAAACATAAGTATTCCTTCAGTATAGTTAAGCAAAAAAACAAATAGTTTAATGCACGCGTGAGCCTTGTTCCTTCTCCATACTTCACATTGAAATGTGAGGAGTATAACTTGGGACTTTCAATTTGACTCGATTCTGAATGTTTAGTTGTAAAAAACTGCTTTGTGGTCTCGAAATATTTTTTTTACATTTGAGAAAAGATTTGTTCAAATAGATGTGTAGAGCCAAAAGCGAAAGCAAAGTGCATGCAGTTTTCTCTTCAAACAATTAAACCTATCTAGCAATGACATCCAACATTTTAAAATAACTACCGATTTATCGTTAGAATTATTTTCATTTTTTACTTAATTTCATAATTCTTGTTTTCCATAACTCTTTGTTTATTAGTTCAATAAGTTCCTTTTTTAAAGTTATCAATTTTTATCCATTCAAAAACTTACAAATTTGTAAAGCCACCAAATCTAGCTAGCATGGCACATGTTGCCGAAGCCTGTTCTATACTATAAAAAATTGAGCACAGTTTTCAGTTTTACAAATGTATAATAACCCCTTGTTCTTTAATCGAGAGAAATCTAATAACTCAACCCACCCTGCCTTTCAAAACGTCGGTTTGCTTTCCATACCTTTTAAATCATATTAGGAAAAACAGAGAGCATTCAAATCTCCGTAGTAATTAGCTGCCAAAAATCATCCCAAACAACATCACAAATTCATGAGCAAAGACAAGACCATTTATTTAACCCAATCAAAATATCGAACAATGACTCAGCATCCACCTAACGATTTGCCCGCAGAAAAGAAAGAGTGAAAAAGCAAGCAAATAAACATTTTTCGTGAGAATAGGGTACTTCTTAATGCACAGACAGGTGATGCGACTGTCACATTCAGCTGCTTTTGTCAAAATCTGCTCCTTGCGAGCCCCGTGTTACGATTCAAGAATAGACAGATAATTTCCCTTTTGTTTTTGCTGCTAGCAGTATTTTTCCTCTTGAGCAAGAGTCTTCTTCTGTCTATCTGTGATTAATTGGTATGCTGAGACCGAACGCTATAATCATAAGTTGATGAATAAAACATGCAGCTTATTCTTGGCATTGACCTCGCTTTGGCTAACGGCGATCCTCACTGGATCTGGAAAGGTCACCTCTATTTTCCCTAAGCCCCTGTGAGCGAATTTCATTTTTTTCATTAGTTATTATTTGTTATTTTTCTAGTTTTGTCATCTATTTGCCGAAAAATAGTTCCACCGTCCTAATCACATTCTAATACTCATAAATGAAATCATTTTCTCTTCTTTGCCGGTAAGTGCTGACATAATTATGTTGCTACCTTTGATACCCAAATCAAAAAATCTCAGCTGCTGTACAGCACAAATAAAAAAGACAGCCTAGCTCTAATCTATCCGATGGAATTTTTCTGGAGAAAAGGTTTCATATATAGCTACTTGATTTTAAATACCTTTTCTATTTTATATGAGTATTTAAATTAATATTACAAGAATGTAGTAATTATAAACAGGAACTGATTAATACGGAAAATCTATTTTCAGTGTTAAGAGTTATTTGCACTTAATAATAAAATAATGATGTAATATAACTAGATTTTTAATATTTTATAATTATGAACATTAATAATATTACAAAAATAACAGTTAAAATTCGTGTTAGCAGCTTATTTAATACTGATAATAATACAAAAAAAATTAGGTGATAGTAATAGATATGTGGTGATAGTAAGTAGATGTGTGTGCTATCAAAATTAAATGTTTCATGAGATTCTTGAACATGAAATTGAACAAATTTCATTTTTTTGAGTTACGAAATCAACATTTTTTTGTGTAAGCAAACCAATAATTATTGCAGAGAACCATTCTTTAAGAAAATGTAAAACATTTTTTTTTCATTAAGTAGAAGATAAATTTAGTACAAATAAATTTAAGTTAAATTTAGTAAATTTAATTAATTTTAATTTGAATTGTTAATTTTGATTTGTTCATGTTCCTGATAATTGTAAAACTATTTCTGGCTCAACAAAACAAGTTACCTATGAAACTTGAAAATTGCCAATTACCAATAACTTAACTAATCTCAATAGTTACCCTTCTTTTGTACGTTGTTAAAATTTAATTTGAAACTTTGAAATATTTTTTCATTTGTGCCTTTTTCATTATTCATGTATAAGTAGAAGTAAAATGTATTTACAAAAGAAGCCAGAAAATTTTTTTAAAAAAAACCCTCTCATACACTAGATTCCAACATAATGTCTTACATTAAGTTAGAGTTTAACGATTTAGTATATATATATATATATATATATATCCAAAAAATTTAAACATAGACTAAAAATCTCTAAATTCTAACAATTCAAAACATTATGTCGGAATATAGCAAGAAAGAACAGGTCAAAATTGAATGTCCATAGTCAGTGGCACTCACAAAGGGGGGTTCGGACCCCCTCCATCCAAAGCCTTTTAATTTTTTCGATTAATTATAATTCAATGTATACAGTATGTAAAATTTAATTAAGTTTTTGTCATTAATAATTAATTTTATTAATTAATGTTGATTACTTACTCAATAATTAATTTTTTTAAAGTTTTTGTTCCCGAAAATCGACAAAATCAAAATAATATGTTAGGTGGCGTATTGGAGCATAGAAAATGGTAAACTGTTGACCTTGGGCCCCCTCCCCTCCCCACCTAAAAAAATTCCTGTGTGCGCCACTGTCCATAGTAATACCGTAGCAAACTCTTAGAATTTTGGCTAAGATATATTATGTGTGTGTGTGTGTGTATTTACTTATTTTTAAAAAAAATCAAATTGGATGAATGCAATTAGCTGTTTTATAATAAATTAATAACTAATGAATAAAATAATTAGTAAGATAAATCTTTTATTGGAATGTCTTACAAATTAGATAAATAGGGTAGATATTAATTTTTTATAGGGATCTATGTAATTTTCTGGAATTCGATTTCAATTCTTGTTAGAGCATGATTTATTGCTCATTGAAGAACAGTATATTAGATTTCACCTGTTCGATATATAATGGCGCAAAATTTATTACAGATTATCCAAGAAACATCATCGAAAAGGGAGGCCAAATTTAGATGAACACCCACTTTTCACACGCCAACAAGCAATAAATATGGATCTAAACTACAGAGGAACATGTTCTTACAGCAGGAAATTGGCGAAAAAATAGCAAGAGCTTCATGAATAAAGTATCATTTTAATTTAATAATATTTTTGTCACGATAGAAGAAGTTGATATTACTACATCGTGTTTAACATAGTGTTACTAGTTTATCTTGTTTAACTTAGTAGGGTAATTTGCTTGATAAATATGTTTTTTATCTGAAGTTCGAAACCTACCATTGATAAAATGACAGCTGAGTAATGATTGGCGACAGATTGCTCACTAAATTTCCAGCAAAATAATTTTTTCAAAAAGAAAAAAAAAGTTAGAAATGAAATTATTTTTTTTCATGAAAATTCGAATGTTTCATTTTACTTCATAAAGTTAGTTTCATAAAATATATATTTTCATTACTCTATGTCACAAAAAATTTCCCTTACTTCGAAACTTAATTGATTGGAAAATAATCGGATTTATGAAATAAAACTGAAAGAATGTATTTCGGAAATACTAAATTATTATTTTTTTTTTTTAGACAGCCTAAAGAACAAGGCTAAAAGTTTATATTTTTCAGATGTTTGCTTCAAAGAAATAAAAATAAAAATATGAAAAATTTATAATCAATTTGAATTTCTAATGTTTTAAAATGCTTTCTGATGGTGGTTCTACCAAAAACTTAACAAACATTATTGATTATATTATTATATATAGCTATATGAAACAAGCAATAGATTTATTAAATCATATTTGTTGCACGATGTGGGTCTATTTGATAAGCCTATTTATCTTAAGTTTATATTGATGGATTTTCATTTTAAATTATATAAATATTTTAACTGAAATTCTACTAAGTTATTTCAAATTGGATAATTTTTAATCCTGATCATACATATCAGGATTTGCTTCTTGTTGACTTAATCATCACTACTCAAAAAAGAAATTAGATTTATTTTGAATCTTCATGTTAAAGATATGATTATTTAATAACAAATTTCTTTTAAGAAAATTTTTCAATTCTGAACGTTTTCAACTACGTTCTCAACTTTATTTTTATAAAATTGCACAAAATACGCATGACTGATATTCCAGTTTATGTAACAGCCACAGAAGATATAATTTAGTTAGAAAAATATAAATATAAATTTTTTAAAAAAATAAAGATTTTTTTTCACACATGTTTTACAACTCTGGATACATTCTTTTTTCCGAAATGAAGAATTTCCCCCTACTTTAGCATCTAAGTGAACATCAGATCGGATGATGTGACTTTAATAGGAAAAGAAAAGGATATGTTTTTCGTAAGAAGTAGTTAATTCCACTTTCAGAAAAATGTATTGTAAAAAAGTGTTTTAAATATTTTTTTGAAAGGAAAAAAAACTAAGTTAATTCTTAATGAACAAATTTTCACTTTCAATATTTCAGAATTCCAGAGAGAATGGGAAAAGTGTGACGATTGTGCGAAAGATGGCGCCACGACTCAGAATTATTTGGGAGAAAAACGGATTTTTTGACAAATGTACGAAAATGGGTAAATATATTGCAACGAAACATTTTGAGGGGAAATCACGATCAAGTTTGCTTTACAGTCAAAAATGCTTTTAAAAATTTTATTTTCAAGTGTCAGTCTACTACAAATAGTTTTTCCAAAAAACTTAATGGAAGTATTGGAAATTTTAAGAAATGAAATTTTTTAAAAACTTACAGGAAATTTAAATACGTACCACTGTTTTAATAATATACGCATTTAAATGAAATTGCAAGTTGCTTATTAATTTTTTTAAGAAGTTGACTGTAACATTACAAATATGGCAAGGAAAAAAAGAAAGAAAAAAAACTACAAGATAACTCGTAGTTAGCGTACTAGAAAATAATGCAAATTACGAGTTATCTTTTAATAAGCTGTCAATCAACAAATTAAAAGTAAAATAGTAAGTAATACTCTCTCTAAAATAGAAATAGAAATAACAGCAATTAATAACATGTAATAAATTACTACAAATAAAAGTGTAGTGTTTGCATGAATTATAATTTTAATAAACCCAACAGTTATTTTTAATTACTTTTTTAAAATTAATATATTCAAATTTCAGATAACTCTTTTATAATTACTTTCATTTTCCTTTTATCGTGTAAGATAGATATAGATCTGCATCATTAATTGCTAGAAAAATAAATTTTTCTGGTTATTAATTTTTTTTTAATATGTAGCCAACATAAAGGGGACATTAAAAAGAAAATCTTTTTAAATATTTATTAAATTTAACAACATTTTTAAATATTCAAGGTACATAATATTTACTTTTTGAAGCCTATTATTACGAAAAACGACTTTGAATTTTTTAAGTTATTTTTTCACAAATTATGTTTATATATGTACATCAAATGTGTTTAAAATATAACTTATAACAAAATAAGATGTTATAAATTTTTTTATTCATACATTTAACAGTTATAGTTAATATATGTTTAGTTTTCCACGTTCTTTAATTTCATCTTATCTAATGTATTCAATTTTTTTTTAAATAATTATTTAAAAACAATCAAAAATAGCAGAAAATAATCTTTATAAATCATTTAGTACACAGACAATAAAAAGTATTTTTAGAGAAAAAAACCTTAATTTAAGTAAAAATGTTTCTTTTTTGTTCAATATACTTTTTACTTCAAACTTTATGTTATTTCAAACATTTCAAACTTTATGTTTAACAGGGGCGTAGCTACCGCCGTATCAATGATATGGGGTCTCCGAGCTATAGGGACCCCAACATATGAAAGCAAAAAAAGCTTAGCATGTTAAGAAGCCCCCAAAAAAGGTTTCCAAAAAAGTTGATACAGGGCCCCCTCAGAACTAGCTACTAATGTTTAATATACTTTTTTGCTTCTAACTTTATGTTCTTTCAAGAAGTTCATACTTTATGTTCAATATGCTTTTTGCTGAAATATGCATAGAATTTCCCCCTATTCCCTGAAACATTAAATACAATTTCAATAACAGAATAAAATGTCAAAAATAGCAGGTAAATCCAAACAACTGACCTACTTTTTCAATTTACATTTATTAATGAAGTATTTAATTTCACCGATGTTATCTTTTATCCCCTTCATACCAGTTCTGATAATAAAATGTAATGCAGCGATCACAGGCTACATTCTTTTATGAAGTGGACCGAATGAAGAACCCTGCTTTGTCGCTTCCCCGCGTGGCTCAAACGCGACAAACCGACCCCTACCCTCACGCTTTGCACAATCCGTTAAATCTCTGTCACGGAGACTAACTCCTTTGTTCCGCGAGTCGCCCTAGCTCAGCGTGAGATAATGGATAGCGTGAAGATTATTTCGTCCAGCACGCGTGGCTTGACAATCACCAGATAAGTATTCACATCTACATTGCTGGAACGCACCAACAACGTCGCGTACTTTGCTCATTTTCTGTCCCAAATAACAGAACAAGCCTCCGTGGCTTTAAGCGAATTGTTATCTATTTTCTTTTAAGTTAAAATATGATTAAATATATTTAAAATTTAAAGTAAATTAGAAATTAATTTAAATATGTGATTCCATTAACTTTTTATTTATTAAACGAAGGATTATACAATTCGATTTGTTTGTAGTACATTTGAGCTACAATAGAAAATGCGTAATTTCTCTGTATAGTTTTTAAGACTAATACAAAGTAGAACTTAGTATATACGTATATATTTATCGATGGCATGGTGTTCAATTTGTGACTTGTAATAATGGCAGACAGTAGAGCACACAACAATTTTTCAAGGGGGTTGTACATGGTCGAAAATCCCACCAACTCGTATCATACCTCAAAACAACTGATTGTTCTGATTTTGTCAATTTTGTTAACAAAAAAAAACAGTATAAAATAAATTATTAAGTTAATAATTAGCATTAATTAATAATATAAATTGTTAATTACAAGTACTTAATTAAATTTTACGTTACATACATATATATATAGGATTATCATCAATCGAAAAAAAACTCAAGGGCTTTGGAGGGGGTCCGGACCCCTGGGACACCCCCCTTGTGTGCACCACTAGTGGCAGAAGAAAAACCTTTTTGATTTGATCGCATCATCGTTCATTTAATTTTAACATCAGAAGAGTTATTTTGAGCGTGCGCTTTGCTCAAGAGTAAAAATACAAGAGTGGGAATTATTCAATTTCCACGTTTAAATATGCAAGAAAAAGCAGGGGAAAACGTAATGTTAAAAATGTAATCACATGTTCAAGTGAAGGGAAATATGAGTTATTTTTTTAAATTACATCAGAGAGTGCTAAGGGAAAAGTTTAAACCAGTTATTGAGGCACGTGCAAGCAATTATGATACTTTTTTACAAGGGATCGCAAATAAATTTGTTCCAAATTCAAGGTCTAATCTTTTTAAGATGGAATCACTAATAAATCTTTTTAAATATAAGTTTTAATCCTTTGGTGCGGGATGAAATGAGACGGTTTTGAAATAATGTATTCGGAATCATGGGCATAAATATTACAAATAGGATTCTGATTTTGAGTAAATATTTATTTAAGCTATTACATATATATATATTTGAATTAATATAACTTTTAAAGTAATTTAACTACTGAAAAGATTATGATAAACGAATAAATGATAGATTCGTGTGTGAAAAAGTTGGCAAAGAGAGACAGAAAAAGCTTTGAGGAAATGTTAAAAACTTTTCATGTTTCTATAAATTGATTTCAATCATTTGAGTATGGAAATTGATTATGACATCTGTTGATGTAATTTTTAAAAACTTTTGACTTGTAGATATTGCCTGGTCAATAGTAGAGAAGCGTGGTGTCAATAAATCATGAATTTCCTGAATGACAATATATTTTACGCTCACATCTTTCAGGCAGTCAGAACCATTTCGCTCTTACAAGATATAATGAAGCTCTATTGCAGTAATGTTAATTTATCTAAAACATTAGTAAAGGTAGAACATTGTGATAATATTGGCGTTAAAATTAACAAGTGATTAATTTATAGATCTTAAGAAGTTTGAAAATTCTTGCAAAGCAATGACTATTAACTATTGTTGCAGTTATTAAATATTTTATATCCATTACCTTAAAAAATATAGTATTCTACTTGGCTTTTAATGGTTAACTTAGTTGTTAATCAATGTCTTTCTTCGCGCTTAAGATTTTTAATAAAAGGTATTCACTACAAACTGGATGTAACTCACAATTTTGTTCCCATTAATTGGTGTATTCACCGATCAAAAGGCGAATAGTCGCCAATTCTAAAAATTATGTTTATAAGTGAGGATATATCAGTTTCTGGTAACCTAAATTTCTATTCGTGCATATTTTCCATAAGTTCAGAAATATTAAGTTTTCTTGCAAGAAATGATCGATTGAAATTGCCCATGGCGTCGCATTTGCAGTTACATAGTGATCCGAAAAATTTCCTGCACTTTAAAAGTTTACCGTTTTACAGAAGTTTTAATGTGTGACTTTTTTTTCCCCACTCAGTTCTCCCTCACTAAGCGGTAATGCTTAAAATTTCAGAGCCTGAGTAAGGTAACATGTGTTGCATAGGCTAATGGGACTTTCGCTCTTTGAAAGAGTTGCTTTTATGCAAGAAGAAAACAGAGACACACAGGACAGTGCAGCAGATGTGGGTTTCCTTTTTGAACGATGGAGCTAAAAGCTGCAGTTTAAAGAGAAAACAAATGCACTCTTCCACCCTCCTACAAACCGTCACTCATAAAAGATGAAGAAACTTTACCACATATTTGCTTAATTTCATTGCTGTTTTTTAGATTATGACTAACTGATTTATTAAATTCGCGTTCCATTCAGCAAATTACACTGAGCACTAGAGCTGTGGGTGGTGTACATTAAGTTAGGGGATCTGAAAATTCTATTTTGAGTTTCATCGTATAGTAGTAATTTAAAAACTTCTGAACTTTTGGAGCTGAAACCTGAAAGCGGGTGTGACGATTAGATACAGCAGTTATTTCATTAAAAATTGATTTTGGTGCATGGTTACCTGATAGCGAAATATTATTTTTGGATGTGATTGATGAAAATTTCATTAGGTATTGAATTAATCTATAGATGTTGTTCTGCTATTAATTTGAAAGCTATTTTCTATTTTTATTTTGAAGGAAGGTATATTCTATACAGTTAAATATTACATTAATTTTCCTTTAAGTTATAAATTGTCAAAGCATATTTTGTATAAATTCGTTTAAAATTAAATGTGCACGATGTTCACTTAAAAATTAGATTCTTTCTAAAAGTTTTCAAAAATAGAAATTAAATTTTTTTCCTTCTTTTTTGTCGGGAGGAGAAGTGACTTTAAAAAACTCGCTCTATCATTTTAAAATTTATCCAGTTTTTTTTTAAAATTCTATTAAGGAATTTCTGAAAAACTCCTATTTAGAAACATGAAAATGGAATCAGTAATCAATTAAGGAACCTCAAAAGTATATTTTTTTTAAAAAAAGTAACATGAACACACTAATAAAAACGTTTTAGAAATGAAATTTTTTCATTTGTTAGAAGTCATTACCTATTAAAGATACAGCAACGTTAATAAAACTGTTATCACAAAGAAATTAAATTATCATTTTTTTGTTTTGTTTTTTGGAAATGTTATTAAGTAGCTAAAGAAAAACGGTTGGTTTCAAAAAACACGTTTATGAAACCATTTTTTTTTTAATTTAGTCATTAAATTTAGTGTACAATTAACCTCACTACCTCCGCAGTTTAAAAAGTTGGAAAACTAAGCTATTTGTTTTTCGGAAATTAGAACTGGTTATTCTATGCACGTTTTTACGAAAAAATCACCCACAGGCTCTTCACTCAGCAAATTAGAGGTTGCAGTTGAACTGGCTGAACTGACGTGAGAAAAAGATGAAATTTCTAGCTATTTTTTCTCCTAGGGTTGCCAAGACAACAAATTAAAGTTATGTTGTGTAGAGCATGTTCTATTTAACCAACTGAAATATTAATCTACACTTTTGGAGCGCGATTTATTTACCTATACCATTAGCGATTCATAATTAAAAGGTTTCTGCAGAATTTCAAGTTAAATTGTATTCCTTAACTTTCCTAATAAAACCGTTATAAAATGTTCTAAGATGACACAGTTCTCAGAAATAAGTTAATGTTTTGGAAATCTATCTAAGATTTATGTTTTATTTATCCTTCTTTTTACTCAAATATAAAATTGTCATTTGTTATTATTTTTTTTTTCATTTTATAAATGACGTTAAATTAAAATAAAAAAATTAATATTAAATAAAGTTATCATTAAATTATTATTTAAATTAAAATAATAAGTATAGTCTATTTTATGATTAATATTTATACCATTTAACATATTCTGTGATGTAATAGGTTTGGTTTGGGATATTATTTAGTTTCAAGTATGGTAAAACCTTATTTTTAAAAATAAGCTTTAGTAATGCTATTTTTACTCGTAATCAAATTTTGCTTAATGTTAAGAAAGAGAATGATAATTATATATCCTTTTTTCTCAAAAAGTATAAGAGAGAAAGAGAGAGAGGGGTTTAGTTGGAAAAGAGCTCCACACACTCATAAAAAAAAGAAATTTAATTTTCAAATATAAAATCATAATACGTAGAGAACAGAAGAACTTTTAAAAGTCTTAGCACAGTTCGATTAAAAATTTTATTTAAAAATTATTTAATATACTATCGTTTGTAATTAAGATAAAAATGTTCAATTTCTCAACTTGGATGAAAAGAACTATTTATAAAATTCTTTAAAATGTGCCAAAAATACAATAAAAAAAGGTTGTCGACACCCATATAATTTTAAAACAATTATTATTAAAGCACATACCTATATCCCTCACCAAATCTTAACTTTTTGATTTTAAGTTATAAGATTCTTTTTATAAGCGTAGATATAAATTTTATGAAGGACATTTCTGTTGGAGTCGCTCTTTCTCCAAACAATTATATATAAATCAGAATAAATCCTTTCTAATAGAAAATTCTCTATGAAACATGTTAAAAAAAACTAAGACAGGAGCTCGGAAAATTCAATATATAATTTCGATCATACATCTACAGTGCTATTTAATTGTATATCTATCATCCAAATTATACTACCAAACATTAACACTCTCTTTTTGTCAACTAAATTTAACTGCTGGTTACAGTAGTAACACTTGATTCTTGGGAATCATCTCAATATTTATTACCTTATTATATCAGTAATATCTATCCCTTCGAACTTAACTGTAAAATTGGGCTGCAGTGCTTTGAGAATGAACCAAGGAACTGAAATCATCCCATTTATTGAACACTTTATATTCCCGTCACGGCAAAGAAAACGTCATTCTGTCTACTCTGAGATTGTTTAGTGATTCCGACCAGGGTCTTATGATCAATTACCTTTTTTTTAAGGATTGACGAGTTCTTTCGATCTGTTTCCATGACGAATTAGTGGGTCGACACACCAGTTATCCGTATCAAGGCCCACCTTAGTTATTCTTTAATTAAAGTGCAGTATAACGCGTGGGTAATATTTCGAGAAGAAACACAAAGACATTGAAAGTATCCTTGCGAATAGTAATGAAGGGTAAGGACAGGGTTACTATGTAATTAAAGTATGTCCATTAGAATTTAATCGCTGTAGATAAGGTACCGTAAAAATAAAACATCTTCAATATGGAGTGAAAAATGTATTAGAGTTACAGGCCGCTTCGTGGGGATTCTTTCCACTTGGGTTTTCAGTCTTGTCATTATAAATTGTTCCGTGGTTGTAAATAGGGTGACTCTTCTAATAAATAATGATTAATAAAATTGTTTTAGTTAAATAAAATTAGTACCTACAGTTGGATTAAGTTATCATTAAAAATGTAGTCGTACTTAATAACCCCGTGTGAAATTATATGCGTAAAAATAGTAAAGCGATATTACAAAAGAATGTTTATGATTGATTATGGGAAGGATGTTTTTTATAGTGCTAATGAAATGGAAAACAAATCAATCAATGCATATTGTTTTGTGTATGAGATTGGTTAGAAAATCATCTCCAAATGTGTTTTAAAAATTTGCGAATGTAATTTAAAATGAACTTAAAGGTTTTGCTTTGCGTAAGTTATAATTTTTTTAAGAACCCATTTAAGTAATTTCTGTCATTTTTATCGTTTGATTTTTTGTACCAGTATATGACACCTATTATTAGTTTTAAATACATAATTTTATATAAATCAATAATAAATAAATTCAAATACATAAAAATACTAACATAGGTACATACTTTAATATTAAATCCCCGAAAATTTTATTTCCTTAAATTCATTGTTTATGTTATTAAATGCTTTATTCGGATATTTATAACTTAACAGAATTTCAACAAAAAAAAACACCATTTTCTCAATTATTTTATAGATTTTTTTTTTTTACAGTCTGGGAAGTAATAGTTTCTTTTTTACACGAGTATAGAGTTTAAAGCAAGTAAAAATAAATAAATTTGTTTTCCTTAAAGGACATTAAGATACGTTAAAAATGCGTAATGCTCCAATGAAGATCATTTTAATTTAAATACTTTTTTCCTTCCCTAACTCCTATCATTTTAAATTTTAAAATTTATCTGTTCTTATATAAAACCTTTAATATACATTTTTATCGTCACAATTCATGTCTGATTCGTTTCATTTTTCTGGATAACTATTAATATAAATCTGTTAATTATAAATTGTTGAAAAGGGTTTATTATAATTTGTATAAACTTTAAGATTTAAATTTTTGGTAAGTTATAAAACAATACTCACCAAAAAGTGGTCATCATTATAAGAAGCAATAAGAATTCATTCAATCACTTCTGAATTTTGTTTTGTTTTTGAGAGATAATTTTGAAATAGAGAAATAAATTTTCATTCGATTAAAAACTTATAAATGATTAGCGATTGATAAGTTCTCCTAACTATTAAAATGTAAAAAAAAAAGAAAAACTTTTGTTGTACTTAAACTAAAATTTTGATAATCAGCATTTTGATAAAAGTTTTTTATTTAATAAAATCTCAGCATATTTACATTACAAATGTATCAGAATATTGAAAAAACAAGTTCTGTGTGATTTCTTTTTCAACTTTTACACCGAAAAAACATTTTTATTTTTATTTTTCGAATACTAAAGTATAATCTAAAATTTTTATAGCGTCAATTTAAGCTCTATATCACTTCTAAAAATATACATAAGCAAAGTGTAGGCTTCTTTCTGAAAGAACTCGGTTTGCGATCGAAAATAATGTTCCAATATGGAGAAAGAAAAATGGTCATCCTTCTTTCTGAATAACAAAGAAGACTGAAGAAAAGAGCATATAATAATCACTAAAAAAAGAAGAGTTTTGTTTGAAGCAAAACTTTCTTCCCAAGATGCCAATGCATGTAGAACGTATAAGAGATCCAATGCACATCCTTGGACCCAGAACTTTTCTGTTAAAGATAGCCATAAATCATAAGCACTACTGTATAAGCTGCGGATGCCGAAAACACCATTTATCATTATGGAAGAGGGGTAGAGCTCAAAGGAAAGAATGGGAAAAAAATATTCATCGCTATGTCCTCTACAATTCCCTGTTTATCGCCCCTCTAAAAGATTTCTTTCGCCCCCCGATATAAAAGATAGCCTCAGCATAAACCTTTGAACTTATTTAAAATGGCAAAATGTAAAACATTTATCAGTAATATTTAGCTGAAATATATATTTTTTTAATATCTTTTTCAATAAAATGATTTTAAAATCTACAATAACAACTGTTTCAAACATTTTCATCAAATTTATAGAAACATAAAAGATTATTTTAATATAAAGCTAAAATTGCATGGAAAATTAATTATATACTAATTTTTCATACAATTTCAAATTTTTCTGACTTTTATTTTTTAATATTAACTATCCACTAACTTAGTAATGATAAAAAAAAAAATCGAGTCACAATACCGGTTAGAGACAATTTTTGAAAAATTAAAACTCTAAAGATATTCTTATATTACATTTTCTATAAAAGATCTATTTCTTCTGCCTTAGATTTTTGAAATAACAAAAAAGAAAAGTTCATTCATGAATTCAAAAGAAGAAGAAAATTTACTAAAAGCAGATAAAGATGAAGATGAACATAGCAGTAGAGAATGGAGGCAGAAAAGTATCACCAAGAGAGAATAATAGCGTAATTCAAGGAAGAAAAATGTAAAAGGGCGCTAAGCATTGAATGTTTAACAAAACGTCGACGAAATCCTAAAGTATTCTATATTTTACCACAGTGATAAATATTATCGTATAAATATAAATATTCTGCAAGCAATTTTATGTATGTACTTATTAGTTGTTTTTTACTGATATTTCAACCACCAACAAGACGCATAGAGTTAACTCTTTCAGGTAACACCAAGTTCTAAGTTCCACGATACAGTACAGGTAAGATAGATATAAAAAAAAATAGGTTAGAGTCGAACAAAATATTCGTGACCCACCTGTGGAAACTTCTAACTTATACGAATTCTTTGCTTGATGTTGGGAAATCTTAATTATGGTAAAAACATGCCAAAAATAACCCAGATCATCATGATTTCTGTAAATAAAAGGATTTTCTTTAAGTTTCTTATTCTCTAACAAAAATATAAACTTTATTTCTAGTTTAACAACAACTAAAAAAACATAGGTTAATCTGTTAAACTTTTTTCTTGTTAATTAAAATTTAAATCATAGTTTAAAATTCTAAATTAGTTTTTTACTCTGTTATTTTTTAAAAATGAAACAAAACATATAAGATTTTATTCTTCGAAACATTAAATTTAAATATTAATTAAAAAAAAATCTTAATATATTTTTATTCCATTAAGTTTCTGTCATACATGGATACGTAACGAGATTTGATATTGTTAGAAGGCATACAAGATCTTCAGGACAGATAAGATGTACTGTTTATAAAGATTTTGTTTGGGTATTCAAGATAAATCTTTGGCGACTATTTGCAAGTCTTATTTTTCAGAATTTGGCGATGGTTGGGTGTTTTTTCGATAGTAACCCTTCGCGGAAATCGGTAACTTGGAGTAAAGGACATCCATCATCGCGGGAGGCTTTTCTACAAGTCTATGTCGATTTCAGGAGCTATGCATAGACCCTGATGGTATAACACAAATGTAAGATTATATTTTATTTTGAGAACTTTAAACACTTCCTGAAGAAATCTAACAGCATGAATCTGTAGATGATATAATCGTGACCATTGATTAATTCGAAAAGTTTTCTCTTAAACCAAATTTTAGTTTCAGACGGCATCATGTTAAAATTTCTCTAAATGTATTTTTAAAAAAGATGACAAGAAAATATTAATAAAAAAAAAAAGAAAAACAAGGAAACTTCAAAATACTTCCTGAACACATACATGAAGGACAAATTTCAATAGACAAAGCTGAGAAAGGATTTACGAAAATATGTCTATAAAAAAGCAAGCAGAATTTTTTAATGGTAAATCGACTAAGAAAAAGTAAGCTCTTGCTCTCAAAATGCAATTTTTGATTCCTCAAAACATAAAATAGAAAGGGAACACACACATAGAAATGTTTTTATTATCATTTATATTTAAAACTACGATTTCAGGATCGTATTTGCTCATTTTTTTATTAGCTCCACACCATTGGCGTCGCTAGCACAGGGGAGTTGGTTGCTCTTTTCTGAAAATGGAACTATTGATAGCATTTTATAATTTTTTGATTACATGTGTTGGTGCCCCTGTTGCTTGTGGGCCCCGTATCATTGATACGGCTGTAGCTACGCCCTTTCCCCATACATGCATTTTTCATAGGAAATTGTTCCAATTTCTCTCTTATTTTAGCTGCCAAGTAGGCTATTTTTTAACAACAGTATAATGATGTTATTTGACCACTATATATATATATATATATATATATATAATCAAAATTTCTCTACAAGAGAGAGATGAATTAACATAATTAATACTTAAAAGAATTGTAATTGCAAGATAACCAGACAACAGAATTATATACATATATATATATATGTATATATATATATATATATATATATTCACGTGGTAAGTCTTTTATTAGTTTAACTTTGATTTTAAATATTTGAGTAATTATTAAAGGCTATAACATTATAGTATTACATTAATAGATTATGGTTTTATCTATAATATAGTTAAACTTCTCTAGAAATTTATTGCTTTCCCTACGGCCCAGAATATTGGCAAATTCAGGTGAAGGTTGGCTGGCCAAAAAACTTTGTTTAAACCTGCATTCCTAGTTCCTAAGGCTGGGAGTTTGCTTTTAGTATTTATGTGGCTAAATCGTTTCTATTATGACTACAGTTATCTTAGGTATATAACTATTTTTGTATATTTTTGAAATATATATATATATATATAATTTAGGTTGGCTGGCCAAAAAACATGTTCAACCCCACTTTTATACAGATAAATTTTTTTAAGAGGAATTTTTTTGTATACAAGCCGTCCTAAGTCAGCAATGTTGATAATACTGTAGCATCCATTCTATTATATTTTACTCTGTTATTTCAATTTTTCATATCTCCTTTTAAATTCTGTTGTCTGGTTATCTAGCAATTGCTATTCTTTTAAGTATTAATCATGTTAATTCATCTCTCTCTTGTAGAGAAATTTTGATTATATATATATATATATATATATATATATAAATTCCCTTGTGTGAAGGTGATATATATAGCTAATCTTCACAAAAATTTGCGTGAAGCAGTACTTAAAAAATTTAGTCCTTACTGGTGAAATTAATTAAATTAATGTCACTAGCTTTTTCTCTTTTTTGAAAGAGAGAGAGAATAGGATTAAATACACAAAAAGTACCAAATTTCTGAATTTAGAATACTAAGAAATATTGTTTTTAAATAAAATTTTGGAGATCAATGAAGGAATTATACACTTTTAAAAGATTTTATATTTTTGTCTTAAAAATTTTTCATTAGAATTTCTCTGCAATTTCAGCATGGAAGAAATAAATTTTTTTTTAAAAAAAAGCCTTTTAATTTTTAAGTTTTGAAAACCTAAGAGTTCTGGGGAAAATTTATAATTTTTGTAATAGGTTCATTTATCTATGAATTTCAAGAAAATAATAAAAATAAATCTAAGTATGGAAAAGTGAGTGCATGTCGATTGACGCTTGAGATTCAGATTTAGAAATGTGTGGGGAATTATTTGTATATGGTTTAATTTACAATATTGGCAATACTCGCAACGAAAATCTTAACACATAATGTAAGATAATCTGTTTATAACGTAAATCTAATAGTATAATGAAGATAAGGTATTTCTTAATAAATATTTATATTTTATTAATATTGTTTGATCATTTTAATGATTATTCTCGTTTCTCTTCATTAATCATCAAAGTGTCTCGATTTTTATCTATAAACGCTTTTATTATTGTAAAAATATACTTAATAGAGAGAGAGAGAGAAAAATACTAATAATACGCTTTAAAACCCATTATTAACTTAAAAACAAACATTTTACTCGTATCAATATAGGCAAGTTATAAAGGAAATACTTATTTAGGATTGTTGTTATGAATATGTTTTCTAGTAAAAACAAAACTTTGGATTCGAAATAAAATTTCTTGAAATGCTATCGTACAAAATCTTGAATAGAAGCAGTCGTTACAGTTTTATATCGATTCAACTTTGAAAAATATTCAAATATAACTATTAATTGTATGAAAGAAAATTAAAATCGAAAGATTTGTAAAGAGACTTCTGACTCTTGCATTTTTCTGGAAGTATACTTCGTGAAGAATAATAAATCTATCCTGAAGATTTATAATAGCAAGTAACCTTTCAAGAAAGCTCACAAAATAAAATTGAATTAAAATTATTGTTCATTCAGGGACGCAATTGAATACATATAGTAAAACAAACTGACAAAACTAATACCATTTTAAATAGTAATTTAAAAGATGAATTTATATCCTAAGATATAGAATTATGTGTATTATTGTAATTGCTGTAATTATTGTGTAAAGTATCATGAATATGTAGAAAAGTATTAAGAAGTATAATAAAGTATTACGATCATATATTCTGCTATCATCCATACTTTTATTTCGTTTTTGCATAACCCATTACAATTTTAAAATATATAATTAAATACTTGGTTGAAAGAGTTTAAGGAGAAAAACTCTAAAATATACATTATCCCGCATAAGTTTTTTCCATGTGTTATGCAGGGCTGGATATTTTCCACAATCTCTATTCCAAATTTATACTAATATAACTAAAGTTATATTTAAAAAGGAATATTTTTAAACGAAATCAATTTGATTTAGATCCCATCACAAAATATGAAAAAATCTCCTCTGTGTAACTCAATCAATACTTCAAAGGAAAAAGAACCATTATTATTAAATTTTATATCTGAAATGAAAGAAAGAAAAGGGGGCAAGAAAAAATGCATTCATCAAACCACGAAACCTTAACCGAAATGTGGAAATATACCTCACAATCTCACAAACACAAAACCTTTATATAAATATATATTTCTCGAAAAATATCTTATTCGTATTTTCCGTACAACTAAAACATCTCCCTTCTTTCTTTTTTGAAAAACTGGCCATTGGTGATATTTGGCCGACAGCACACGCCATCTAGCGGCCAGTAAGGTGAACAGTGTATGATGGCACCATTACAAATGCTACGGGAGGGAACCTTTGACATCCTATCTTTGAAAAGTCTATCATACCAACACCCTCGCTTCATACAATCTGCGACCCAGAACCGAAAGGCCATTTAGAAAACCCAAACACGTTCTTTCTTTTGGGAACAGTTTTGTTTTCGCTTTTCTTTTCCAAAGAAATTTATTACGATTTTTTTTTATGGATAAACAAGGCTTTTATTCTTTCAGAGATTTTTCAAGACCGTTCTTCTCCGTTCTTTTATTTGTTTTTTCTCCGGATATTTTTCCACCTTTCGCGAGAACGTGGGGATGTAAAAGTTTTCCGGATTTAAATTTTTATCCACAATAATTATAATTGAATTTTTGGGCAAAAATATGTTTTAAGAAGTAATATTTAAAACCGAAAAATTAATATTCAACGAATGTATTCAATTAATATAATTGAAGTTAATAATAATTATATGGTGTGAAAATCATACATTGTATGTAATTTATCCTGTGTAAAAGCATTTTCAGTTAAGGCTACAGCATTTTTAGTTTTTAGAAAGGGTCTACAAAAATGTAATGATTCTCTTCATTTTTTTTATTTTAACTGACCTTCGTTTGTGTTCATTCTGATGCATTCTTGGCAGTTAAAATTTAAAAATTGATTTAATATTTCGTAAAATTTAACTTAAGATGTTACATGTGAGAGATTAATTGAAAAAAATATTAATTAATGAAATAAATATCATAAAGCGATGATGAGAGAGGATATAAGAATGTGAATTGATATGTATATTGTTAATTAAAATGGCAATGGAATATAAAATTTTAAGTTAAAAAATAAAACAATTTATATAAATGAAATATATTCAGATAATCTGGAAGATATAGCGAAATAATTAATTGATTCATGAAATATTTACTGGCTTGTTTTGTTGTTATAGTTTGTGCAATTTTAATTAAAAACTAGATAACATCTAAAAATTTGAGCCGAAAAAACAAAACTCTCAATCCAAAAAAAGTGTGAAACGGATGTGATGCATTTATATATATATATATATATATATATATATATATATATATTTCTGATCACAACAATACTTTAATATATATAAAAAGGGTGGAATTGGCTATTTGATTTTAAATTATCAATGTTCGTTTTTTTCTATTTACTACCTTTTCATTCTATGTAACTATTAAATCAGTGTCAATTTTGGGTGTTCACTAATGTCTCTTTATAATATTGTTTTCATTAACTGTATTATTTTTTCACTAAGCGTCGATGAAGCTTATTGTTAAATGTTGCTATGTATTTTAAATCTAATGAATGACATTTGCATAATGACAGCAATATTACAGATTCAGAAGATTCGAGGACTCCGGCTTAAACAAGGATCTTCTACGCTTCCATGGCAGTCTTGAACATGTTCTTCTTTGGTGAACTTGTTGGTAAAAGTATCATTTATTTAACAATGCATAACCATGTTCTTTTCTTCTTATTCACTGGTATCGCGTGCCCCACACGAACCTCTCTAGAACCGAATTTGTTATGCACTGTGCCACAAATTCGGATCTACAGGGTAGATGTAGAGCACAAAAACTGGAATACTGTCTTCTCTGCAAGCTTCATGAATTTTCGAAGAGATTTTATGCAAATGCTTCTTTCGCGGTTTCAAGTTTGTGCTTAAAAATCAATATTGAACAGTGAACGTTCAAATTTGTGTCTTTTTGGTTATTTTGGAAAGAGAAAAATTATTTTGTGGCTAATTTCTAGGTGCAAAGTGTTCATTTAAAGAGAAACATTTTTATAAAAATTATTATCATTAAAGAGCAATAAAATTATTAGTATTCTGAATGTAAATATTAGAACTGTGATGTGAAAAAAGTTATTTAATTTAAATTAGCAATTTTACTGTATAATGAATTTTAAAAAATCAAGGTTATATTAAAAAATTGCCATAATATTCAGTTATTTTTTACGTATACTTTGTGCATTAGATAAATCTAAATTTAATGGGTAAAAAAATCCTGTAAAGAACTTTAATTTTCAATGTTTTTTTTAAAGTTCCTATTACATTTTTGTGCTGAATAGAAATAAACTTAATAAAACAGTAAAAATTTAGTGGAGGGAAAATATGTACTAATCTAAATTCATTGTTAAAAAGTATATTACAAATGAAAACTTTGTGGGAATCAATAAGTGTTATATTATCAGCTTGATTCTACTGAAATTAAATTTTTATTTGAAACAATTGTATTCATAGATTAAAAATAATGTATTTATTTTAGTTTCTAAATGTTTCCCTACATTTAATGACCCAAAATTTATATATATTCATTTTGTATAATGCATATAAATTATGTGACATGTAAAATATAATAATAAGGTGATATACAGATTATGACAGAAATTAATTCATATATTTCTATCATAATTTATATAAAATTCCTAAGATAGTTTAATGTTACGAAAAAAATAAGTTTAGTTCTAAAAAAAGTCGTTTATGTAATATTCAATGCATTTCATTAAGAAATAGTTTTAGCCAAAGAGAAAGAAGGGAAATAATAACATTTTGAATATTTCTGCTCTATTATTATTCCTTTGTATAGATAACTGAGCATAAATATGGCATAAATTATCATAAGTATTTGTATATATTAACATACTTGTATACATATTGCGGTATATATAAAAGGTCTCTTTTTGAAGCTGGAAAAATAAAATTTGTGGGAAAGTATTATTTCTCTATAGCCTCCTTTTACATTCTAAGTCTATCTATCTTCGTATTCTTTGCGCCCATCACTTCTAACAGCTCCCATCTAATTTCTTTCTTTCTTTTTTCATTCCCCTTTCTCCCTCCTTCTCTTTCTTTCATTTTTTTTCTAATTTTCCCCACCCCGCCCTAGGCTAGCCTATTTTCTTTCCATCAACCCTTGAACCTGCCGACATTGACATAGAAGGAATTAAAGGGATTATATAAAAATTACAATGAATTTATCTTTTTAAGAATCTTTTGGTTAACAATATAAGCGGTTAAATAAATATTTTTTTTTAAAAAAAATTTACATCATCACAGAAATGTTATAATTATCACGACAAGTTTTTTTATTTATCCGTTTCTTCTAGCCTAACTTATCAAAAGTTTGGAAATAGGAATTCTTTGAGAAATTTTATTACATTTATTTCTGTCAAGTAATAAAACGTGACACAAAAAACATAATATCTCAAATTAACAAAATTATTTTAAAATAATTAATAATTTTTTTCAAAAGTTTATTACCTGTTAGTACTAGTTTATTAAACAGCAAAACGTTGGTTTTCATAAAAATATAGTACCCTTATAGTTTAGGATATTTCGGGATTGTTTGGGAATTTATTTATTTTGTTAAAATTTTTCCTTTAAATCAAATTTACTTCTTATATTTGTTAGTTAAACTTTTCAAATATATGTGTAAGTGAAAAGAGAACTTAGAAAACAAATTATGACAAAGAAGAAAAATTAAACATTAGAAAATGTAGACCACAAACATGGAAGAATATTAGTTTTTTTTAAGAAAATGATTTAATACGTTTAAGTTCTTAGAATTGCAATTTCCAAATAAAGACCTTTATCGAATATTTTGAATTCGAGTCTACGTTTTTTTTCTTTTACAAAATATCTCTTTGAATTTAAAATTACGCATAAGGGTTATATTTCAAGTTATATAAATTAAATTTAATGACAAAAAATTCGAATTTCAATGCATTAAAACTTATTGCTTTTTTATTTATGTTTCTACAGTTTGTGTCAGCTTTAGATGAAGAATGGAATTTACACAAATTCTGCTCCTTTTTTCTACTAGCCAGTTTATAGAAATTCGTATTTTTTAAAACTATCTCTCTGTTTAGACTTATAAAAGTTTAAGTTTCATACGAGTAGCTTAAATATCAACTCACAGGTTTTATAGTTTGTTGAAGAAATGTTATACTTGGTGCTATGAAAATTGAATTCCGTTAAAAGGGTATGCTTTCCATTTTCATTTAACTACAGAACAGAAAATAGCATAGAAGAAATAGAAGAAAGAAGAGGCATTCCGAACTGTTCCTTTTTGTATTAGAATAACTGAATTTCCTATTAAAACCAGCAGAATACTACGCAATTAGTGTGAGCAAGTAAAAACAATCTATAAAATTTAAAAAATGAATAAAAGAAGAATAAAACACCCCTTTCATAGTAACCCCCCCCCCCAAACGTAAACATTAAATTTTTAAAGGAAACAAGTAAATATTAACACTAAATCTTGAGATACAAAAACGTGTATGAAGAAATATTTTTGGTTAAAAGCTATAGACCTGGCAGCTTTGAAAACCGCTTAGAGATTTTAATGTCTTGTTATAGTGAATGGTTATGTTATACAAAGAGCGACTGCATTAAAATATTTTCAACCATGCTCTCCTCGAGATTATCACAATTAGACCTAGAAGTGAATAAAGTAAATTGAAAAAGCTTCCCTTATAAGTAAAGGACCTATAGCATCATGAATCACTCGTGACGGTTTCGCCCCGCCATCTTAGTCTGAGATTGTTCCCATTTGTATGTTGAGTTCGGAGCCTGTTGTTTGAATGTCAGAGAAAGCATCTCAGGCCACAGAAGATTTCGATGACAGTTGGTTTCACGGAACACCCGTAAGCCGACATTCCAAACCAAATTACACGTCTCTTGCTTTTCAGCTTATCATTTGATGGCACTTGATAAATCTTTCTCATTTATATCTTTTTTCAGACTGTGGCACTTCGGAAAATGTAATGACGTAATATTAAGATTGATTCCCATTTTCATTAATGTCCTATCCAAAACAGGTAACTCGACATAGATCACTCCTTTTCCGTAGAAATGGTTGAATCTCTATGTAAAGGGTCGGGAGATAAGCGTAAAAAATTGGCGGTTTTTTAACCTGGAAGAAATAATCGCATTTGGATTTGATTAGCTTTCGACCATGGATTCTCGTACTAAGCAGGTTTTAAAGGAATTTTCGATACCAATTATTTAAAGTGAAATACTTAAAATAATAGGAAAATTATACTTGAAAAAAAAAAGAATTGACAGATCTTTTAATTCAAATTAATTATTTAATAAACAAATAAACAAAGTAACATTGGCTTTTTGAATAATTTTTATTAATTATACTATAAAATTAAATTTTAAATCTAAAAGCTATTGAACAAAATTGAATTTAATTGAGTAATTTTATTTTTTAAAAATGTTCTTCTTAGTTCAATAAAAATTAATTTTATTTAAATCAATGTTTTTACTGAATAAAAACCAACTAAAGTAAAAATAAAACTAAATACTGTAATTTAAACCAAAAACACTTCAAGAATTGTTCTTCGAAAGTGTTAGTATAAGATGAAAGTCTATGCTTACCTTCCTTTCTTTGCATTTTTTTCTAGATTTAACTTCATATGAATAAGACTTGTGTAAATGGTTAAACGATCAAAGATTTTAAAACTCTTGTAAAATACTACTTTAAGGGATTAACGGTTAAAATATACGGATTAGGGACAATGTAGTTACTAGAGTTTCTGAAATATAATACTGATACGCGACATTACGTGCTGAGGTAAAAATTATTTTATGTAAAATTTATTTTACATCGTTAAACAGAATGAAAAAAATTGATACTTGTATATTTCTTATATATTTTCTTATCCCTTTATTCTCCTTAATACCCAAAATTAGCTCTTAATTTATTTGGATTTATGTAAAGATAAAAAATTAATGTATTGAACTTTAATAAACCGGTTGTTATTTTGTTTATCAATATTATTTTTAATATATTTCAAGAAATAAGATTTCAAAATAAAAAAAAGTTCCAAAAGGCCTGATCTATATTCGACTTCTCCATTTAAAAAATAAAATTTCATCCAAATTGTCTTCTCAAATAGTCTTATAAATTATATCAAAACAAATTACTCCAAGAATATTCCCGAGATTTCGTGTACTTCCAGAAAGGAGAATTAACGAAAGAAATATAACCAATCCGACAGAGAGGGAAAGAAAAAGAAGGGGGGGGGATTATTTTCAATATTTTTGTTATTTTATTAATTTTATGTTTATTTTTATGTTTTTATATATCTTGTGTCATTTTATTTATAAATATTATTTTTAGTATATTTCAAGAAATAAGGTTTCAAAATAAAAAAAGTACCAAAAGGCTTTGGAAAAGACTGATCTATAACCGACTTCTCCAGTTAAAAAATGCAATTTCATCCAAATTGTCTTCTCACATAGTCCTATAAATTACGTCAAGAGAAATTACTCCGAAAATATTCCCGATTCCGTGTACTTCCAGAAAGGAGAATTAACGAAAGAAAAATAACCAATCCGCAAGAGAGAGAGAGAAAGAAAAAGAGGAGAGGAAGAGAATTTAACGAAGGTAGGATAAAAAAAGCCTATCTAGACCCTTTGAGCAAATGTAACGCTTCAGGAAGCTGGGAATGTCAGGCGTACCTTATGCGCGCCCTACACAGTGGACTCGCATACAAGTACGAATGGAATCCTGTGAATCAATGTTCATTATCTCTCGAACTCAAAGCTTTTATTTGGAATGTGTGGAATGCAGGATTGAATTCCCCTAATGAAATCCAAGTTTGTTAAGGGCTTAGCTTTCAGGGAGAGTTCTCTTTTCTATTACGCCTAGCAATTTCTGTTATTTCATTCGCTAGTCGTGTTTGCGAATAGAACTTTTATTTTGAAATGTTTTGTTTTGATTTGTTAGTTTGATATGGTTTGTGTTTCTTTTATTGTCGTATTTTTGTGTACAGTTTTCAAGCATGATTTTATTGTTCCTTAGAATTATCAAGAAGGATACAACATGCATCTTGACAAAACAGATGCATTGAATGCTTAATAAGAGATACGATTCAGCAGAAGAAACTTCCACAGAAGAAAGGCCTGACAAAATAAAAGTAAAAGAAATAAGTCATCAATTGAAAAGTGAGATTTTCCGCTTTTTTCCCCTTTGTGCTAAGCAAACATTACACAGAAACACAAATTGTTTATTTTAAATATTACATTTTTAAGTACATCCACTTGTTTGTATATTATATGTATAAATATAACGTATATTAATACATAATTATCATTTCATTCATTATATTACTGTCCTCTCAATACTGATAGTATCTATCTATATATATCAGTGGCGCACTCAGGGAATTTTCAAGGGGGGGGGACCCTTGGTCAAAAGCCCACCATTCTCATATCATATCCAAACTTATTTTTTTGATTTTGTTGATTGTCGGAAATAAAAAACAGTAAAAAATACATTATTTAATAAATAATGTATTGAATAAAATTAATTATTAATAACAATTACTTAATTAAATTTTACGTACTATATACATAGAACCCGGGGACTCCTCCTCGTGCGTGCCACTGATATATATATATATATATACATTTCAAAAATATACACAAAATAGTTATAAACCTAAGATAATATATATATATATATATATATATATATATATATATATATAGTAAAAGTGTCCTTTATTATGTACATAATAACAGTTTAGATATTTTTTAAATATGTAATCTACATACTATATTTAGATTAATATTAATATATAAAATAATTTTTATTTTTATTTTAATTTACTAAGAATTTACTAACAGACTATTCACCAAAAAGGAAGAACATTAGCAGCGAATTTTTTATAATGTAACTGAATAGTTATACTTTTGAATTAAAATCCCTATTGTTTTAACATATTTTAACACTAACTTAAAAATATAACATAAATGCCGACTACACAATGTTTAATATTTTACATTTTAATACCGTTACTTCTTTATTCTAACAAACAATTAAATAAAAATACTACAGTTATAAAAAAGAAAAAGAATTTCAGTTACCGACGAATATTTAAAAGGAAATCTAACGTCAAAAATCAAAATCAAACTCAAGCTCCGTTCATCCCTTCAAAGAAAAATTGGTACGACTCTCTTACAATAAATATCAACCAATCAATAATTAAAGCTGACCCATTAATCCCATTCGCTTCCGTATTTATTTCCAGAAAGACAATCCTGAATGGTTTTAAACAAATCGAGATCCCCGTCATCGAATCAATTTTTCAATAGCGCACGCCCTCTTCTGAACCTTGCCCACGGAGGCTCCTCTCTGATCTCCGGAGACAGTGCTGGAACGAAAGAGCTATAAATTAAGCTTTTAGAAGTTACCCCCGACCTGCAGTAAAGAGCGTGAATAATGCGTAAATCTTTTCCGCACTTTATAGGCCTTGCCGTGACCAATATATTAAATGTTTCTTTCGGTCCGGAGAAGAGAGACGTGATCCGATATGAGGAAGAGCTGAAGGAGTAGAATATAGAGCTAGGGGTGGTAGAGAGAGTTATTATTTTAGAAATAGTTTCGGCATTAGTTCATGAAAGAGAAATGCAAATTTTTAGAGAAAAAATTTAATTGGTTTTAAAAGCCCTTTTTTCTGTATTTAAATTCTAGAAGTTAAAGGACAGTTAAGAATTAAAATGTATTTTAATTTTGAAAATTTAAAAAAAGATGTTCGATGAGTTAAAAAAAAAGAGAACTTTCTATTTTTATTTCATATTTTAATGCGCTATATTTAGATTACTGCTAGATACTGTAAATTAATCTTTGTAAGATTAACGATTAATATTATCACCTGCCGTCTAAAAACTGAATAGCGAAAATATATGTTCCGTATTTTTCCATAGAAGTACGATTTAGCTTGGTTAGAAGATTAAATAATGTGGAAAAAATGAAGATTCATGAATATTTGAGGTGATCCAGATTTTTGAAGCCAAGATATTTTTTAAAAAATATATCAAGTATTTTAAGATATTTAATAGAAATACCTAATTTTTAAAAAAATATTTGACTTATTACGACTTTTTGTGTACATTATTTTTAAAAAAAATCATTAACTACAAAGTGATACTTTCTTCAAATACCATCAAATGAAAGCCTTTTATGCTCATATATAGCTAGTTCTGAGTGGTTCCTGTATCAAAATTCCTTCGGGGATCTTTTTTAGATTTCAGAGCCCTGTTAATAGGACTGTAGTTACACATGTTGGGGCCCCTGTAGCTTGGGAGCCCCGTATCATTGATACTGCTGATACGGCAGTAGCTAGGCCCCTGTTTTTATGTTTAAACCTTAATTATAAACCAGAGATTCTTTTTAAATATCAACAAAGTCAAAATTTAATTGCATTGCAATTCATTGATCTTTTCATCATTGTTTGAAATTGACAGGAACATAATTTCTCAAAAGGCATAATATCTCATCATTATTTGATTTATAGTACGAGCTAGCGCAAAAAAATAAGTAAAAAAAAAATACGGGTGAGTACTTCTACGAACTAATAAAATCAACTAAATTTTAAAAAAGAGAGTTCAATTATTTACGTAGTTAATAACACAAAAACTTTTTAAAGAGGGGGGGGGGGGGGAAGGCTTGATAGTCAACCATTCTCGTATCATACGCTGCCAAACATATTCTTTTGATTTTGTCGATTATCCGGAGGAAAAAATCAGTAAAAAATAAATCATTGAATAAATAATTAGAATTAATTAATAAAATAAATTATTAAAAACAAATTTTACTTACTACATACATAGGATTACAACCAATCGGGAAAAAAAATCAAGGTATATGGGGGGGGGTGGTCACGTGGATCTCTTCCTCCCTTGTGTGGGCCCTGGCCACTGTCTCACCATTTTGCTTCAAAAATATAAAACCCATAACTTTAAAATTTTTTAGAGATTTTGTGCAAAAATTGTACAACTCGAGAGAAATTCATATCAGAAATATTCGAATATTATAGCTTTTATACATTTTTATTCGAAAATAGATTACATCGATTCCTATTAGCGATAGCGTGTCCTTATTCCCTACTGCTGAGAGCTATTCTCAATTTTTTATGACTTCGGTAATGTCCAACACGATTTTTACACATATAAAGAGCCGCATGTGTTCCCCCTCTCCAGGTGTATCACTTAATTAGACTGTACCCTGGAGTAAAAACAGCGTGGAGAAGGTGTTGAACAAAAGCACTCCTGTAATATTTCCCCTCCAGTGGTGCAGAGGGAGAAATCCTCCCCCCAAAAGAAATCAATGAGGGGAACTGTGTTCCAGTGAGAATCGATTCCGACTGACGAATGACATCCAATCAGGAAAAAGTACCGACCCCTGTTACAGGGGGAGATTCCTCTCGACCCAGAGGGGGGCAGGAAACAAGTCACTTCTCCGTTGCTGTTGCGCGTGGCTCGTTTTTTTGCCTCTTTCCGTCCCTTTTGTTTAACCGTTTTGCATTTGTCACAGTTCCTGAGGCATGGTCCATTTATTTCCTCCGAGCACTTTGGTCGCTTTTCCACTTTATTTCTACCTTTAGAGACAGAGAAGCAATCGAATTTTATCTACGAGAAACAATTGCATTGTTTTATCCCCAATCCGAATAGTGGATGGCAAGATCTCAATAGAGTGTGAATAAACTTAAAATCCGATGTTATCTTTATCAGTTTTACTTTTATGGTGATTGTTTGTATATTTATACTAAAACAATTACTTTCTACAAAGCAACCCCTTTTATTTCTTTTCTTTTCGTCCCAATATAGTATACATTAGCTTTTATTTCTTTGAATTGAGGATTATTAAAAGAACTTCAGCAGGAAATGAAATTTAGGAAAAAACGTTGAGTTTTAAGATAATCAATATAAAAAAAGAAAAGGACACTAGTTCATAATCAAAGGAAAAATACGTTCCAAATACCGCTCAACGTACGTTTTTATTGAGTCAGTCCAAGACTTCAGCATTTTCTAAATGCAAGATACAAGATAGAGAAATAGGTTTTTGCTTAATATTTAAGGCAATAGCGTGATTGCAGTCATGTTTTCTGGAATTGTATTCCACACAGGAAACACTATTTCTTCCTCAAATAATATTATCAGAAATATGTAAGCAGCAAATTGTGACACACAAAACATATCTTTCGTAGTTACTTTTTTTTAAAAAAATGCTTTTATTTATAATATTCTGGATAAAGCATACTTTAAAATTTTAAATTATAATTCATTTAATTTCAAATGAGTTGAGTAAAGGTTCGAATTTAGGGGTGCAAGAGCCAATTCTGTCTAAGCTGCTTCTCAAAGTATTGAAACAATGCTACTGGGGGGAAATATAAATTAATTAGAAATAACAACGTTATTTTTTGTTCAGTTAAATGTTAGCTTAGGACTTGGAGTAAAAATCCTAAGAAAGAGTTAAATGCATAATACTTGTTAATATTCGATTATAAACGCGGTGAGTTTCGCAAGGCTAGCAAACTTCAATCATGTGTGAAGGTCCTTTCAATTTTAATACTTATACGAATTATATAATAACTTTAAGGGATTAAAATTGAATCCATTAAACATGCTAGTTGTACTTTAAAATATTATAAATTATAATAGACAAAAAGTATGGATAAAAAACATTTTTTTCTTAAAAAAAATGAATCATAACTATACTTTTTAGTCACTCAACGCCTCAAAAGTATTTATCGTTTTTTTAAATTTTTTTTACCAATTTTGGTGAGAAAATTTCAGTTCCAGATTTTATATCTATTTATTATAGGACGATAAAAAATAAGTAAATACATCACTTGAAGAAAACGAACCAAGAGGCTAAGGGAAAAAAAATCTAGTGGCTAATATAAAAAAAAGTTATATATATAAATAAATCTTTAGATTCTATTAAGTTAAGGATAAAGAAACTGCAGTTTTTAAAGTTGAGATGAATAAAAATGTATAAAAAATAAATAAATAAATGATAAAAATAAAAAGGAAACAAAAAATGGAAGGGGAGCAGAACAAAGCATCAATCATGTATCCCAGTGAATGGATCACACATTCGATAAACCTGATTGACAAGATAGCTCTCTAACAGAATTTTCACTTCTTTTACCCAACGTAGGAAATAGAAGATTCTTTTTTCTTAGCGTACGCTTTATTTCTCCCAAAAATATGAGGGGCTATTCACAAATAAAGTTCAAACATTTTTCTTGTGGTCTATCAAAAAAGCTGAATGACTGAGAGAGAGAATAAATTTAAGCATTCTATTTTCTTAAAACTTAAATATTTTAATGACCATACCTCAAAAATCAAATGATGACGCTGTGATGAGAGTAAAAGAATATTTATATTTTTTTAGAAATTTTTAATAATTTTAGTATTAAAAACAAAGTCTATAAAATTATTCAAGAAATTCTTCGCTCTAAAAGAAATTTGCTTTATTTTTTAGCAAGCAATACAATGTAAATTTATTATTTTAAATTAGATATTTATGAAATTTGAGATCTTTGAACATTTAAATTGTGATAGTAGAATTATGTAATTAAAAATAAAAGGAATAATTTCAATTGTTTCTGTAACTTCTTATCCCAAATTATACAATTATGAAATAAATTATTAGAAAATATTAGGCATGTTTTCTTAATTTTGTATTAAACTGGATTTACATTATAGAGACGAGTAAATTATAAACGGTAGCTTAATTTCTATATGTTTGAAGTTTAGATTTAATGTCAGTCTGAAAATGCAAATGAATTAATTTAAGACCACACACAAGTGTAAGTTGTGATTTTTAAAATTATCTTACACGTCTCTATCCTTTAAAAGAAAATTTTACACAATCCATTGAATTGATCCATTGATTTGAAGCTTCCAAATATTTACAAATTCGCTTAAAATGTTCCTTATGTCAAAAATATAATTCTTAATTATTATTAATAATAATAGTATTGGTAGCATAATATCCGTTTATAAAATTTTTAATGTATTTCAATGCAGAGATGTATTCAGAAATAGAAAATTATAATTCTGAATCATGTTTTGAATTTAACTTTAAATAAATTAAAGTTTAACTGAACATTATACATTACATTAGTTACATTATTTTAAATCACTATAAATGTATCAAAACAATTTTGTAACATAATTAACAAAAAAATCAAATTGATTCTTTAATTTTAAGAAAAAGGCACAATATTGTGATGAAGAATACTACTGAATTTCTACATTTATTCGCTTTATATTTTATTCAAATTATAAAATTCTTGAATTATTTGTTTACTTAAAGAAACCACGTTTGATTTTAATTTAAGAAGTTAAATAATTATAATAATCACACAGAAAAACATTTTGAGTTTTTAAATATAAAATTTTTAAGATTGATGTAGTGATTTATTTTTGACCTATTGATTGACTTCTCATACATATAAAATTAATTTAATAATGAGAAAACTCAAATTAATTTAATGTATAGCCTTTTAATTAATATTCTAACTGAAAACAAGGGACTTTATATTAATATTCTATATGTCACAAATTCAAGACAAATAGGAAAATTATTTTAATAAAATAAAATAACTTGAAAAGAGAATCATCAGTAATTGTTTGCTATTTTATGCCTAATTTATTCATTTTTTTTTCTTTAAAAAGACGAAATAAAACTATGTATTATATGTATTTAACAATTCTTTTACAAAAAGTGTCATAAAAAGATTTGAAAAGTAGTAGGAAATCTCATCGTAATATATACTTTAATCATCACGATTTGGCTTTTAAATATGTAAAAAACTAATTTTTTAATTCAGAAAAGCTGATTTTTAGACAATTTTGTTACCACTTTATTATTTAAATGTTAAAAAAATTCATATTATTAATAAGAGGAGTGTTATTAAAAATACTATTATAAACTCATATCGGTAATATCAACATAATGAAGAAAAGATGATTATACTTAACATTCCCAGCAATATGAACTCATTTAAAATATTAGAAATTATTTTAAAAAGTGACATTAGAAAATGTAAATGTATTGTCTAAATTACACTGAAAATATTCGTCATACAGGCAACACAATTAAAAATTATTTACAACAAAAATATAGCAAATAACTTTTGAATAATTTATAAAGGTATATACATTATAGAAATGAAATAGGACGATATAGGGTTATTTTTATAGGGACGAAATTTGAAATAAAAAAGTATGAAGGTAATAAATAAAAAAATGTGGGCAATTTAAATAACCTATAAAACAGAGTAAGCCCTAATTAACAAAACAAAAAAACTAAGGGGAGGGGGCCGAATATATAAAGGAAAGTCGATAGACCAAAATGAAAAACTATTATATTTTCTAAGGCTTAGGGTACTGACTTAGGGTAGTGAAGTAGGGTTAAACTTTTTTATATAATTTTAACCTTTTTTTTCCCCCAGCAGAAAATTTATGCATAATGGTGCAAGAAAGAATTGTAAATAAAATATGATTAAAAAACACTTAGGTTTAAGATTTGTATGTGTAAACCAGTGATTCCCAAAGTGGTCTATATAGACCCCCAGGGGTCTATGACGATCTCCAAGGGGTCTACGTCAGTCAAAAATTAATTTGGGGGTCCATGATAGTGGCTCTCATTAAACTAGATCGTTACTTTAATTTTAAAAGAAAATTTATAATCGAGTGGAAAACAAATTTTACCTATTTAACAGATTTATTTACTAAATTTAAAGAGGTTAATTTGCATTTACAAGGTGATAGCATAAATTTTATTAAAACAAGAACCATTTCAGCTTTTCTTTCCTGAGTTAAGCTAAAGAAATATAATACTGGAGGTCCCGAATTTTTTTTCTTCTAAATTTGCCACGGACAATCTGTCAGAAAGTTTTAACGTTCGTTCAACATTTAAATGCACTTTTAGTCAGATTTTGAAACTAGGTTTGTGTGAGAATGCTTTGACTATGGCAATACCACAGTAAGCAATGAATTCATATGGTCATATTGAAAAAAAATGTCACAATACAATAGGAACTGATCTTAATAAGCACTAACGAAGATCTTAAAGTTTAGAAAAGGATGCCAGCAATTTTGGCTTTAAAAGTCAAACCTGTTATTTGTCCCGTCTGATGGAATATTGTGAGGAATTTTTTCATTGTTAATGTGAAGGAGTTTCAGCGCGGTTGCCAATCTCCAAAAAAAAATTAAGAAAGAAAGAAAAAAATTGGGCTCTATACTAACAGAGGAGATTTAAGGTTAAACCAGACAAGATTGATATCAAATATTGAAAATTTGATATTGTAGTGCGTGCTAGAGCTCATCCCTCCAAATAAACAAGTTTGCTTATTGTTTAGTTAGTTTATTTAACAGTTTTATTTATTAATTAACTTTTAATTTAATTAATTAACATGTGCTTTTGAATTTTAAACACTATACTTCATTACTTTTAGAAATTTAACTCTTTTAAAGAAGGAGTAGTTGTACCAGATTTCAAAAAGACATTTAAGTTGATAAATTTGCAAAAATTCATTATTAATTAAGCAGGGGTCTACTCCAAACCGAAAAACATGGCAAGGGGTCTATGAGACAAAAAAGCTTGGGAACCTCTGGTGTAAGCGAACAGTAACCTGTTGAACAATTACAAACTAACAGAAAAGAATATTTCCAAATAAACACTTAATTTTATACTTCAGCGGATTCATTTAAATAATCCAGCATTCCAATTTTCTAGGCATTAATACATCAGTTTTTACACAAATTGAAATTATAATTGACATTAATTTTTCTCTTTAATGATTTTAACGAATACCTTGATTTAAGAAAATTTTGTTTCTTTTATCAATTGAAACGGTAGCTTTTAAGGCTTGAGACATTTATTCATCTGGAGATTTCTTAAAATATAGTACAATTTTTTTCTTTTCTAAACTCAACGGAAAAATACTATGTAATAAAAAAAATTCCGTATTTTTTCTTTGAAACTACAAATATTAAACCCTCACCTAAAAAAATACGAAGGTATAATTCACAGACGTGTATTTTATTATTATTTCTTTTATTAAAAAATCTTAGCATCTGATTCATACTGTGTTAAATTTTTAGAATTTATACTTAATGACAAAATCTATTTAGTTAATGCAAGACAGGCGCATTATTTCCCGTATAAAATCCTCTCAATAATATTCCAGCTTTTTGTATTGTATGTGAAATAATGTTTCCTTAATCATCTGTAGAATCAATATTCATCCATTCTTTCCCGTATTTTGAATCTTTCTTAACTATAACCATAAACTTTTTATCAAGAGTAAGTGCTCCTATAATCATGTTCAAGAATTTAGTCGTTCTTAAATCAGCTCTTTATAATCAAATTCTAATATTCTTAAGAACTTTTTTTTTTTCCGTATATAATTATTATCCATACAATTATACATTCTTTGCAAATTTATGTAAAAATTGTTTTTCACAACTGAGCAAATAGAGGATGTCATATAATTATCATTGGAAAATATCTATTAATAATCACTTAAAATTTATCACATAATTATAGTAAGCAAAACTTATAAATAATTATTAGGAATTTATTCAAAATTTTATAAATTTACTCAATGATTTTGAAAAAATTGTCTTTTAAACATCAAATATAGTAATAAAAAAAACTGTCTTATCAAAAAACTTTACTTCTGAGGACAAACTTAAATGTTGGAAGATTCAAAATATATTTCGAATTTAAAGTTATAAACATCAGTGAGAACTGTTTTCATTATTTTCATTTTTCCTTCCTCATGCCAAAATTTATATTGTATAACAAATTTAGACCTTTTACCATATTTTACATATAGTACGCATTCTATTACAAATATTTTTTAAAAATGTTATTGAATTTTCTTAAGGTTTAAAAATGTTTGCAGTAGTCAAATTTGTCGTACAAAAGGCATATTGTTTCTTTCCCCCACGGTCTGAATGATACATTTGCCTGTTTTAAAATTATTTTCATTTTTAAAATTTGAAGAGTTATTTTGTTTTTATCACTTATCAATCTCCCATTCTGTGTTAAAATAAAATGTTACATTAAACTCACTTGAATATTTCAACCCATTTTGCAATATTTGTTGACAATTTTTACAAAATGTTTAATCTCAGTTTTTCAATATAATTTTATCACGAGCTACTCATTATTCTCATTATTCCCGAAATGCGTCGAAAATAATTATTTGATATTAATGTATTAATGACGAAAAATAAATGAAATATATATCTTACGTATTTTTTATTAGAATTAAAACTCTTTAAACATTGAAATTTGAATAAATATATGGTATTCCAAAAACAAATAAATATTTTAGAAGCTTATCGTACTTAGTTTCTTATAAATTCTGTTTAAATTTATTCGAAATTGGAACAAGTTTTGAGTAAAAGAAATTCATTCCAAAATCAAAGGAACACATTTATAAATTCATACACTGACTTAAAAATGATTCCGAGTACACATTTTGGGGGATATACTTTCTAATTTAAATTTTGTAAGACCTATAATACTTCTTTTTCTTTTCAATTACAAATTCTGCCAAAATGAATACATTGATTACATACATATTAAAAATAAAACTGAATTGCTACATTTCTCGAGCATTCTTTTAATTAACCAAATCATTTATTTTTATAAAATTCATAGAAAATATAGTTGAGAATACATTTTTATTGAATGCACAGTTCATTACATTTTAAAACTGAGAATTTTTTTTAAGATAAACACAAAATTACTTATTGCCAGTGTTTTAAAAATTCATTTATTGTTAATGATTTAAAAAATATTTAAGTAGCTCTTCCTGAATGAAATAACTATATTATACATCCATACCATCTATCCATTACATCATCCCAACCATCCTATATTTTAAATAATAATATGCGGCTTAAAATACACAAATGCTAGTATTAGAAATATTTTTATAAACTTAAATTTCATTTCTATCTTTAAATATGAGCTCAAAGATACGTAATATTCAAAATAAATGTATCTTAACATTTAAAAGAAACAATTTTTAGTTTATGTAAAATGTATTTCATTATATACCTGAATAATAACAAAATGGCTTTATATCTCTAATTGAGTAAAGGTGGTTCTTTCATTACATTTAGTCAAGACTTAATAAATTAATTTCATTGTTGACGCAATTAAATAATAAGTATTTTAATTTTTAACTATATATAAGTATTAGATTTATAGAGAAGTATAAATGTATAAATTTATAGATATGTTGAATATTAATAAAGAGAGAAACCTTTTATAAATAATGCCTTATATTGATATCGAAGATATAATAGTGAAACTCTTAAAATTCACATTTCTTTGAACAAATTTGGAGTTAGAAAGAAAATGAATGCTATTAAAGCTATTGATCTTTTGCTCTATGATTAAAGTTATTAGGGTCTTATGACTCCTTGCTACACATCAAAATATTCAATGGGTCATTTCAAAACGAAATGGGGGACTTTTTAAAAAAATATAATCACACACTGTTCAAAAATTACCTAAAATGTAACCATCTAACACCAAAGCATTAGTTAAAGCAAACCCTTCCTCTCGACTATTGCCAATAATTTACTTTTACGCCTAATATTTCCTGATTCATACGAGAATATTCTAAATAGAAACTTTTGGGATAAAAAATTTGATAACAAAACTGTAAGAACAGATTCTTTTAAGATTATATTACCTATCTCAAATGCATACAAATAAGACCAAATTGTAACTCTCAGTAGGATATCTTAAGGCTTTTCCTAAAAAGAAATTACACAAACACTCATGTAACTAACTCATTGATGTTATCTAATTCTACAACATTGCAGATATGTAGGATAAGCTACATTTTCTGCATGTTATTTAGAAATCAGTGTAAATATAACATAAGCATGATACTTAGTGTTTAGTGCATACTAATAAAAATAGCATTATATAATATATATATATATATATATATATATATATTATACGTATACGTATATATATATATATAATATATATATACGAGGTATGACACACAAAAAAACGAGACTGGTCCAATAACTATTGTATGTACAGAATCAGTTCTCTCTCTGTGTGACATTATCACCTTCAAAATGGTTCCTTCAGCATTTACACACTTCTGCATTCGGTGATGCCATTGCTGCTAACAGTTCTGGAACAAGGTTTTTGGAAGGCTCTTTAGGAGATTCTCCATTTTTGCCTGGACCTCTTCAACTGAGGTAAAATTTAATAAAGATTTAATTGTAGGAAATAAAAAAAAAGTCGCATGAGACCAAATCAGGTGAATAAGGAGGATGCCCCATCATAGTAATGTTTTTGCTGGTTAGAAACTGCTAAAAAAAATAGGGCCGTGTGAGCGGGTGTATTATCTTGGTGCAACAGCCATCCATCACTCCCCAATTCTGGCCTTTTTTCCCTAATTTTTTCACGAATTTTTTTTAATATTTCAATATAGTAGTGTTAATAAACCGTCTGATCACTGATGTAAGCGAGAACCTACTCATATCACGAATTTTGGCAATGTTTTGGTCTTTAATCGCTTACCTAGTGCACACAGCACATTCATCATCTTCCACACTGTCCCTTCCCCTTGAAAACCGCTTATGCCATTCAAACACATGTGCATGAGATAAAGTTTCCTCTCCATAAGCCTCGGTTAGTGTTCGAAATGTTTTCGTGGCTGATTTCTTAAGTTTCACAAGAGGCTTGATGTTGATTTGACATTTTTCCGACAATGCAGTTGCATGTATTCACTCAATGATGCAGTACTTCCAACTGGCGGAACTAAGTTAAGGCGAAAGGCTAAGTTAAGTTAACCAGTTAAGGCAAAACTGGCCACACACATAAATAGAGGAGGGGTGTGGAATGACATCATCAAAATAGTTGTTACCAATTCCACTTTTTTTCAAACTACACACTTAGTCTCATTGTTTTCTTTTTGTGTGTCACACCTTGTATTCATCTTCACACATTTTAGTTTTCCTTAAACTATAATTAAGATTATCCCCCCCCCTCCGTCAATTTACTTGTTAGTTTTTATATTTTCTTAAATTCTGTTAGACTTCATTTATTGATTACTGAAAAAATATTTTAAGCCAACCTACAACAAAAATATTCAAAGATTATCATACAGAAAGTAAACACAAATCTCGTCGGGTTTTTTTCGCTCTAAAGTTTTATGGTAATCCTTTGGTATTGTGAAGACGCATTTTTTAATGTATTTTTTCCAAGTTTATAAGTATGCAAGAAAACTAACTGGATATAGATCAAATCATTTTTTTTATTTAGGTAATTTTAACAAGAGAAAGAAATATTCAGCATCTTCTCTGATCAAGTGTCAGGGAACAAGAGACAGAATTATTCTTTCTCTATTCAAAATTCAGAATAAAGGAATACAGGAAAAAATGCATTAGAAAAATAATATGTTCATGTGAAGGAAAATATTAATTGGTTTAAGGAAAAGTTTCAATAAGACAAGTGAAAGCTGTTAAGATATTCATCTGCTAGGAATCGCGAATAATGTCAAAAGTTAAAAGTCTAATCCTTTTAGGAGGAATCACGAATAAATCTATCAAAAAATAGGTTTTAATCCTTTAATGAGAAAAGATATGAGACTTGTGCGTTATGAAATAGGGTTTTCGTAATTATGATTTAGATAATAAATATACATACAAGCTTATAATTTTTAGTAAATATTACACAAATATATATTGAAATCTTATGATATCTCATAGCATTTTAATAAAATAGTACTACTGTATTGTATTTGATAAAAATTTAATATTAATTTTTTGTTATTTTATTTTAAATCAACATGAAAAACGTAATTTGTCTTTGTTTCATTTTAGGATAGATGTCATTTGAAATGGAAGCAGCCACCATGTTGATGATTTCCTTGCTTTACTTTATATCTTTAACTCAAGCGAAAGGAAAGAATTTAAAATTGTAAATCCAAATTGTATATAAAATATTCATTTAAAAGATATGTGCAAACTCATTTTTCTTATAATTATGTGTACTAATTGAAATTCACAGCATGCTTCTTGTATACCCATTTCTTAGATTTTAAGAAACTTTGACTGTATGTGTTAATAGTACATCGATGTACCTTCAAGTAAATATTTAATCCAAGTTTTTCGAAAAGAAATGGAAGGAATAAGCAAACACACGATTTATGCACATTAAATAAAATAATTAAAGTTTTTAAACTACTTTTTAGTGTATACTTTCATAAAAAAAAATCTACCTGAACTTTTTTTAAAGTGTTATTAAATTGCTTATCGAATTATTTAAATATTCACACAATAAACAAAAAAACTGATATTGTTTTTACTGTGTTGTTTAATGGCACAATGCCCAAGAATAAACATACTGCTTCAACCAGAAGCCAATCACAAGAAAGATTAATGTGCTTACAGATAGATATTATATTTCACTGAAATAATAGTAGCAATAATGTAACACTTCCGAAGAAAAAAAATCTAATTTAAAATTTAAAATTAGAATACAATGAAAGACATAATTATTAGGTGAATTTTTTTTAATGTGTTTGAAAAAACAAGGTATTATTAATAATATGCTTCACACAAAAGTTTTAAAATTTTAAAACTCATGGGGATTATGAGCTTTTATAATCAAGCTTAAAAAGACAGAGAAATTATTTATTTGTATGCGAATCAGGAAAAGCTTTTCATTAAAAGTTCAGAAAATTATCCATAAAATTTAAGCAAATAACATTTTGTAAGCCAATTTATAACCCCATACATACTATTATTTATGAAATTGATGTTTAATATTCATGGGATAGTGAGCCATATAATTTTAGATGCGTTATGAAGTAATGGTTTGACTCACAATGCAAAAGTGCTGGTATACGAGCGGTGAAGCGTTGTTTGAATACAAATAAGTTAAGTGGATTATTGTCCTCTAGCATATGCATTCATGAAATTATTCGACGAAAATAAACTCTGTAATATAAAACAAAAATAAATCTAAATTTAATAAAACAAATACTTATATAGTTTTAAAAATTCACTTAATATAATACAATTGAAAGTACATAAATAACTAATTCGGAAAATTAATAAATCTGAATATTCCTAAAATTAATACTGTAAAATAAATAACGGATTAAAGGAAAATTATTAAAATTAAAATACTTAATTTCTCCTTTAAAATTCTTGTTTAGAGACCTTACTTTAATATTATAATGATATATTTTTACAATTCCTTGGATTTCTTTAATCTCTGATTATATATTTTTTAAACAGATCACAAAAACGAAATCAGTTTTAAAATTTAAAAAAAAAAAAACCTCATTAGGCTTGTTTAAGCAATGGAACATACAAAGAAACATTCAACAGGTTATTAACAAAAGTTAGCCTGATTGATTTAATTTCACGGGAGCTTTTTAAAAAATAGGACAAATTGCATATCTGCCTTCATCAATCAGACTAATATCAAGATTCACGATATTTGTCTATTTTTCTTCTAGATTATCTGAGATATGTGACAACTCTTAGAAAACGCAATTATGTTTTTAGTTATAAAATGCCTCGTAGGCACGATTCGTTCTTTTAACCTTGTAGTCATTATTTTACACACAATCCATAATGAAAATCAAACGATCGTAAAAATAACTTTTTGCAATTACAGCAGCTATGCAAAGAGTTGTTCAATTTTACTTGAGATTTTTTTCCGTAATTAGTTGATACCGGATTTGACAAAGTGATCATGAGAGGGGCCCTAAATTGATGAATCTTTTCAATTTAAAACTGTAATACACGACTGCCACTGCGAAACCCACAAACCCGGTCATTTTTTTAGTTATCTAACTTCTGTGTAATTAGTCACACGTAAATGAGAAAAGGGTAAATCAATTAAATGCTGGAATAGAGACTGGAGTAAAAATGAAGTATGATTGAGGAAGAAAAATCTATGATCAAAATTCCTTTCAAACTGTTTAGCAAAAACATAATATTTATGTTATTTTTCGAGTAATTAATATTCTTGTCGTTTGTAATGCACAGTCTTAAGTATCTCTTTCAAATGAAATTTTTCACCCACTGAGAAGTTTAAAAGACGTATAATTATTTATGTTTAACAATTTTTTTAGATAAAGTACAAAATGAATGGAGGAATTGTTTAAATATGCAAGTACATAATTTATATTTTTCCTACATACTAAAAAGCACACACACAAATTATCAAAGAATATCCCCAAATCACTCTTTCTAAAGCGATATTTAGAACTCTCTAAAGAGAGTACGGAATATTAGCAGGAAAGTTATCTAATTCCATAAACTAAGCACTATTTTTTTATCTCTAATATCACATATTTTTACATTGTGTTTTAGTAACTAGTACTGTAATAAACTTAGTAATGCATACATCTAAAACCCACGTGGAATTCATTCTACGACAACGTATTTTTTAAACAAAATTATATAAATTTAAATAATTATCTTGTTAAGCATGTTTAACGATAATGGTGTTTTCACTTAATGTTAAAGAATAGGACTCGAATTTGGAAAGTTTTTTCAAATATAAAAGTGCTCTCCAATATCAATATTATATTCTGATTTCGCTATCCCATAGAGAGGGCAAGATATTTCATTATCTCCCTCTTCTATTGACACAACAACTCTGGGTGTGCCAAGGCCTTCTCAAGAACCCTCTTACATTCCGATCTCCGTTTAGCAAAAATTCTCCAATTAGTCACTCTTAAAATTTTAAAATTATCATCCACACAATCAGCCCGTCTTAATTTGGGCCTACCCCTAGTTCTAGCTCCATTAGGTTTGTAATTAAAAATTCTAAGCGTCAAGGATGAGGGATTCATACGGCAGATATGCCCCCCTCCCTCACACACACAAACGATATTTTACTGTACAACTTATTTTTATTCAAGTTGATCCCTTTCTTCTGATGTAAAATAGATTTTGCATCTTTTTTCCTATACCATAATGCTAAATGAGCTATCCCTATACATGTTAAAAGGAAAAAATCAACTTTCTGGGGAACATTACGAGAATTAAAAAAAAAAACGCTACATTATAAACAGATGCATGAATTATAGCGTTGCAAATTTTCATGAAAATTGGGGCATTTTTCTGTCTGAAAATGGGCTCTCGCACATTTGGCAAAGACCATCTTAGACAATGTTAGTTTTTGAAAAACTACTATCAAATATTAGAGCGTGTAAATATGGTACATACAATTTATACTTTTAAGATTCATCGAATTTTTATTATAATTAGCGCTTCTAATGAAATACTGCCGATAATCTTAACGGGTTAGATAAAATGAAGAACATAAATCTATTTTTTAGCCCGACGCACTTATCTTCTTCTAATTTTTTTATAGTTGTTAAAAATATGTAAGTTACACGTATGATTAATAACTCCATCACATGCTATATCACACCCATCTTTACATTGGCCCCTTTGACCTCAATTCTGTTGGAGGATTGGTTGATTGTATTGTACCAATTCTCTGGACGTCAATTTCATGATATTAAAGTAAGTGTGATAAATAAGTAAAATGTTAAAAGTTATAAAAAAAAATAAAGGAAAGAATAAGAATGTATGAATAAGAAGACGCTTGTATAGAAGCTAATTCCAAGCAAGAAATAAAATGACATTTTTTTTTTTATTTCCTTGACATTTAATTTATTAGTTTCCCGCTTTATTTATGAGTTACAAACTGCTTAATAGTCCATTTATTTATTTCTGTTTGCTTATAAATTCAAAATTATTTTACAGTTTATTTTTTTGTTGCTTAGTAAATTTTTTTTTTTCATTATAACTTCATGCACACACAACATCCGTTCAAAAGGTTCAGTGATGTCTTTCGAACTCTGGTAAAAGTTGATATAGTGCTTTGTTCAGACATCTTGTTTTTTCTACGCGTAAGATAAAAGTGCATTATAGGGCAGTCAGTGGTTTTGTGAACAACAACATAAATCAACGTGTCAATGTACGGTTCTGTTTGATGGCAACAAAAGATTGTCATCAAATGATTTTACCTGTGTATGGACAAGATACTGTACCTTGAAGAGTGTGTACGAGTGGTACTAATGGTTTCGTGGAGGGCAAACACTTTTGGCGATTAAGAAGATTCAATAAGACGTGACATTCGAACTGAAGTTGATCCCAAAAGACCACTTTCTAGTGCCTTGTACAAACGTTGTCAAATGTACATAACATCGGACGGTGATTTCTTTGCAACACTGAATCTTGTTTGCAGATATATCAACACTTTTCGAACATCATCATCGAACTTTTTGAATAATTGTTGTACATTACTTACAAGAGGAAAAAAATAACCATCAAAGTCATAAAAATTATGATATCTTAGCCTTTTACGAAAAGAAAAATGTAGCCAAATCTCAAGAGACCCCCCCCCCCCTTCCTGTTCGAGTTAAAATATGTGATGCTATTAAGTAGGCAATACACTTCGCAAATTAAAACAAAAATCTTGCTGATACTCTTCTAGAACTTCAAAATAAGTGGTGATTTGATGATGAATTATCTTTTCAGCTGTAAAATGTTCAACTGTAAGATTCCAAATATTATAACGAAAATGAAATTCTGAAAACGACTATGCAAGCATGATATTTGATAACTAGTTCACACATAAAAATTGCAATTCGAGTAAAAGAAGATATCAAAAGTATTAAATTTAAAATAAAATAGGGATATTGATGCTTTCAAAAATAAATAAATCTTTCACTCAATATTTTAATCTCAATCTTCAGCAATCCTATTTCATACGTTTCTTAATTTTTTTTATAAGAAATAAGTTAGTTGAAATCCATGAATGATAGAAAAGTCTTTTTAGAGCTTACGTCTTTTTCATATGCTTACGTAAAAAATTTGAAAATTTAATTTATTAAGTAAAAACTGGATTTTATGTTGAATTCCCGAAAGAAAATTTTATATATTAGCAATTTTAGTTCAGTTGTTAATAATAAGTATTCCAAGTTAATGCACGCATTACTTATTCAATACAAAAAGTTTATCTAAATTAATTTGTCGTAAAGTACATAAATTTATCCAAATTAGAACTTTTTTTTTTGAGAAATTTAAGTTAAAACAAAAATGATCCAAGTATACATTGCTTATATAACAGTGCAGTGTGTGTTATGATTAAAGAGAATAATCCATTGAAAATAATAAAATAATTTGATATCTCAGATATTCAATATTAATAAGATACGAGAGTTAAATTGCAAAGCTAGTTCACTTAAACTTCATTTCAAACCAGGTAAAAACTAGAAAAATAGAAACAACCATAAAGAAATTATAACTATTTAACTTTGCTAAGTAATACATCATTGAAAGATTAGTATTACTATTCAGACGAATGAATGAATACTTTAAAAATTATAAGCAGATTTGAAATTTCAATCGAAAAAAATTTCAACTAAGAAAATAAGGAAAATTGATATAGAAAATCTTGTTAATTGTTTAAAGTGCATTTAAAATTATTTCTGAATTCCCATAATCATTCTAGTTAATTTGCTTTAAAATTCGATTATTTATGGAAAAGAAAATTGAGAAAAATAAATGAAAAAATGAATAAATATTAATTTAATTAGATAAGAATTTCTTTAAATAATGCTAACGCTTAGTATGTTTTTAATACGTATGCGGTTCCTTTTATTATTATTATTATAATTAGATGCGTTTGTACGTTTTCTCCATTTTGGAATATGACTTTTTTTGAAAAAATACTTTTTGAACCAATTGACCAAATTTAAAATAAACTAAATGTTGTTTCTTATATTTGAAATAATTGATATTTATATTTCGTTCAGAGAGATCAGTTGCGTAATCAGAAAGAAAAAGGGGGAGTCAACCGTTAAAAATACATTAAACGATAATAATTACAATAAGATTGAAAAAAAATTTCGAAGTAAGTTTTAAACAATTTCATCAGCATATTGTTTTAATTATATTTTTTAAATATTTTATTTTTCATGGATTACCATGCTTCAAATGATATATTCACAAACATAAGCAAAATTTGAAATTGACTGAAAGCAAATTACTTCCGTTGTTGGCAGTAGATGGCACCACCTGTTTCTCCCTCTGTAAATCCTACCACGAAGTAATCCCCCCCTCCCCTTACCCCAACTGCTAAATCTCATTAAACAATTTTTTTTCGGTTCAACTTAATGCAATCTACACAATGGATTAGTTCTGTTTTAGATGGAAAATATATTCAAATGGCAACAAATAATTTATGGAAAACAACGGAAAAAAATTATTAAAACAATTTTGTACTATATTTTATTCAATACGAATATATTTATTTAATTTCCGTACTCTATTAATATTACCACAAGACTTATATCCTGTTAAGTTACTGATCTGTAATTATATAAAAAGGAATAATTACAGATAAGATAAAATAAATTATTATGTTCTTATAATACCCAACATTTTTAATAATTTCAAATTAAAATATAATTTTCGATTATCTCAAATGATCCCCCCCCCCTTGTATTATTCGAAAACATGTTTCCGTATGTGTTGTAATTCTCTAAAATAAACATTTCTGTGGAACCCTACTACTTTTGTTTGGATAGAGGCGCGTGCTTTTGTATTCCCTCCCTTCCGACCCCCTATAACTTGAGTGACCCCTCATATCTCCCATTTCGCACGACGGGTGTCCGAAGTGCTACATCATTTAGAAAAGTTTCTCACGGTGCATTGTCAAAATAAGTACTTCTCTCGACAAAGTAATCCGAGAATGCTACTGACCATCCATTTAGAAGAACTATAAACACCTTTATGTATCTTTAGAACATATGCAGTATTTCCTGTTTACAGTTCAAGTTATACTAGTATTACATTTCAGAGTAGTCATCGCATCATTTGTGTCTTAAATAGACCCCTTTCAGCACGGGAAAATGGTTCATCTGTTTACAATATTTAAAAATATGTTTATACCTTTTTAAGAATTAATCAGTTTTAAGTAAAAAATAAATTACAATGTCTATAGAAAAATAGTTGCCATCATTACCTTCAGATTTTTAGGGAAATGTGATTTAAGCGACGTTTTTCGGTAAGTTGATAGGTATTATTCCCCAATTTAAATATTATTATATTAGTGTATACCCTAGCAATCTTAATTCCTAAAACTAAGAGTTTGCTATTGTAATACTATTAATAACTTATTTTTTATCTATACTCTTTGCATGTACTTTTATTTTTGAATTGCTTTTTTAGATTTTAGCAATTTAATATATGTATTATATATATATCAATTGTGACGCGTACCTGATCACTTATAGTGTAATTAAAAATACATAATTTTACATACACCATATTGTCATAAAAAGGTGTTGTAAGTCATCATAAAATATTTATTACTAAGGGAAATAAGACAGAATTGTATTACTTAAAATGAACTGTGTGTCTGTTAAGGGCATCAGAGTGTTTTCTTTTAAATTCGGTTTTAGTTTTGCTCAAAATAGTATAATACTAGGGCTGTTCTGGGTCGTCCTGCATTTGTCTTATATTTATGTACAAGGTATAATTTATATTCAAGGTCTGAACAAGACAGGAAATGCAAACTAATATTTTATAAAGTCCTTTCTCTTTACTTAAAAACAATTTATTATTTTTTATACCAAGTCATTTAGGTTTTTTTTTCATTATACCTTAAAAAAGAAAAAAAAAATTAACTTCTTTCTCATTTCAATAAAAAAGTATATTCAGTACTAGTAAGAAATTTATAATTTAAAAAAAAAAACCATTAATCACAACATTGATGGTCATTTAATGATAATATCATTCACGAAAAGAAAATAAATTAAAAATAAAAAGGATTGAAAAGACAGTCATGAAAATTAAACTGCTTAAACTGTGGATGATAACATTGTTATTTAGTTATTGCAATGATATTATTTTAAAGTGTATTCCATGAATGTTAACGAAGGAAGTGAAGAATTAAAATTAATATTATTATTTGAATTGTCAAAAGGGATGTTAAATTAAAAATATAATCATGCGATTAACTGAATAGGTATAATCGTAAATTATTCATTTTACGTTACGTAATAAATCATATTTCATCAAATGCTACGCAGAAGGGTATCAAAGCGGAATCTTTTTTGAATTACATTTTGCTGTTATCTGTTCATTAATCAAAAAATCACACCCCAAGAGTAACACACCCCAAAAGTTATCGAAATTATCATCGTCATCAATGATTATTAACTCCTATGAAATATGCGCATCTAATCGAAAATTTGATAGGCTTGTTATAATCGTAATCTAATTTTGCTAATTTAAGGTAATGTTTTCATTTAATGTTTTTTTTATTTTTTGTTGAAAAGTAATAGTCTTTGTGTAGACTCCTCTTAGATACGTTTTCTTTGGTCCTTAGAATATTAATGAAGCCTGGAAGATATGCATTTTGTAATATTTTGGGAGGGGAAACACATAGGCTTAGTGTTAACAGTACAAAGCTTTCATACAGGGAAAAATAAAGAGATTTAATTATAAAATATAGGGGGAAAAGTCACACAAATATTTGAAGATTACATACATTCTGGGGATTTATTCTAAATAAAAATTGATTTAAGAAAAAAGATTTTGTTGAATATCTTTCAATATTACTTAAAAAAAGATAACGATCACATAATATATATTTTGTGAATCACACAAGATATAACTTGTTTTTACTTTACGGACGAAATGGTTACAGAAACTGTATTTATCACATTTATTTCTTTTGATTCTGTAGAATAATGAAGCTTTTTTCACATGTATTGTCGTTTCATCATTGTTTTTGAGCAATAACACAAATTTTAAAGAATGCAAACATACCAGGAGAATTAATACGCATTTGAATGAAACAACTAGGAACTTAAACAAATTTGTGCTTCATACGCCATTTTTGGATTTGGAATTCACCCATGCTGTTTGTTACTAAATATGTAATACATCCGTATAAAAAATTCGCTGACTTATCTAAGGAAATTATAAACAATATAAAATTCCACCTATTTTAAGAAATATACAAACTTAGTAAAACTGTATGATACATCTACAGGTATTCCACAACTCTATGTTGAAGAATACAAATATAATTCATATAAATATTCCATATGAAAATAAAAATGATTCCTTCAACACAATAAATTCCAACGAAAAAAAGTCCACCTACATTACTCATCAACATATAGGCTCCGGCTTTTTCTGAACTCGATTAATGTGCAAGCTGAATCATTTTTATAATTTGTTTACTAAAAATATATTTCTGGGATATAGAAACACAATTAAGCAATATAAAAGCGTGCGAAATTTCAGAGCAAAAAGAAGCAAAGTGCAGGCAAAGAAATAGAAACGAAACTGATTATAATGTTTTTGATAACTCACCTACATTTTTTTTCTACTGTGTTGAATGAAAACGCTGCAACGAAAAAACATAGCTAATTTGTTTTTAACCAGAAAAAAAAGGAAAGAAAGAACGCTGAAAACATTTCGCATAAAAGGATTTAATTACAGACCTTTTTCCCCGTTTATAGTTTCGAATTATGGGATACAAAACTTCAAAACTTATCTCTTACCCATTAGATTTCATCTGTAATTTAATAAACAATAGTTCTTATCATCGAATTTTGCTTAAGAATTAGACAAGAAAAATGTATCGTTCCTTCATAAACGATATTCAGACAAAGCTTAACATAGTTTGAATGCTACAAAGCATAAAACCATACAATGTTTTTGAAACCGGTTCTGCATATAGATCTTGTTCAACTACCTAAACAACCATTAATTTTGCATATGATTGCAGGTTTCGTCTTTGAAACCTATTACAAACCTTCCAGATCATCAAAAATAATTTGAACCTTTTAGTATAGAGAGCGAAGTTCAAACCCCATGAATTTAGCAACGTTGCGTTTGGGTGTTTCGAAGTTGGTTTTTTACTGAGCAACTGATGTGTTAGCTCTTCTGAAACCAGAGCTCTTCTGGTGTGATACAGCGACATGAGGTCTGACAGGGAGGACCTCAAGAGGGAAAACTCCACCCGTTCACAGCTAGTCAGCCAATAAGACGCCTGAAGGTGTTTTCAAACCAAATGGCACAAATGCATTACTAATGAGAGCATGATTCTAAAGGGAAAATACTAAAATATAATTCCAAAAAATTGGAGATCCAATATGGTTAATGAAAAAGTTTTTAAAAATCTATTTTCAAAAACTATATCACAAAGACAAATAAAAATTAAGAACACGTATGGCAGTGATATTATAATTAAAACTAATAATTATTTGATTTTCGAAAAATTACTGAAGAATAATTTTCGTTATCTACAATGGAATCATTATTAAATTTTTATTATTTTATAAATACGACAAAAAAAAAACGACTAAAAAATTTGAACTTATTCCTAAATTTCACCAAATTATTTTTCCGAGAAATTAATTTTTATTGTAAAGTTATTCAAAAAAGTTTAAATTATTAAACCAGATAGCTATCTTTTTCAATTTGTCTATACAGAATTGAATATAATTTGTCAATAAAGAATCGAAGTCTACATTGACTACTTAACATAAAAAATAACAAAAAATCTGATAATTCATAAAAATTTCAGGGATATTTGGAATTAAGCTTATAATCTAAAATTAAAGAATATTTTCCAGATAAATAATAAGTTAAGCCTAAATCCATTCAACTGAAATATGTTGTTTTGCTTACATTCTGTCATAAGAATTAAAAATTATTTTTATTAGTTTAAAAATATGATCACGAATTTGTAGTTCAATTCATTGAATTCAATAAATAAAACTGCAAGAAAAAAAATTAATTTACACATTCGTGAAAAGGATGAAGGTTGAATACATTTTAGAAGAATATCAACATTTAAATAAATTTGTACAAGCAAATCAAAAAAGATCACAATGGCAATTAAGTAGTAAGCATAAAAAATAAATAAATAAAACCATGCTCAAAATTTATGCAAACAAATGGCATTGAATACGTCTCCCTTTTTACCAATCAACTAATATATTTTTTTTAACATTTAAAACAATTAATGCAATGCTTTCAAGAGCAACAGCTAATGACAAATTTATGTTTGGGAAAAAGTTATTGAAAAAAATTGACAAAATCATGAATCTATAATATGAATCTTAACAAAAAAAAATGTAAAAATAACATTCATAATTTACATTTATTAATAATTTATATTAAAGCTTATAGTTGTGGATAACAGTTTTCAAAAGTGATTGCAAATTAATAATATTCAATGTTGCCTAATAATATTCAATGTTATAATTATTAATATATATATATATATATATATATGGTATAATAAAATGAAAAATATAACAAGACAAAATTATACAACCAACAAAGCTAAAAGATAGAAACCAGATTCTAAGAAACATAACTATAAAATAAATGGTGGAAATATATATTGTACTAATATATATATGTACGAATGTATAAATATATTTTAATACATGTATATAAATATGTGTGTGTATATATGTACATGAATCATGTAAATATAGTACCTCCGATCCGGCCCCCTCCCCAAAAAAACCCTTGATTTTTTTTCCGATTAATTATAATTCTATAAATGTAGTACGTTAAATATAATTTTCTATTTATGATAAATAATTAATTTTATTAAATAAGCTTGTTTTTTTTTATCAATAATGAATTTTTTAAGGTTTTCTGTTCCCCCAAATCGACAAAATCAAAAGAATATGTAGGGCGGCATATTGGAACATGATACGAGACAATGCCAGTTTACCCATTGGGCGCTTGGGGTGGGCACCCAGGGGTCCAGAAGGGCCCGGATAAGCTAAACTTAAATAGATTTTCTGGTTATAAAATTCGATCATCCATCGCCAAGGGGTCCCGTAGATCTTTTGCGACCAAAGCCCAAATGAGCTTAAACCGGCACTGATACAAGAATAGTAGACTTTCGACCCTGGACTCCTCCCCCCCCCCCTCCTTGAAAAATTCCTGTGATCGCCATTGATATATGCATATATGTACATATAAATGTATAAATATATACATACATACATATATATTCCATATATAATCCAATAATATTCTTATTGCTTTGCTTTATTAGATTTATGGCAATTTAGGATAAGACTACACCTATATGAATGCCGCACACTGGGGGGGGGGGGTCCAAGGGGTTGGATCCCCCAAAGCCCTTGATTTTTTTTTATTGATTATAATATGTTTTTGTTCGCAATATTTAATAAAGTATTTGTTTCTTATTATTTAATGCTAATTCTTTATCTATTAATTTAGTTTTTTCTGTTTTTTGTTTCAGGCAATTGACAAAACCATAAGATTATGTTTGGCGACTTTTGGAATGGTACACTTTACCCTGGATCCCACCCCCTCCTCTTGAAAAATTCTCGTGTGTGCCACTGATATATATATATATATATATATATACACACACACACATATGTATATATATATATATTCCAATAATATTTTTATGTATATATAGCCCTTCTAAAAGCGGTCCTCAGCCTTCTGTGATTATAGTCTTTCGTCTTATAGTCTATCATCCGTCTTTCTAGTATGTAGCACTTGTTCTTCGTGTATATGAAAGATTTAATAATAATATAATTATTATTTTAAAATAATTAGCAATTTAATAAAAAAGTTTCATGTTACATAATGCTGCGAATGTAATAAATTAAAGACATTAAATTCTGAGAAAAATCTCATTGTTTGCTAAACATATGAAATTCAAGGACATTTAAAAGGACAAAAATCTTGCTCCTCCACAGGTATAAATTCGTTAAAAGAACATTATATATATATATATATATATATATGATTTTTATATACATGATATATATATATATATATAAATGATTTTCAAAATGTGCATATTGAATTCATTCCTTTTTTTTTAAGGGAAAACCTAATATATATATATATATAAAATATTACGAGTTTAAAACTAATCTTATTCAAATTCAGACATTTATTTGACAAAATGGATTTACTTCTGTAAAACTGGTTTTTGCGAACATTCGAATTTACTTATTTGAGTTTTTTTAGTAATTTGCTGACAGCCCCTCTCTGCAGCAAACACCAATGCTCCCTATTTCAATACTTTATTATACTCTTCCAGGATGGGGCCTAAAAATGGGGATAAAAAACTAACAGAGAAGGGCAGCAGAGTGGTGCAGAGGGAGGAGTTTTTAGTTTTTTGTCTGGAAAACTGCATTTATAGTTTAAAATCGTATGTATTTTGGCAGTTTGTAAAGGTACATAAAATCATTCATAAACTCCACTTTCTTCTTTGATAATGTAAACTAATAAATCTTTGCGTTAAGAATAAATCTCTTCACACTTTCGTTTGTACATTTTTAAACGAAAATAGTTAATGAATTTTACGAAAAAAAGGAAGTAAGAGAAAAGGGGGGGGGGATACTTTCAAAGCTTTACAAAAAACAAAACTTTTTTCCTACTACTAATATGAGTATGTGATCGCTTCTTTTTGAGTATTGAGCTATATTTATTACTTTTTAAATTTTATATATGCATTGGGAATAAATTTGCCTCTCAATTTAACTTTAAAAGAATCCAGCAGGCAAAAGAAAACAGTAGTTTCAATACACCCAAAAATATTAACATTTCATTTAATATTCATCTCAATTTTCTAATGGGAACAAAAAATTAATTATTCACAAAACTATACCATAATGGGGGGAAATGCATCATATTTTCTTTTTTTTTAAAAAGAAAATCATACATAAAAACCAAATAACAAATTGGAGAGAACTGTTAAAATATATTACACATATGAAAACGGCACTCTACACTATTTATTACTAAATTAATTTAATTAACTTAACTAATTAATAAAATTAATTAACGAAAATAGCTTTAATGTTCAAAAATAAATTATTATCCTTAAAAGAGGTTGTTGGATACGAAAAATAATTAAAACAGATTAAATAAGTTTATTATTTTTATTGTTATTATTATTATTCCTTTTTGAATACATTTTTAATTGCAAGTATAATTTACTTGGGGATACACCGAATCATTGTTTTACTACAACCAATCATCTTTTTTTTTAAAAATACTTTTAGTATTTGAGTTTTTTTGCATTTTTTTCAATCTTGGAAATGTTTTAGAACTAATTATTGTAAAATTTGAATTACGTAAAATTTCTGTTAATAAAATTTCCATAAAACTGCGCAATAGTTTTTATGATTACATAAAACGCAGATTGGAAGAAAACAAAATAAAAAATAATCTATTAGGCATACAAAAAATTTTTTTAACAAAATTATAAGCGATAAAGAGCTGAGAAAATTGTAAAGTAATATGGTGATTAGAAAAACAAATAAAAGCAAAGTAATACTTAAACGTCATTGATACATAGCTTCAAAATCCACTTAAAATCGTATAAAAATGCCTCTAATATACAATACATAAGTCCTCCCAATATGAAAATTCCAAAAGAAAAAAAATTATTAATTTTTCCGCAAAGTGGAAATTTAAAGAAAGACAAGCAACATGCTTATCAAAATGTTATAAAATTTCAATTTTCTGTCAAGTATATTATTGTTATTATTTTATTTAGTAAAATAGTCTTTTTAAACGTTATTAAACCAGTTTAAAACTAAGATTATAGCGTCACTTATATACATTACATTTGTAAATTATTTTACACAAATATTTTGATTAATGAGAAATGATTTTAAACGTTTTTTGTTGTATTAAATAAAAAAATCCCACAAATTAAGAAAAACGAGTCTATTTAATGAGTAAGTTTGCAACGTATAAATTATTTAATGAAAGCAATAATGAAAAGTAAGCATTTTCTTCCGTATATATATATAACTAGAAATAATTTTACTCCCCTCTGTATTATCCCCTGAACCTAATAATTTGTATATTAACTATATACGGAACTTCTTTTTATTTCTAAAGACATTACTTTTTTGAGAAAAATGGAGAATTAGCATATTTACATAATAAACAATAAAAGAAAAGCATTTTATGCAAATAAAACTCTTATTTGAATACAAAAAAATATAATCATAACTTAACAAAGTATGATAGACTTAAGGGCGACAAGACTTAAAATACAATGTTTTAAAAATGTCGATTCTGAATCCAAATCGAATTTCAGTATAAAAATATAATCATAACTTAACAAAGTATGACAGACTTAAGGGCGTCCACAAGACTTAAAATACAAAACTTTAAAAATGTCATTTCTGAATCCAAATCGAATTTCATTTAAAATGAGTTTACATACACAATTTAAAAAATGGTAGGTATATAAGCATAATAGGTGTATAAACATATTCCATACCTATTCCTGCATCCTCCAAAATAAACAAAACATTTTGGAACTAAGACCAGAGCATTTTTGACCAAATATTAAGCTACGAAAAGTCTTTTTGTCAACCGACTTGAATCTGACTCGTGGTTAAACTGTTCTATACTTGACATTTTTCAGATAACAAAATCTTTCTGAGGGGGAAAAAAACCAAGATGAGAAAAAAATGCATCATTTGTAGAGAAGCATCCTCTTGACATCATCAATCATCCTTTCATCTACAAAGGAATGGAAGACGAAGGTCACGTTATGAGAACGTTTTTACTTGTATATGTGATCACATCGAGATAAAACTTCAACTGAACTTTACTGTGCAGTTGTGATTGCAATGCAGAACCACTGAGCGTGAACATTTTCATTTCGGAATCGATGTTATACTTCTAACGTGAGTGTAAGAAACTTAAATATCCATTATTTTAACGGGCATTGTCGGTTTTCATTCTTGACTGAAAATTTTCATTAAGATCATGAGAAACATTGTAGAAACCTTCTTAATGTATTGAGGCAAATGATTTCATAACTAATTCACATAATTTGGTGTGAAAACTATCTTATACTTGAGATTGTTAGCATTAAAAATAGGACTTGAATTTGATCGAAAAATGCTTCAAAAATAATAAATTTTGATTGTATAAAATATGAAAAGCAATACCTTTAATTAACTACTTATTTTTGTGTTTGAATCAATCATTTTCTTCTGCATAAAATGTTTTCCATATTTTGTCATCTGTGGAAACTTGACAAATTAATCTTTAATTTGTATTTTTTTAGCAAAAAATACGAATTTTTTAAAAATATTTCCAAATTTTTTTAAGGACAATATTATGAGAATGATATATGGGTTATAACAATACAAAATTATAATAACATTGACGTACTTTTTAGTTGTATCTGAATTTGGGTATTATTAAACACACTGCAAGGACAACACTAAAGTTGTCTATACTCTGTTTTCTAAACTTCTTTCGGAACAATAACAAAGAAATACTAGGGATTTATAAAATAACTGATTATAGCATTTTTCTTTGACAAAGAATTATAAAAAAAAACAAGCGTTTTATGCATCGTTCATATCGAGACAGTTTTGAAATGAAAATGGCAAGAAAAATTTATGTTCGAATTGCTAAACAGTATTTTTATAAACTCTTTTGAAACAAAGAAATAAAGAAAATAAATTTAAAAAGCACCGGAACTGTTAACTTAATACGTCACTATTTACGTTATATAACAAAAATCCAGGATGAAAAATTGTATAATGTGCTGATTATATATTAAAACAAATAAAATGGCCCTTTTCATAATCTATTGTGCAATAAAATTTATAAAATTTATCGGCCTATTGGATTAATGGCATAATTTTTTCGAATCTCTTGCGTATCTACTTTTTTATAAAAACATTTTAACTAAACAATTTGATTTGGGAAGAAATTAAAGTGAACTTCACAGAAATACCATATTTTACTTTATTAAAAGTTCTTGCTTATATTATCTAATTATAAAGGCATATACTTAACGGAAATGCGGACTTTTTTTTAAATACAATTTATCGCACACAGCCTAGGTTTTTAAAATTAAAAATAAAGAACTTACTCATAAAACAATATAGAGTTGATTTTTTTACTATTATAAAAAAATGTAAACAATGAATTATTTTTCATTTTGATGCTCTTTTTCTCCGTTTCTTTCGATCCTTTAATGAATGCTAAAACGGCAGACTTAGTTACATATTTTCACATACAACCCAGTTTCAAAGCTTACAAACAAGCCACAAAGGGAAAGATTCACAGATTTAAACTTCCTTTACCAACCCTGACAACTTACAGTTTATTTAGCAAGAGGGTGAGCTTAGGGCAGGCCTCCTTTCAGTAATCGTTTATGAATAACACTGGCGAGGATGTAGGGGCATCCAACCCATAAATCACGAAAACCGTCCTAGCCCATTGGGGGAAATTTCCTTACAGCCAATTTCTCTGCACTTCCTATTGTGCCAGTAAAAGGATTTGCTGCAATAACAGCAGCTTGCCTTTCCCCATTTTTCCTAGTGAGAAAGAGCAATTAAAAAAAACACCTGGCTTGATCATAAAAATAACATTCCATTAGACTATCTCCAGATGAAAATAATGACAACCTTTGCAGGGAAACAGTGTAACAACTTTTTTCCAATCCCTTTCGAAATATGTCGATGGAAATTTGATGGTTTCAGAGAGAGAGAGAGAGAAAGAGTGATAGGAATTTTAATCTTATTCGTTAATGGTACTTTCGAAGTCATTATTGTTTCGAGAGGGGGAACAACAATATAGCTACATGAAAGTCTGTAGTAGCTGGTTTCCAAACATGGTAATCACTCTAAACTGTTTGTATGCAGTGGGCATTTTAATGGACTTTTCTGACTGAATAATGTATAGAGCAAAATAACTTATCTAAAATAAGATATTATGTAATGATTTAACTTTGAAAGAAGCTGAAAGTTACTTTCAAACTCATATATGATTTTTTCTTTTTTAAAAAAATAGCTCTTTTATCTACATAATTATTAAATTGCAAAAATAATGCTATCGCAGCTCCTAAATCTACTGATTCAGGATTATTGATTTATTTCTCTTTGAATATTATTATCTAAGCTCGTACTCTCTCAAGAGCCGCGATGAGATATAGTAAATCTTATCCATAAACAACGGTCAGTTAAAATTAAAATTTTCTTATTCCCTATCAGTTTAACAGAGATAAAACTAAATATTTTCCTGTAATAAAAATAAAGTTCTTTGGGTAAATAATTTAATAAGCAATTCAAAATCTTCATTCTTGTATCTTGATGTTTAAGAAGTTAAGAAAGATCAAATATATAAGTCCAGTACCGGATATTTATTAGAAATATACAAATAAGCTATGCATTTTTTTTATAATGTGGATTTTGCAAAATGTTTTTTTTTAAATTTATAATAATGCGAGGGGAAAAAAAAGGCTGCACAAAACATAGACTTAATAAGAGATCTAGTTTTTAATTTTAAAGGAGGAAACTTCGATATTATTTCACTAGGTAACGAAATTCAGAAAGCACAGAGTTATTCAATAATACAGAAAAAAACAAACAAAAAGATTATAAAAGAGAAGTACTTTTTAAAATTAAGTGATCTAGAAAATATCCTTTCTCATAAAAAAGTAAATAATTAATATTACTTATTTAATAATTATTAATACTCTATATTTCTTAATTATTTGAGCATATATATATATATATATATATATTTGATACATTCCGCTCACCCAGTTAAGTTCTCTATTACTACGTAATTCAATTTCTTATTTCAAAATCTTTGATTTTTACAGATTCTCAGATTAAGAGATAAAACGTCAAGTAATGATAATAATAAGTACATTTATACATACACATTGCAGATAAGTATAATTCATAATAAATCTATCTATTAGCCTTTGTACGTTCCAACCAATCGATATTTTTATTATTTATGTCCATTCTATAATGATAATCAATAAATATCTTTAAACATTTAATTTAGTACATAGCATAAGCTTAATCAATTATCTTCCAGTCTGACAGAATAATCAATAACCATGAAACTTGCATTCCAAATTATACAAAACATAATGGACCTGTGTGAAAAATATCGAGAATAAATAATTTATTAATTCTTAATAGGCAATTATACCTAAAGTAGTAAATTTTCTAAAATTGAAAAAAAAAAGTTTAAATTAACTTTCTTAAACGAATTCGGGAACTAAATTAAGTTTTTCCTGCTACTGCTATTTTTCATAATTCAAATTTACCGATTTGAAAGCTCGTCCTCTGCTTTTTACTATGTAACCATTTTGAATTGTTCCGCGCAAGCTAAAAGGAAGATGCCGCAAAAAGAATTACCTTCCAAGATTTCTGTTACACAATTCCTGTCGGCTGATAATTAATTTTCTTCCACATATGACAAGGCGCCTAGTGTAAAATGAATATTTACGCAGCTTGAACAATAATCTTCGCTTCCTTAGAGTAACGATGTAGAGGATAAGCGAAATATCTTATTCAAAATGTAGAAGGCATACAACATTTTTTGCACTAGCATGTGTGTGCCAGTCAAAAGGTTAAACGTGCTTTGAACAAAATGACTCCGTTTTGAAGTCATCATTTATCAACTTAGCCGCTCCTTTTGTCATATACATACTGTTTCTTTTTTCATACTTTTTCACAGTGTAAAAAATTGAACATTTACAAAACATTTAAGGATGTTCTTTTTTCTTTCTTTCTATTTTGTTTTTTGTTTTTGCATTTACTACATGCTCAATTCAAAAATATTATTCAAAATATTATTCAAAATATAATTATCATTGGACTTAACCCTTTTTTAATGAAGTTTTTAAAATTACAGAGATAAATTTGAAGATGACGCTTATTATACTAAAAAAAATACTGAATGTACTTGTTACAAGGTAAATTAAATATGTAAATACGATAGGTAATTTAAATAACTTTATAATTTTTAAAACTAAATTTTGGTGTTGCAAATGAAAATTATAGGAATCATTTTATAATGAGAAACATTCCCCCCTCCCCATCATTTATAGGGAAAAAGACGGCTTCGTATTAAATACAAATTATCAAAATGATAAAAAATTTATTTAAATAAAAAAATTGAAGGGAAAGTTATTTTCATTGTGAGTATTGCAATGGGAAAGTTTTTGAAATTAAGCATAAGTAAATTTAAATATAATTATTTATTAAATTCCCAAGAGAAGCTTTGATACCTAAAACTTGTTCTGTCGGATTTTTAAAATACTGGAAAAGGAGTGCAAATACATCTCTGAAGTTGACCCACCAATATTTCTTTTAGCTATTCTTCAATTTCTAAAATTACTACTTTATTTAAAAATTATTATTTTAATTATTATTTTAATTAACATATTAAAACAAATGTGTTTTCATACGATATTTGAAATATATATACGTTTTAATTTTACTTATAATTGGGGGGGAGGAAGTAATGCAATTTTGAGGGGGAATGTATGTTAAAATACAAACTTACCACTACAAAAGATATTGATAGTTCCAGAGTTCAGCATTTATTCCTGGGATTTTCTTTTTTTTTTCTCCAGAGGTTATAGCCTACTTTCTCAATACGATAGATGACATCAGATAACTCGAAACGTAAGAGACACGGGAAAGTTTAAGAGACAGAAATATAGTCTTTCTTTCTGATAAGAAAGCATTTCACAGGCAGTAAAACACACTGTTATATCATCTGACCTCTTCTGTTTCACATGTCATCTGAGTAAGAGGTCCGAATCGATTTCCACCTCACGTACTACAGATGTTAAATTTCCGCTGCGTATAAAATACCTACCGCTGTGTTAACTGCTACTTTGCAAATCTTTTGAAGGGCTCGGTTGTCTCTTCCTTCATCTACTACTTGCTACTCAGCGTCGCTAATGAAACTGAAAATTGAGCAGTACAATTACCTCCTACAAATCTCGACTCCCCGTCGCCTAGAGGTATTTTCTCAAGACAAGGGGGGTGGCAGTGAGCTCTGCCTACAACTAATAAGTCTAACGTTACAACTGCTTTCTTAAGTATCTCCCAAAAGCTCAGACACTTGTATGTAATTTATGATTTACATGAACACTGCCACGCCATAAAAAAAAAGAGAGACAACACTGGAACGCTAATGGAACAGAAAATTGAAATGAATTATTCTAGGAGCTCCTGCTGCTTCCTTTGATTCTATTAAAAAATATACGATACTTGTATTTAATGACCTTGCTTGAATGTGACTAAAATCAATTCTAGATACTTGACTACATCTTGGGACAGTTTTGAATGACGCATGGTGAATAAAATTGTACTTTGAAGGACTCATGCATGGAATAATTATATTAGAAATAATAAATAAGTTCCATGGTTTTATAATATTTATAGAGCTAGATATTTACTATAGTAAAGTATAAATTCAAGTACTATTATATTAAAGTATTACATGTTATTACACAAATTTTAGATAAAATAAACTAGCCGTATAAAAATGCCATGCATGCTTTGTAGTTTTTCAACAACTTAAAGTAATTCTGTAGGAATGATAAATAATGCTGAGCCATATAGGTTAGTGACCATATAAAATAATAATGATTAATCTGTATATATGTCTATTTTGATGTTTCAGATGTAATGTTTGGGTTATACATTAAACTAATCTTATAGAAACTAAAAGATTTTGGGTTGATAAATTGATAATTAAGTCTGACTTACAACTTAGTCATATAGAAATTAGCAATTATAAATTTGAAAAAGTTAACAGTGTTCCTTATTTGGGAACTGAGATAAATAATAAAAATAAGCTGGCCCCAGAAATTTATAAAAGAATAATTGCTGCAAATAGATGTTTTTATGCCTTGAAGAGTTATTTAAAATCCAATTTTCTAAAATTAAGAACTAAATTACTTCTTTACAAAAGTCTTATAAGATCCGTCCTGACTTATGCATCAGAGACTTGGCCATTGACTTTACGTGATTTTGGGTATTTTCGAGAGAAAGATCTTACACTGCATTCTTGGTGGGATCCAAATGAATGGAACATGGGGAAGAAGATCTAACTTAGAACTCTACAAAATTTACAAACAACCTGATATTGTAAAATTTGTCAAATTACACAGACTTAAATGGGCTGGTCATCTGGCTAGAATGAATGAAGATCATTGCTGCAAGAAAATATTTCTGGCACAACCCATGGGAAATGGACCTCGGGGCAGACCCCCATTAAGATGGATTGACTGTGTTAAAAAAGACGTAAATATTTTAAAGGGTCAAAAACTCGAAAACAGTTGCCAAAAGTAGAGATGCCTGGAGAAAACTTCTGGAGAAAGCCAGGGCCCACCCAGGGCTGCCGAGCCCCTGGCGAAGAAGAAATTGATATTTTTTATTTAATTGATTATAATTTATTTTTATTTCATGTTTTTTTTCCAGTTTAAAGCAAGAAATGAACTTATTGTATTTTTTATTGCCGCTTTTAGTATTTGATCGCATTTATGTATGATGCTTTGCTAGTATAAAGAAATAAAATTAAAATTAGGGCTGTAATCCACCTACTCAATTTAACCACTTTTAAATGATTATTCGTGCTAAAAATAAAGAAATAACATCGCTTATGGTTAAAAAGCGTGCTTAAACTAAAAATCAATATTATCAAACTCTGAATTAAGCTGAAAATGTAGACAGATGTTCAACAACTATTACATTCAAAACTTCGTTCGTAACCCAACTTTAAAAGCTAAGAGCTTCAATGTACAGATCTCATTCGATATTCATCCCTTAAAAGTGTGTTTATCTTTCGTGCCGAGGCAAAATACAAGCTCGAGTCTGTGAAGCATGACGAGCAAGATTGCTTCCAGCTCCAAATCAAAAGAAACGTGCTCACGAAGCTATGGGGACGTGAATTGCGATGGAAAGTTTGATGTGTTGTGTACCCCCTTGGGGGATATGGAAAGAGGGAGAATGTCTTCCAACAGATCATCCCTCAGACTTGCCTCCCCCAATGCATCTCCCTCGAGAAAATTCCCCGCCATCTGTCCCCCCTAAAAACCGCGTCATATGGTCTTGTCTCCCATTCTCCATAGAAGCTCTCCCACAAATTCGTCACGACAAGCTGGATAACAGGAAGCAAAAGGACCTACATAAAGTGACAGAAGTAGGGGGATCAGAGAGAGGATGCGTTGTGTGGAGATGAAAGTGGAAAAAATTCCGGTAGCACGCTTATTAGAAGTGAAGTCGGCATCCCTGTTGTCTGTTGCATTTACGAACTCACGATCTCGAGGGTCGGATCAAATTAGAAGCGACCCTGAAAAAGTTGCATTCCTGTTCGGGAGTTATGCAATGCCACGGGGCTTCAACGAATTGTTCTTCTGTCGGTGGTAAAAAAAAAAAAAGAGCGGGAGCTTCGTGCTTTGTAAGAATATTGCTTAGGAACAATTAATTTATTTGTAGTTTTAATTACAGTCAATCCTTATTATTCATTTGCGCACAGAAATACTAACTGTAAATTGATTTTTAAATTAAATTACACTCGCGGAGTTTTTATCTTCTTTCTTTTCTTTTTAATGTTAAATAAAGTGGTGCTCGCTTTAATTCGATTTTATGTTAGATTATTATTTTGTAGCAGTTTGTTTATTATACAGCTAATGCAAATGCCCTTTTTTAGAGTTTATATTCTCAATGTAAGTTAACATTGAATTGGAATAATCTTAGGTGTGAAGCTAGGTATAAACCACTAATCTATCATCTTAATAAAAATTTTGATACTTTCGTATTATACCATCCACAGTTTCGTCAAATCAAAAGACGTTGTCAAATCCTGCGATCTGCAGCCAATACTGTAAACCTGTACCATGTATGCTCGAACGCAATAATAATAACGCTCATAGCATTAGGTGACATTTTTTAATTGGCGCTGAGTACCGAAAATTTATACTTATACTCCATAAGCACCGAAAATTTAGATTTTTCCAAGTTAAAAAAAGTTCCTTTCGGTGGCTTAAAATATGTCTGAAGAAAATATTTTTCTTGAAGAGAAAGTAAATTGAATTATGATATTATTGAAACTATCCTTTCCAAAAAATGAATCTGGATGGTTTTGCTTAAGAAGATTATAACAGAAACTAGTAGTAAACAAATAATTTGGATTTAGACCAAAAAAGGATACTGCCAGCAATATATTCATAAGTACGTTATTCAGAAAAATAGAGTAACTGAATGAAATAGAAGTTATAAATGAGGATTTCAAAAATCAATATCTATTCTTAGTTTATTCTTTTTTTAAAATTAAAACTAAAAAACATTTTATCTGCGTATTTTATCAATGCATTACGAAGCACTGATGCAGGATAAAACCATAAATCATTTGTTTATGGGATCATTACGCTCTTTTAGATGTTTGGTAATATTTTTTCGGATCATCATTCTTTCAAAGAAAATGAATCAGAGACGACGACAAATTTCTTTTTCACAACTGGTTATTTTCTTGGAGTAAAAAAAATTGGACCACACCTACATTTGTATTTAGCATTTTATAAATACATGGGTGTTTCTTTTTAAAGAATGTGACTTCATTTCCTGACACAAGAATAAAGAATAATGAGTTATCCTGTGGCAAGCAAATGATACAATCCAACTCTAAAAAAGAGGACCCAATGGAAACTTTGTGTGATTAACTATCATATGTCGGTATTGGATTCATTAATCAAGAGTGGATATCATTAACAAATTGCTACTTGCTTCTACCAAAATCATCGATTAGGGTCTCAGTTGATGAAAACGGAGGCATGTGATTATCTAACTCAATGGGAAGAGAATAAAATACAGTAGCTAGTGATGTTTGCAGTTGTTATTTGATTCTTAAATTAAGACCTTTGTGCATTTAGACGTTGGAAAGCAAATAATGAAAGGAAGAGGCTGAATTAGATTGTATTAAATTAACTTGGTTTGGAAACGTATTCACTGAGTCTTTTTCTCCTATAACAAAACTAATGTAAAATTATTTCTATCATTTCGTTCACTTATATGATTTTAATTTATAGGATTAGATAATACGAACCTAGAAATGGTCAATGATACTGACCAGTGGCATACCCCTTTAGGACGCAGCCTGTACGTTCGTGCTGGAACACTCCACGTTCCAGAAGGGGAAAAAGTTTTTAAATTATTTTTTCCAGTGTCATTGGGATCAGTATAGTGTTAATAGCCAGAAAAATGTAATATTTACAGATAAAAATATTTCGCGTCTTAAAAGAATAAGAATATTTAACCCGCACGATTGTGCCAACTGGGTCTTAAAAGGTTTTACAAGACTGGGGCTTGGGAGTCCCCTCCCCCAATAGAACAAAGTATTTTTGGTTGTTATCTAAAAGATCCCCCTTCCCCCAGCGCTTTCGTCTACATGTTTTTTAGAACGTAACTCCCCCCCCCCATAAGGGTGTGCGCTACTGATACTGGCGGTGCATATAAGAAGCTCTTTGGAATACAGAAGGTTTGAAGCAAGTAGTGGGAATGCCTACTGTGTAATACCATGGCAAGAAATTATCATGCTCTTTAAGTATTATTAACAATTATCTTTAGAATCGAAAAATCCAAATATTTTTACGACAAGAGGGGATCGATCATCAATTTCCCTGAACCTCACACAAAAATATTTTAGGAGTGAAAAATTTACCCAAAATTGTCTTTAGTTAACAGTTTGAATATTTCTTTTTTGAATAATTTGCTTAATGAACTTTTTAAGTTTAAAAAGGAGTAACAAATTATTCCCCACCTAAGTGCTTGTGCAAAAATAATTAAGTAAAAAAAGTTAACTTAAAATTCACACATAGAAATATTAATCATTTTAAGGATATAATTTTTTATTTCTCCAGCTTTTTCTATTTAAACAGTTATGCTGTTACTATTCATACAATTTTGCATAGTCTTCACTTTTAAGCTCTGTGTTTGTGCCAAATATAAAAGGTAAATATAAGTAATTGTATGAACCTTGTGTAACGGATGACTAATGTCTTTGATAAGACCAAGTGAGATACATTAATCCTGAGCTCTCTTCAGAGGTGACGCCAGTGGCTACTATACTCTGGGTCTTTATCTAAGATAAATGGATTAGGGGAACCACTTGCAGAAACAAAGGTTTCTTGGAGAAGAATAGATTAGGACGTGAATGGGTTTGCGATAAAATCTCGTTTTATTCAAACGCTTTTCAGAAATCTGGGCTTTTAACAAGAGTCTTTACTGAAGAACAGCACAAACCAAATGCTTAATAAGGCACTGGATGGGACTTTCATAGACACTTCTTGAGAAATAATAAATTTCATAATTAAAATTGAGAACAAAAGCGAATGTCTGTGAAACTTAGTGTTAAATAAGCATAATTTGTTATTAGTTTTATTATTTTGATAATGAAATTTATTGAAAAAGAAGCAAGGTATGAAATGTAGTCTCAAAACCATTCATTTATTATGACAGAGTCAACTGAAATATGAACCTTTTAAATGAATTACAGATTTAAAAATAACAACAACAAAAATGAAAAGAAGAAAGAAAACGACCGAAAAAAATAAAAAGGAAAAGGAAGAAAAACATGTTTAGACCATTAAAAATCGTTTGAATGCTTTTATACGTACAATAAATCTTTGTTGAATAAGAATTTTAAAAAATTAAGAAACGCAGGACAATGAAAACCGTAGAACTATTCTAAGGAGTTGTGATCCTCTTCGAAAAATATTTATGAACCAAAAACCTTAAGAGAAGAAAAAAGAAAACGAAACTGAATTCATTAATAATATTAACAACCATTAGAGAAAAGTTTGCTGTTGTCTTTTATAATCCATTTATTAGTGGAAATTAATTTTCACATGCTTAAAATATTCTAAAACATGAAATATATCCAACATGCAAACCCAATGAACAATGTTTTATGTAAAGGAAATTAACCTTTGATCAATTATTAGCAAATATTACCTACCCTTAGATAATTATATTTTGAGGATCATCGATGGATGATATAAATTGCTCTTGAGAATACACTTTCGATAGCAGAAAGACGAATCTACATTAAATTACTCTTAATTCACAGAAGAAGCTCACAGTGAACAGTTAGAGCTAACAGCCAATAAATCAAGTATAAGTGGCGGTCTATATCGAATGCACGTCTAAGTGTGAACCGCCTTAGTCATAAATTTCACTCCGAAACAGCTTCACTTTAACGATGGATGAATCAAATCGAATGTCATGGTTAATCAGTTTGGTGATATCGTATTACGACACCGATGGATTAAATGTCTCTAACTCAACTGTTTCAGTAAATAGCGCGTTAGCAGTTCAATAGAAGTGTGCTCTATTTGATGCACTTTTTTTTAAAAAAAAAGTTTGCTATTTATCATTAAAAAGTGAAATGCGGATTGTGACAAGGAGTTCTGTAATAAATATTCTAAACAAAAAATGCACTCGAAAGTGATTTGTTTGAAAAAAGTCTATTTATAGAGGGATTTTGTGTGTGTGTGTGTTATCTGTATAAAATCTGTGAGTAGTGACTTTATTATCTACGGATATCTATGAGTTTTATTTCATTAATTATAAAAAAATGAAAGAATTTATTAAACGTTAAAACCGATAATTTTAGTTGCTATTTTCTTACTTCCCAATATTATTGTAGATTTCAGTTTATTTGATCTCCAAAAAGGCAATGGCTTGCTCTAATTATAATTTTAAAAAAAAATCCCCGCTTGAAAAAAAATTGCTAATAGATTACATGAACGATCCATTTACATTTCTACTAAATAATAATAATAAATTGTAGCGAGGTATTTACATCTCTTTTTCAAAAATTAATTTCACTTAAATCATCTTATATATCCTTAGAGTTTGTATCTATACCGCTATCAATCTATCTATATTTATATCTCTATCTCTCTGTTTCTATCTTATCTCTATCTATCTGTCTATCTATAACTCTCTATCAATCTATTTATCTCTATCTATTTCGATCTATCTATCGATATCTATGTTGAGCTATCTATCTATACCGATTAATATATATTTATTTAAACTTTATCTCTGCCACTATCTTTGTCTCTTTCTTTATCTATTTTTCTATATAAATATTTGTAATCTGTTTTGCACCACAAATTATGTATGCAATATGTAAAATATATTTAAAAAAAAGGTTCAAACAATTGTTTTTAGTCCTGCCAATCTTAGTTTATCTCTCATGTATTTTGAAAAGATGCTAGTTCATGAGTATTAAGCAAGTCATTAAAAATGATTGCAAAGTGTTTCGCAAACAGGCGTCAATTGTCCATTCACAATAAGTTAAATCTCAGGTTTTATTTTAGTCACGCAAATTTTTTGACACCCCTGATTTCCTGATTGCGTGATATAACAAAGGTCTCAATCTTTTACGCGGGTGGAGTACTACTTACTATAACGGAATTAAGTACGTGATACCATAAGTGAAAGGGTGGAGAGAGAGAAAAAAGCAAGGAAAAATACTGTATATCCTTTAAAAAATATTAAAAATGAAGAAAAATACCAGGATTTGACGATCTTTTCGAAGCTGAAGAAAATGTAGTATATTTAAAATTATTCCTAGTTAAAAATGTGTGTGTGTATTATATTTTTTACGCATAAAACAATACTGTTTTTTGTACAATTAATACCTTTACAAAGTACTTATATTATTTTTGTTTAACAAAAAGTAGAAAAATCTTCAATACTTCATGAGTTTACGTATTCATTTGTTGTTATTGTTAATTCTGCTTAATACTAGGTACAATAAAAGACAATAGTACAAATAAAAAATATTAAATAAAAAATATTATTCGTAAAATGTTCGTTTTTAGTAGGAATTTCTATTTAATACTATTTTAGAAACAATGCTCTTTTTTTTTGTATCAAACTGAATAATAAAAATATAATGTTAACTGCTACAAGAAAGAGACAAGTATGCAAACTAAAATCAACTTTTAATCTCAGACGATAAAAAATTGTACTCAAAATATAAGCACCATTTCTTCTTCTTTTTTTTCAGTTTTCTTTTCAAAGTGTTGAACTACAAAGACAAGAAAAAGCTGCTAGATAGAGTTCTCAAGATTCCTGTGGGCTTCATAACAAGTATATTGGAAAGGTGTGAAGGAAAATGATTAAATCTCAGTTATTACCTACTGCTGGGCGCAGTAGGAGTGTCGACTCAAATCATAACAGAAAACGAGAAAGTACGGCTCCTCTCCTACTTATTGACAGTGAAAAGGAAAGAATTCCTTAAGGACATAGGCAGGTATACTGAATGACAAATGAATCTGTTTTCTTATGCCCCTGAGAGGAAAATCACAAGGGTGGAAAAGATGACACTGCCACAGCAGGTCTTATCCTCCTCCTTTAACGATATGACTTGTTGAGGAAAGTCGTGGTCACAACAACACCCCCTCCTAGAAATGCTGCCTTCGGACTTCTTTTGGTTCCCTCATGAAAGCTGAGGCCTTTGAACTGAGCTGTAAGCCCATTAAGATGAGAATTCGTGTGTGGTTGAAAAGAAGCAAAATCTGCGATAATGGGTCTAAGGGGCTTGAAAGGTGTGAATGGAAAGTTACAGACAGGTGTGGGAAGAGACAACCACATAAAGAGGTAAAGTGAAACTACCATTTACCAGTCAGGCTAACAAAGACTAAAACGTTTTTCCCTAGGAACGTTTAGCAAACAAAACGCACAAGCCTTCATTACATCGAGCAGCTAAATTTATTACCAGTAGCCACCCGGTTCTGAGAAGGGACATTGAAAGGAAAGGTGTCTCGGCAAGAGGGGATAAGAAAACGACTAAGCGACATGATCTTACTAAAGCTTCGGGTAACAGCCATTATTTTGCTTGAAAGACGATAATCCACGTAAGACTAGAAAGTTTCATTGAGTAAGGATATGCTTTATTTCTTTCTGTAAGCTAATGTTTTCATTATTTACATTAATTTTCTTTGAATAGATACTTAACGTCCCCCCCCCCTAAAAATCCTTTTCAGGAATTAGATCAAGGGTGGCTAACCCAAATGACCTTGCGGGCCGCTTCGGAAAACTTTCCCGCAGTCCGCATATAAAAATATATATCTTTATATTTGATTTGGACCCACATTACAAACATTTATTGGGAGTGAAAATATAAAACGGAATGGATTATTATTATTATTGATTTCCTTATATTCCATGTATACAAACACAGATAATTTAATAATAATAATGCAATAATCACAAATAGGCCTAGTTCTAGCAGCACGATAAAGTTACACGAATCAAGCGTGATGGTACGGGGGGGGGAGGGGTCACTGCAATGCAATACTGCTCACTTCTAAGTATGTATAAAAACAAAAGCAATGTAATAAAATAGAAACAGTTATGGAATATATACAGCGGCGCACACAAGGGGGGTGTCCAGAGGGTCCGGCCCCCCCACAGCCCTTGAGTTTTTTTCAATTGATGATAATCCTATATATATATATATATATATATATATATATAACGTAAAATTTAATTACGTACTTATAATTAACAATTTATATTATTAATTAATGCTAATTATTAATTCAATAATTTATTTTTTATTGTTTTTTATTAACAAAATCGACAAATTCAGAAGAATCAATTGGTGTTGTCTTGAGGTATGATACGAGTCGGGGGACATTCGACCATGGACTGCCCCCCTTGAAAAAATTTTGTGTGCGCTACTGGATAATTGCTTTCCCTATGGCCCAGAATACTGGCAAATTCAGGTGAAGGTTGGCTGGCCAGAAAACTTTGTTTAAACCTGCATTCCTAGTTCCTAAGGCTGGGAGTTTGCTTTTAGTATTTCTGTGGCTAAATCTTTCCTATTATGACGATAGTTATCTTAGGTTTATAACTATTTTTAGTATATTTTTGTAATGTATATATATATATATATATATATTTGTTTCAAAACACTATACTAAAAACAAAAATATTGCACAAATAATTGTATTTTGTAAAGTTGTTATATGAATCTCGCGGGTCGTAAAATTATTCAAGGCAGGCCGCGGATTGGCCACCCATATATTGATGTTATAATAATTTTCTCTTGAAAATTATAATGTTCCTTATACAAAACTTACAAAAAAAAGTCCCATTTAAGACACTCAAAATACGTGCTACGTGGGTTTTTAAGTATAAGTTTTTCTGTGTGAACAAAACAACTTTAAAAAAAAACACCATGATTAATTTTATATATATATATATATATATATATATATATATATAATATATATATATATATATATTAAAATATTAAAACAGGCGATTGTAAATAGGGAAAAAGGATTCGAACTTGGTTGTAATGGGTCTATCGCGAGTCTTCTACTAATCCTCTTGGGTAAAATTATTCTTTTTAACTGTGAGTTCAGTTGGAAACCTTTCTCGTTGAAGAAGACGAGATTTAGGCAAATGAGTACTTCTATTTAAACGTTGGCATTAGAGTATACGAGGATGGTCGATGGTTGATAGTTGACAGTTAAAAGTTGAGACTAAATTATGAACAAGATTACTACCTCCGGTCGTAAAGTTAAGCAAGATTCTTAAAGATAATTCAAGCTTAGGAGTCAAGAGCGCTCCAGTATTCAGTTAAGAACTTTTATTTATATGTTAGTTGAACTAAGCCTATGCGATTACTCTTCCAGGTTTGATATTGAGTGCATTCCCTACCTTTAATTTTGTTGGTTGATTAAGTTAAAAATATTAATAAATTTGTGTTAAAAAGCTACAATGGGGGGCTGATCTTTGCTCGAACTCCCAAACACTAACAACCCCAGGGTAAATATACACATGGTAAATAAAAAGAAAAAAATTGAATTTTTGAAATTAAATTAAAGCTTTAAGCTTTAAAGTTATAAAATAGTTTTTCATTTCAGAAATATAAACGCTTGTTATTACTTTGGGAAAAACTGTTAGGCTCGAAATTCTTAAATTACTAATATTTCTATGTTACTGAAAGGAATTAGGTTATTCTAATTCCTTCATACGCGTTATGTAGACAGAGAAAGAGAAAGTGTTAAATTTTCAATTCAATTGGAACATTTTCAAATTCGTTTTTGCCGCTCATCTTTTTAATTTGGAGCGTAAAGTACCGAGCCACTTAGAGCAAACAAAACGGTCTCAGATTAAAACACAAACAAAACAAACGCGAAAAACGGAATAAATTACGCTTTCTTGTACAATGAATAATTGCTTCATCGTAACCCCTTCGGGACTATTTTTCTACTTGCTTAACAGCTTTAAGTAATTAATCATCTTTAGCTCTTTTCATAAGGAAAGTAGTTTTATTAAATTTAAACTTACTGGAAGTTGTAAATTAATGAGATTCTACGGGAAAATCCTGGAAACAAAATCCGTTGAAGCCTGTTATTTTTGTAATTGATTTCAGATTAAATTTATACAAAGCTTTTAGCCTTGAAAACGGAAAAAAATGAAGGAAAAAAAAAAGAAACTTACCAATATCAGCATATTTATTAATTCAACAGAGAAAAGCAGTTTCGACCAAAAATGCTCTAACTATAAGTTTAATGAATCCTCATCATGTTGATGTATTAATAACAAGTATAAAGAGAAGAAAAAACAAAATTGTATTTTAATTATATATAACCACTTACCTAATATATAAAGTAATGGTTTTAAATTATAATTACAGTTTCCCGTGCGGCATAGAGAATAATTTTATTCGACAAACTTGTGAAAAAAAAATGAATAAATACACAATTACACATCATTAAAAATTTAAATATTTTTATCACGATCTAATATTGCTTTAAAACTAAAAGTAATAGCTTCAAAAATTATATGTTTTAAAACTAATAACTAAGGTTTATTGATAAAAGATTTTCATAAAAACCAAAAGGGAAGATGCTAATGAGTGTAGTTTGAAGGAAATATCCTGTCATTTTGATTATTTAACCTGTCTCATCATTCTGATTAATGAACTGGATAATGATAAGTATTTTAAATTTTCCTCATAATGTTTTTAATAATAACACTTTAATAATTAGGTTTTTTGCGTCATTATTACTATTATACATTTTTAAATTAGATAATAAGAGATAGAGACATTTTTAAAAATACAATGTGAAAACTAAATGTTTAAAGAAAGAGTATGTTACAAAGGCATATAAAATCATGCGTTCCTTCATCATCAATATTTCTAAAGTTTCCCCACTTCTTCTAATAATCAAAATGGATAGTAGACGCCGATACTCAATATTGAATTGAATTGAGCAACAAACGGGGTAGTTGCGGTGGCACATACTGTAATTTTTCAAGGAGGGGTCCAGGGACGAAAGTCCACCTCTCTCGTATCATACCCCAATGTGCCGCCAAACATATTCTGATTGTCGGGAGTAAAATAAATTATTGAATAAATGATCAGCATTTATCACTAAAATTAATTATTTACAACAAATACTTTATTAAATTTTGTATACTACATACATAGGATTATTATCAATCGAAAAAGAAATCAAGGGGATGAGGAAGGGGTGGATCCGGGACCCCTTGTTTGCTCCATTGGGCAGTTGAATGAGTTTATAGTAAGAATTTGATTCATTCATTATACGGTAGTAATTTTATCAAAAACGCATCTTAGTTTTCAAATTACAGTAGAACTTCGTTTATCCGAACGTTTATTATCTGGAGTGTCAAATATCCAAACCAAAGTCCGGATACGTTTTCAAATAGCGCAATGTTCTCAACAGTTGTTTCGATTGAGGTCAAAAGTGACGGGAAACAACAACAACGAAAGTAGCAAGGGTCCATCAAATGCTGACGCTTTTCTGCATTAGAGACAACTATGGAGTGGTACGAACAACAATCAAAGTACTGTCCTACTCAACTACTGCTGCTCAAGGGAATCAGAGACCTTGCAGTGAAAAAACGAAGGTGTACAGTGGTACAGCAAAAAATAAGTGATTATTTTTCAAAATAAAGGTAAAATTGAGACACTTTGCACCTATTTTACTTTTTTTTCAAGCATGTTTCCCGCATGTGATGATTTTCAATATTCGTATCGTGTCCGGTTTCTTATACTGCATAGATCACATTCTGTTTTCGGTTATCTGAACAATCGCGTATCTGAACGGTGTCCGGTCCCAATTGATTCGGATAAACGACGTTCTACTGTAGATATTAATTTTATTTTGCTTTCTTTTTGAGATCTAGAAAGGAGAACATTAACAATAAATTTGAATAATTATTTACGCATATTTTTAGTTAATGCCAGGTTGAAATTTTCACTCCCTACAAGATAAAAAAGATTAAATCTCGAGCTTTCATGGCTTGGTATCTTCGTTAAATAACCGGCGTCATAGAATCTCTTTTCAAATCACAACGAAATTTTCTCTTTGGGTTGTATTACCACTGCTGACGTGAGTGCAATTTCTCAAAACTCCAAGCATCGCAGCTGACGATTCATCAATCATCAACTGTCAAATCTATCCAGAGCTAAGTCCCACCTCGCAGTATAAAATCTGCAAAACTTTTCAACCAAATGTCCGGATATCCAGTCTTACTCAGCTTGATTTTCCTGAATCTCAGCGAATATCTCGGACACTCTCGTTGCGACAGTAGTGATTATTTATGATTTCCTGTCGCGCGAATGCAAATCGGGTCCAGATCTTTGAAAACTCGCTAATTGCTGCGAGTTCTGCCCAAAATAATGCTTCAAAATATCTTTCCCTCCTCTCTGTTCTAGCGGTCGGAAATGACGAGCAGCTTTAGCTTGATTGATTTCTCCAATGTGTTGTTATCAGCGCGTCGTTCATAATTTACTACTAATGAGAATGGCATTTTCCGGTCTGAAATCGTTTGCGCTTCGGTAGGGGGAGGCTATTAAGGGGTGAGTTGGCAAATTTCACGATTCACTAACACCCCCAGGACTGAGTTAATCTACATAATTCTCATCACATAAGCTCCCTCAACAACAACTGGATTAGTTAATTAGTACTGCATTAATAGCCATACGGTTAATTTAATATTGATACATATAACGAAACACATCACCAGCTTATAAAGAGAAAAATTTGAGATTTGATTTTAAATTTTATTTAAAAAAACTCTTCAATATTAGTTCTCTCGAGACTATTTTGTTTCCTTTAAAAATATGTTATACTGATAATGAAATGATATAAAAGATAAATTAGACAAATAAATTCTGATGTGCTTACTTTACTTTTGCTTACACTATAAGTTGTAGGGTACATTATTTGATAATTACTCATTAATATATAATTATTCTATTATTTCTCTGTAGTATATATATATATATATATATATATATATATAACTGCAATAGTTTCTTATTATAAATTTTATTATATACTACTATTGATATTTTCAATAGTTTATTTCGCTTTATTTCTTATACCAGTCAAAATTAAAAATTAAAGGGAGAATGAACAAAATGAACAGAATGAACTTTTTTCTTATTATCTACTGACAAAACTTTTTTTATTTTGAATATGTCATTACTTATCTTGAAATAAATAAACAAAATCTAAATAAATTCAGCATTTCCTTTGCTAATTAATTTAAGTTAATTAAAAATTTTCAATTGTTTTATAAATAAAAAAATCGTGAAACATCGAGAATATACCATCTTAAATGTTGTATTAAAAAACCCGTAATTGAAAACCTTTGATACTATAAAAAATGTAGTGAAAAAGAAACATAAATTTTTATTCTCGATTAAGGTATCTGACTACCCTAAAATAGTGAATTTTGCCAAAAATTGACAATTTTTTTATGATTTTATTTTATAGATCATATTATTAGCTTTATAAAGATACCAAGTTATTTATTTTTTGTTCACTAGAACAAAAACTACAAGTGTTTCAGTAAAAGCAGACGCCATTACTTTAAGCAAGATATGTCATACTTTAAAACGCGTTTTACTCGAAATGTGTTTTTTTGAAAATGCTCAAACGGGGCCAGCGATTGTTGAAAAAATTTTGAAAATAATTAACTGAAATTTTTTGTGTGTATGTTCTGTATAACAGTAGAAGTGTTTTAACCTTCAGATTTATCAACCACTGTTTTATTACAAAATTACAGTCCCTTATGTTAATATACCAATTTCATGTCATAACTAAGAGAAAAAGTACTGTAGTTTTTATAAAAGTTAAACTATCTCTTATCCTAAAGGTCATTTTGACAATGAATAACATAGCAACACATCAGAATAGAAAAATTGAAAATTTGTTCTTAAACTTTTGGTACAGAATGGGTCGCGTTTATTGTCATTTTCGGTAAATTTTTACCCATTTTCCCCCATTTTAGTAATAATAATTTCTCTTTCCCTTCTTAATTTTAGAATATTTTTCTTAAAATGTATTAAACAAATCTAAAAACAACAAGAAAAAAAAATCCCCATACCTCCATTTTTTTAAAAAAAAGTTGTCGCAAGTAGTTGGATATATGAACACTTCCAAATATTATTTAAGAACTTCAAAAGCAGAAGAAAACCGTGTACCTAAATGAATAAATATTGCATAAGAAATTGGAATATCCAAACTAAGACTTCTTTTTAATTCTCATTAATGAAAACTGACAGCCGTAACGCATTAAGAATGTTAATAAAGTAACGCTCAAATTCATCAATAACTTATGACAGAAGAAAAATACTAACGTCACGAATTGTTATGCAGATTATGCCTTGAAGCTTTATTTAAAAAATGCCTAGTTTGGTTGTGGGCGTTGATTAATTCTAAGTATCAAATTGATTTTATTCGGATAATTAATAATTAATGGCTTCTTTCAGGAAAAATAATGGGAATAAATTTAAAAAAAAGATACATTGTAAAAGGTTTTGAATACAATGCATAAAATTTATGCATGAAAGAACTTGAAATTAAATCTTTTCGTAAAAGTTTTTTTTTGTGTGTGTTTTGATTTCAAATCTTATTCGCCTTTGAACACATAACGCATAATATGTTCTGAATGCAAATATACTCATTTTCATTTTGAAATAAATATCTTAATTTAATGAAATGCAATTTATACACGATCCCCTTTTACAGCTTCCGGTTTTATAGAATTATAACTCCCTTCGAACATAATTCACTCTAGCTTTGAAAAGAGACCTTCCGACTGTTACTTTGCGTCTAATACCCATCTTTTGTACTGAACATAAAGAATTAAATTTAAAGATAGTTCGAAAATGCCCCATTAAGCAAAATTAGTTGTTTAGCGTTTTATAACATTTAATAAACATCAACGTGAGAGTTCGGATCTAAATGATGAAAGTGGTATCAGAGTGTAGTCAGCATTAACACAAAAGAGACGAGGAAAATGTGTTAAATGTTTCAACAAAGAACTATGAGCTTTGTGTGTGAATCAGGGGAATATAAATCAAATTCTTATTAGATTGTGGGTTATCACCGCATTTATCTACGTTTTAAATTAAATATTTTTTAATGAATGGGTGAGAGTTCTTCTCAGAGAATTAAATCACTGTCATAAAATAGACAGTAATTAAGATACGATTGTATATTATTGGAGAGGAATAAGTGTATTATATATGTATTCAACTTATCAGGTCTTTAATAAATAAAAAAAAACCACTTTAAAATATCTGATTAATGAAGTGTCAATCGAAACCACGGGGGAATATAAACGAGACGCTAATTACCTAATTTATATTCGGAAGATTTTCTTTTTATTTTAAAATTATTAATATTTAATATACTTTCAAATGAGCAAACGACAAAAATTAACGTTGGACTTTCAATATGGCGTCTAATGATGATAAATTACTCTGATAATTTGAATAAAAATATAAAAATGCTACATAGGTAAAAATTTTGTTTTTAATTTAGGGCAAATGAGGATGTGAGTGCAACCGAACTGTCAATGCTAACAACAGATGACTCGGAAGAAAATTTAAAAGTTCACCTTTGGAATTCATTAAATAATGAGAAATACTTGAAGCAGAAGTTGATAATATTGTCAACAGTATTTTTGTTGGTTGTTTGGGAACTTTTTTGCAACTATTTCTGTTTATTTCTTAATGATATATAAAAATGAACACTCGTCTAGGATTTCTCCAGACATGCAATTTCTTTTTTTTTTTAATGCTCAGATGTCTCTTTCATCTTTCTTTTTCGTAATTGATATCATTCTGTTTTTTATAACCTGTCAAATAGTATGATATATGATGAAGACTAAGACAATTAATTATTCTATTCAATCAATTTTTGTTTCATATATATTACATTTTAGTTTTTTCATTATCTTAGAATTATATTTTATCCCCTTCGTGTTTTAATATGAATAAGAAAGTACAGATAGTACAGAAATATAATATTAACCCCTTAACTACCAATTAAAATTTATGGAATTCACTCCCTAGTGCCACCGTTTTTCACATAGGTACACGTATGCGGTATATTAAGGGGGGGGGGGGAGAAAAGTCACAAATAAGCAAGTTTTTCTCTGATATAAGAAAATCCTTTGCAAAACCCGCTTGGGTCATTATATTGCATTCCAAAGCCTTCCCAATAGTTTGACTGATAACAGAGCAAAGAAAAGAATCGTGCTCCGTAAAGACGTATATATACGTCCGGGTTGAGTGAGACGTATATATACGACAGTGGAAGTTAAGGGGCTCAACTGTGTAAAAGGTTTTCCGTCAGTAAAGAAGTTAAAAGGAATCTTGCTGACGAGTTTCATCAAGAGATTTTCAAGTCGTGTTTTGAGTTTGAGCCCTAGTTCCTCCAACTTAAGGCAACTGAGCCTCAAAGTCTTCACACAGCGAGATGTGGAAATTAAGAGAATGGGGTTTTATCTCGTCCTTTTCACTTGATCTTTCATCAAAATTACGAGGTCCGTCACTAATAGCTCTAGTATGATGTTAATTCAAAACAATCGAAACCAAAACCATATTAAATGAAATGTCGCTATCCAATCAATGCTCGAGCACTATTGGGAAGGCTTTGGTATTTAAATTAATATTTATATAAACATAAGTATTGGAAAGGATCAGTTCCGTTACTATCTGTATCCACTTAATTCAAAATGCAAGCGAAAATGAATTATTTCCATTAATCCCATACATCTTAACAACAGTACCAGTTAGATAAGCGATTTGATAACATCGGAACATCAAAAAACTACTGACTTCTCGCTTGTAATCAGTCATGCGTATATAACATTGGTTAGCGTTAGACGTATCAGGTAATTGTGTTCACAGTGGTCGTATTATCAATGTCGAACAGAATATAAAAATGTATCTACTCGTTCTGGTTCGGTTAACATCACAATTTTTTTTAGTTCGTTGTAACACTACAGAAACTGGACTTCGTTAGTTGGTCAATAACAGAAAAAAAGTTCAAAAATATCATTGCAAAAGTAAGAATCTAAAATATGTTGGCAATGAACTTGAATCATGAGCTATTAACTCTATAACTGAGTAATAATCTCTAAAACAATAATCTAGTTTTGAATTCTATATTCAAATGGCTTTTTGTAATATTTTTGCTCTTGTGAATATATTTTCGGATGAGTTTAATTAATTCATACAAAGTTCTTGAATCGAACTGCCTTGCAACTGTGATCTAGTATAAATTTGAAAATTAAAATGCGCAGTATTTAATTAAATGTACAAATATGTTTTTTTGATTTGTGAATATTTTCTATATAAGTCCAATTATTTTACTGAAAACGTAGTACATAATTGAGTACAATAATTTCTGCATTATTAAAATTTTTAAAATTCAGTGAAGTGCAAAATATTTCTTTATCTTGATGTATACATTTTTTGTTTATTTTGTACTTTTTGTAAACTAGTAATATGTACAAATAAAAAGACGAACAAATATGTGAAGCAGCATTTTGCTGCTTTATTTTCAAAATTTTCCTAACAAAAGTGTTTGCTGTACCCCCGTTGTGTTGTGGAGACATTTCTGCAAGTCACATTACTATATTCTTCACGCAATAACAAGAACTATCAATTAAGTCTTCTAAAATTCATTTGGAGTGAAAAGCAGTTAATATATAGAGGGTTTTATTTTATTTTATGTTTTTACTTTCACCTTTTAAAATAGCATTTTCAGCATTCATCAGAATGCACGCAAGCACATTCAGAATTATGCTTTTAAGCTTAAAATAACCCCGCACGCAATATCTGAGATTTTTCAATCACAATTATTTATCTTTCAACATAAAGCCACTAACAATTTTGTCTATTTTAGAGAATTACTAATTGTTTTTCGATGTTTTAGTAGATGGTTAATGATTTCGATTTTTCCAGAGCTGAAATGCCATTTTATACTGCCTATTATAAACCTACCATTCCGACAACTTTACGTTCATTATTGATCGAAGATTGGCTATCATTGCGTCATTGATAGAAAAATGACCGATTACAGTGACCATTTGGCAAGCGCACTACTCATTTAAAGACTGGCTTAGCATGGTATACAATCATTTATCTTGAATAATTTATACTCAATTTGTCTGGCAAGTTCTGCTACATTGTGGCTCATTATATATTTCGGGCACTGGAGCTAGTGTCCAGAATATGTCACTTTTCCATCCAAGTGTTAAATATTTACTAAGCCTCGAAATAGTTTGTATCAAAACTAAATTCCGCCTTATATACCAAGCTAAATTCAATTTAAAAACATTTTTATAAAAAATGTATTAATAAGTATTGATAAAGATTAGAGTTATTTATAATCTCATAAAGAAAACTAATCAATAATTTAAAATTTCGTCGGGTAAATTTATACGAAAGAGAGAACTATATTTTGATGTAACTATATTTTCTAAGAGCGTGTAATTATTCTTAATTTAAACTTTTACTGAATTTTATATAGATGAATTTTTGGATTATTTTTATGAGTTTAATATACTTTTTTTAAGCCGATTATTTGTGGTTTTATTATATAAGCACGAATATATATATATATATATATATATTTATTTATGTGTATGGTTATGTACGTAAAGAAATTAATATAGTTAGAATATCTGTAATAAATATTTTTCTACTAAGGTAAAGATATTAATGACACAATAATAAAATGAGACTTTTCTGAGTTATTTTCCAGAAATTATAAAGGAATTTTTTTTTAAAAAAATTGAAAAGGAGAACTAGGGGTATATAAGAAATTATTTAAGTTAATAAACGTGTAAGGCATAAAATAATTAAGAATTTTAATTTATTCTCTCCTTATAAAAAAAACTATTATTTTAAGCACAGTTATGATTTTTGAGCTAGATTAATAAGTTCATCTTTAAATTTTTGCTGACAATAGCCACCTTTCCTCACATCATTATAGAACCACACTATGAACTGAAAATTCTACAGTTCTTATAGCATAACAAATGCTTTAAAAAGACCACAATCATGCAATTCTTTTTAAAGCATAAAAATACAATTGTTCAATGTTATCCGTAGTTATTTTCATCACCAATAAAAACCAACGCACAAAAATACAATTTAAAAAATAAAAAAGATCCTGTATGATATTTTTAAGAAAGCAAATGTATAAATTCTAATTTGAAAGTTAAATTTTTAAAAGCATTGAGTATGCCCCGCTTTCATGGTATATTTCTCTTAGCGTTATCAAATTCAGTTAAATGTAAATTTCCCACTTACGGGTAATATTATACAATAAATATATCATATGGATGTTTCTAATTTATATAGAAATTAGCGCGTTATATGGAAATTATTTATATAGAAATTATTTATTCTCGCGCGCGTTTTATTTTTCTCTATGTCAATTTTTATTTTACTATACTATTCTTATTTCAGGTATTTTCTTGTTCTGTATAATTATGCTATTACAGGTGTTATATTCTAATCCTAAAGTGATAATCAATAACTGTGTTTTTGAAAAGTAATAATGTGACTCTGTATTTTTCAAGTATAGTTATATGCCCGTTACTGCATATTATTTTTTGTATACATACATTATCCTCTCACTAAATATTCATTTGCTTGCTCGCCAAAGGCAAAATATATCTTTAAATTTTTAATTGCCTTATAAATTGTAATTTTTATTTTGAAATCTGATTCAATCAAAAAAATGTTTTAAGTTCGTTGAAGTAATTTTATATGCTTCATATAAGCATGCTATTTAACACCATGAAATGAATTCAATATGCCCCACATGAGAAGAGTTCAATTAAAAATTCACGATGGAAGTGTTAGTGTTACATCAGCTGGAAGAGAATAAGATTGAACATATATTTAAAAGAGTTATTTCAAGGTATTTTTGAATTCAAATTACTCACCTTGGCTGATCACTCCAATGATTTTCTAAAACCTATTCTACTCACAAAAATACACATAATACAATATACTAATTATGCAACTTACTTCATGCACGTTGTTCTAGAACCTCTCTAATTTACTTCATTCAAAGTTTACTTAACCAAAATTATTACTTCCATAATACAGAGTGCTCAAAAAATGTCTGGCTGAACTGTAAAGATTGCTGACAAAGCTAAAATAAACAATACTTTTTGTTAAAAAAAAATAGACTCGAAATACATTGTTCAAGAATATTCTTTTTGTTGATAGAGGACAGTGATACTTCCCACTGGGGTTTTGAACAGTATGTATGATTGCACGAAATCGGAGCTTGCGGATATCCATCTGATGATTGGAGTGGAAACAGAAATGAATGAGCTACTCGAAGATTGTACTATAATCAATTTCTAATAATACAACTGCCAACTGTTAAGCAATATGTTTGAAAATACATGGAAATCTATTTGTAGACAATGTCAAGGTTGCAATTTTTCTTTTGAACATCTACTTTAGTAACATGACTAATTAAAAGGATTACCAAATTTCCTTTGGTCTATCTTTGATTTTACCTTTTTAAGTATTTCTCTCCCTCCACGGGACTTAAATGTGGCATTGCCAGATATATATTCTACAGGAGAAAATGTGGTTCCTTCTATCAACTCTTACAATTAGGCCAGATATTTTCTAAGCACCCTGATTATTCAAAACAAAATATATTCTTATTAAATATATTGATTAATCACAAAATACATTTACAAATAAAATAATATAAACAGTAAAAATATTAAAATAAATAGAAACAATTTTAATTGTGCTTTTTTGGAATACATACATTAATATAAGTATTAAATCCCAAAATTTTTTAAATAATTTTTACTCATCTGTCAAAATTAAGGCTGTAGCAATAGCATTTAATTAAAAATACAATATTTCACTTTAAAAATACATTTATTAATGTATATTAGATCTACACAGGACATGCACAAAGGATCACAATTCTCTTTGAACTGATTAAAAAGCTTAACACACACAGCAATTAGAGCAGCGCCCTCTGCTAAATAAAAATGACACTACACTAAAACATAGTATTTACAGTAAGTCTTCATAATCTCATTCTAAGTAGAAGTTTTCAACAATTACAGATATATTTAACAACTTAGTAAATCCAAAACATTGGCACACTCAATAATATTTTGAAGTTGATCATATTTGAGTTTTCAACACAATTGAAACTTTCAATTGAATTTATTTAATTTTGTAAGATAAATACTGTTGCCAATATTTCCTAACATATATATTACAAAATATCATAAAAACTAAAACTATTCCTTTATTTCATAAATCTGTTTTTGTTGGGACATAGTACCAAGCATAGTTACATATATTTTAAATTAAGGAATAGATTTAAATCTTTGGTTTCAGTTCATTATGTCTTTTGCATACATACAATTTCGTTTTATATAAACATCTATATTACATAATTTCTTCAAAAATCTTCATTAGCACTTGAATTTGTTACCTTATTTCAAAGAAATATCCCTCTATTTGCTGCTAAAACTTTTCATTTCAACATGTATTAAACAAAGTAATGAAATATACTTAATAATCTAATGAAATTCATATTTTATACACTTTGTGACAACACAGTGATGGAATGTATGCATAGATATTTTCTCTCAATCATTAGAATCAAAAATATTAACATGTCAGCTTACACTACGAGATATAAATGTCTAGTTTGCAAATAAATCAGAATGTATTGAAGTCAAATTATAGCATTTAAAATACTCAACAACAAAAAAAAAATGTACTAATACTAATCTTCTAAAATTCATAAAGGGCATCTTGACTGGGCCTCTTTAAACTCTGCATTCTTTTTAATTATTAATGTCTATATATATCTACCAGTTTTCATCTAGTATTTAATACAGTAGGAAAATATATAGTTTATTGATAATAACTTTCAGAAGTAAGATAAGAAGAAAGCTAGGAAGGGTACCAAAGAGATAAAAGTTAAATTGAAATACTTTATTACTAGAATAAAGTGTCATGGGTAATCTAAAACCTCTAAGGCACTTAGCATGTGTGTCTAGTGTATTTCGATTTCTGTGATATAAATTAAAGCTGAAATAATTGTTACTTTGTAATCGAGTTTTACTTTTAAACCTATTATTATATTTTTTACAACTATTCAGTAAATTAGACGAAGGTATGATGATTTAAAAATACATTTTGAATTTATATTTCAAAAAGGCTTGACTTTATTAAGCAGAAAACTGAACAAGACTTGGCTCGTGATCAAAGTTACATGAATTTTAATCGAAAAGCTCCTCAATAATGTGTTTGATTAAAATTAAATTTCGTGAGGTTTTTCATAGAGTTACATATAATTAAAACAAAATATTGTAATTTATGATAAAGTAATATTGAATGTAAATGTGTACCATATTTAATTGAAAACCAGTTCAGTAAGTTATAACTAGTACAATTTTTGGTCATCTGAAGCTGCTGATGTAAGAAAGACAAATGTGTTTTAATTGGAATTCTAATAAAATCACACATATGTGGAGTAATAAATCAGAGTTTCTTTCTTAATTAAATAAATTTCTAAAAAACAGACCTGATACATGCATCTAACTCTTAACCAAATGACAAAATGGAGCTCTAAGGCATTAAGAAACACCCTGAATAAATTTCCAGAAAATTTAAAATCATGTATCAAATTTAGTTCAATGGATTTTTGTACAAAGTTCTTTAACTAAGAAATGCCTGTTTCTTGCTAAGAAAAATAGGCATTAATATCTTCCTAGCATCCTTTTCAGAAAAAAAAAACATGTTTATTTAATATTATCTATATTTCACGCAGTTTTGTGCTCATAAATGTTTTAAACAGTTATTTTAGGATGCATCCTACTTATTAAGTTCATTATTTTGGATATAAAACTTTATTTTGAGGATTAATATAAAAATGTGTTTCTTATAAAATAGGAATTATTGTTTTTAATTCAAAAGACAGGTCCCACTTTTAATTCTTTCTAAATACGTACACATAATAATATTATTCTAAAATTCTATTAACTACTTTAGTAGTATGCATGCAATTAGTTTGGATGGAAAATTTCTTAACTTATTGTTGAAATGCAAACAAATAAAGTATTAACAAAAATTTTGATTAATTTTACTATAATGAAATGACTTAAATTTATTGTACTGATTGATTTAAAATTAATATGTGTAAGTGTTAAAACACTTTTCCTCAGTTTTCTGAATACTGTATGGAACACTCCTTAAGGAACTAGGCTAATACCGAATAAAATAATGATTTCCACACTGAGTATGGAAGTTTGGTTTTTTGTATTCTTTTTTGGAAGAGGAAGAAACTGATTGTATGTGCAAAATCTTTTGTGTAGACTTAAGTATAAATACTCAATGAGCATCGTATTTGAAAGATCAGTATATAATTTAAGTTATAATAATCATTTTTGGAAAAGTTGATAATTTTATAACTCAAGTATACTTGATTTTAGAAAGGTCTAAGATAAGGACAATCCAATAGATATTTTCTTTTGTAAAAACAGATGTATAGTGCTTATATTTTCATAAAACTTTCTTATTCATAGCAGTATAAAAGTTATATGAAAATCTTTCAGAGCTTACATAGAAATTAGCCAAGGGGAAAAAATGCCCAATTGCAAAAAATTCATTTCTCAAAAACATCTGTAAATTGCATTTGCAATTAATTATACAGAGTTAAAGGCAAGTTGTGTTTTTTACCCGTTCAAATTTATAAATCTTGTGTATTCAGCTTTCTCTCTACTATCTGAGTAAGTATCCTATTATGGACTAACGAATGATTGTAAGGGGTATAGATGTAAAGTATTTTTAGAATATTGAATGCAGAATTGCTTTTATTTTTGTGTTTCTGAAGACATTTTAAAGAAAATAACCAAAAGAAACATATTTTTATGACAAAATTTATATTACTTTCAAGGAGTTAAGATATTTTCTTCCAATAAACATTTAAATTCATCCTTTAATGCACAAAAAAAAAGAAGTTTCAATGACAAATTTCATATTTAGCTTCAAATTATATAAATAAAACCGCCACATCCTATTTTGGCAAATCTTTTGTAATCCGATTTACACTTTGTACTTATGGTATCATGACCAACACCTTGGTCAAACAAAAATTCTTGGTGAACTTGAAAATTCTATGAAATTTCAGTGTTAATGATAGGGTTGTGCATAATATACATATATTTTTCCCAATTAAGAAGCCAATTGGTAAGTTTGATACTATTAAAACATTTGTCATTGAGAATACAATTATCTGCAAAGTATGTTTTATGTTTCAAATTTAATAAGTTAAACTTAAAGATAGAGCTTTAAAACATGTGTATGTTTATAGGTTGGATATGATAGAGCTCAGTTTCTTAATTCATATGAAAAGAAACTTACATATAAATATATTCTTTGAATGTTTATTAGCATCGGATTTTTTTTGAATAGGAATATATACCTACATATAAACTCTAAATTACATGCAAAGTATTTGCCAAATACGAAGTGTGTGTTTAAAACAAACCAAGCTTGTTGAATAACACATTTACAGATTTTGGATTTACATTTACAGATTTTTAGTGTTTGGTTTGGATGCTCTCAGCAAAATTAAATTCCTAAGTACAAATTTCACATCGGCAGAGCTCAGGTGCCTCCCTCTGAGGAGGAAACTGGGTGTCAAAATGACTTGCGGCAAATGGTATCGCCTATATGGTGTCGGACTAAAAAGTGACACCAGCTCCTGGGGTCTGCTCTCCTCTACTAGGTCTGCCAAAAGTAGAAATACCAATCCGCAGCCGGGGGGGGGGGGGAGATTTTGGACAGCAAGATTACAAATACAAAAAATTTCATATTGTTGGAGATATGTGTACTGGAGAAGCATGGGCGTAGCTATATTATTAAGAGGGTTCTGTATCAAAATTCTTTGGGGGCCCTCTTTTCAGAAATAAGTAAAAATGATCGAGTAATTAAAATTTATTTGAAAGTGCCAAAATGTTACACATGTTGGGGCCCCCTATCATTGATACGGTGGTAGCTACGCCTCTGTGGAGGAGTATGATTTTTATCATAAATTTCTTCAAGTGAATACAAAACTATGTTTTATATAACTGTGTTACAATAATTGTTTGTAAGATTATTTTTGCAATGTATTTTTTAATTAACGTTATACTTAACACAAATTTTCCTTTCTATAATTTAAAAAAGGGAACATTGGGAAAATAAAATTTAAAATGAATAAGAGGGGAAAAAATCACTATTTTGACGTCACAGTGAACCAAGTATAATTTTATAGTTTATACTATATTTAGAAATAGATTTTAAAAAATCGGTTTTCTCCTTCTATTTAAGAGTAAAAAAAAAATCAATTTTTTATAGGGAGTTTGTATTGGGGGAAAGTAAAATATACAAATACGCAAGCATTTAAATTGAGTAGTTAATTGTACTCTTTAGAAGTATGAAATCAACCAAATAAAATAATAATAAAAAAATATTAAAAGTAGGAAATTTTGAAAACTGGTACATTTCTTAGGAATTGAAAAATTGTTCTCTCATTAGTTCTTCGATATAATTTATAATATTAATAACTGAATTATATTAAGCAATGTTAAGAAGTAATATTAAGAACTGAATTATATTAAGCAATATTAAGAAATAACATTAAGAACTGAATTATATTAAGCAATGTTAAGAAATTATATTAAGAACTGAATAAAACAGAGTATTCGTACGTATTCTGTAACATTATCAATATTATGTTCCATTTTTGCATTGTAATGAAAAATATGTGAATACTTATCTTTTATAAATCTAATATATATATAAAAAAAAAGAGTCAAAATTCCAAAGTATTATCTGAAAAATGTGGTAAAATACAAATATAATGATAGTTTGATAGTTCATATTACATGCATATGTATGTATATTTGTATATATAGATATATATTTATCACTAGATAACATTTCAATATAAAATAATGAAACGTTTGATTATATGTGTGTTTGGGATGTGTATATACAAGTACATTCACAAATTTACAACAAAAAATTATCACTAGTTCATAGAAGGATTTTTGCAAAAAAATAGAAGGGAGATTCATTGATATATATTAAGAGTGAATTTGACGTTATCGCATTAACTTATTCATTTATTTTTGAAATTGAATAAAATGAGTTCGTAAAAATAATGGAGGCAATAATTTTTTTCTGGATTTTTTTTTTTTTTTTTTACTTTTTTAGATAAATGAATTTTACAAATTTTAGAAAAAATAAAGACTTTTTTTAATTGGACTTTTATTGTTAAATAATAAACTGGGCTTAAAAATAATTTTTTTAAAAATTATTATTTTTAAAATTATTATTATTTTTTTTAATTTTACATTACAACCGAGTTTTGTTAAGCAATGTAATCTCAGTATTATATTAATAATATTTCATATACGTGTGTTTCATGTTTTTTTTGAAATTATCAGTGTTCAAAATTTGTCAACAGCAAATTATTGATCGAAGTGCATCACACTTTCTCACCGCAGATCCGAGGTTCAAACCCCGGGCTGGGCGAGGTCGACTCAGCCTTTCATCCCTTTAGTGGGTCGATAAATGAGTACCAAGCTTACTTGGGAGCTTAACACTGGGGGCTTCACGCCCGACTGACCACCTGACCAGAACATCTGCTCTTGCACCTCAGGGCCCAAGGTCACGGAAACTGAAATGGGTACAGTAGGCTTTGGCCCTCGTGGGCTGAATTAAGTTAAATATTGATCAAAATTATCATAATTCCACTCTTAGAAAAATCTGTATTTTTATGAAAGAAGCGGAAGAAAAAAAAAATCTTCTAAAAATGTAAGAAAATTAAATATGTTTTTAGATAAAACTTTTACTAATCAATATGCAATAATTATCTTCTGGTTATTTTTTCTTTTTTTGATTGTTTTTTGCCAGATTTTCTTCCTAGTTTGTTTTAACTTTTCCGAAAATAAATTAACAACATAAATTATTAAAAATATGCTCTTAAATGTGATTTGATACTTTTAAGGAACAAATAAAATATTTTAGGAATATTTTTTAAAAAACTGATTTTTTATTAAAATTTTTTTTCAAACATGTAGCAATTATATTCTTAATAAAAATTAACTTAAAAAATGTATTTAAAAAATTTCTTTTACCTGGTCTGCTTTTATACCCCCCCCCCCCCAAAATACTTTTCCGAAAATCATTTTGAATTTCAACTTATTCGTTCAGTTTATCAATCCGATTTTAAAACAATGTTGATAGCAAACATTTTCTCTTCATCCTTTTTCCGAACTAGTGATAGTTTTCTTACATGCAAGCACTGTGTTGCCACTTGTACAATTATATCATCAAAATTTAATAGAATCCACTTACCATCATTCGACCACGAACATTTTCAAGTCCGATATCTTTAATTTCAGTAAAATCATACTTGCCGGATCATCAAATTTTCCCGGAGAAGATCTGAACCATCTTGCTCAGTTTTCTAATTTAACAACCAAAAGAAAAAAAGAATGTTTTATTTATTTAATCACTATATAATTAATTACAAACACATAAGCATCAATTAATAATATTAATTCCACACATTTGATTTATTAATCTACTCTACCTGTTTTTTTTTCTGATGTAATTTACACCCTATATAAATGGTTAATCGATAAATGTTTAATTATGTAAAACTATTATCGCGTGAGTACTCATCATATCGCAACGGATACACGTGAAAGTAATCAAAAATATAATCGCTGAGGAGAGTAGACGTTGAGAGCAGTAGAACGCCTACCATTCAGAATTTTGGCGATCAATTCTTTGCCTGGGGCAATAAAAACACAAGTGGGCACCCCTCTACCATAAAACGACTTTGGGAGAGAACCCAGCTCACGTGAATAGCTTTTCTTGTCGGTCGGTCAGTAGAATAAGCATTCGGCAGCCGGCTTTTTCTTTGCGCTTTCAGTGTGGTTCAGTAGTAAGGGGAGCACAGTACTTAGTTTACTCTATCACTGGGGGTTTTTAACGGTAGCTGCTATTCGGCGGTTTGACCTATTATGCTTTTCTAAACAGTGTGAATAGTATAGTTCAAAGATGGAAATCTGAAACGGAGTTTAGTTTATTTTAAAATACTTCAGGGGGAAAAAACAGCGATTTTATTCAATTTTTTTTTAAAAAAAATATTTGAACAAGTTTTTTGGACATTACTTTTGAATTTTTTAAAAATATTTGATGAGAAATAACATCTGTTGAACTTTCGCAAAGACGCGATTTAAGTAAATGAAAAGAACCAGTGCTATAATCTGTTGCAAAATTGCATTGAAAAAAAAAATGTAAAGAGATATACAAAAAATAATGATCAAAACACAATGGACGTTAAGGATAGTAATTAAAAGTGGATATTGAAATATTTTGTGGTTTTTGCAGTATTATAAATACGTGAGAATAACTGCTGTACAATAAGAGTAATAAACCCTATTAGAAATAAACAAAAAAAAAAAGAGAAAATAATTTGGAAAATAATATGATTTAATGACAAAAACTTAGGTAAACCTTACTTAGTTGCGTTATATTAAAATTCATGTCTCAAATTCTAAGACAAAAGTGAATAATTTATATTTTTAGAACTATTTATATATATTTTTTATTTATATTTTTTTACATTTTTATTTTTTAATTTTTATTTTTTGTATTTAGAAAGATTATCTTATATATCAATTTGTCTTAAAAATCTGAATTTAAAGAAAAAAAATTAAAGCTTTAACTATATTTATAAAAGTAAGGAAAAGTATAATATAAGAAATAAAAATATGTTGCTTCAGATACCAACGTTCTTATGTTAATACAATTACAAGAAATCCACTGCCCCCCCCGCCTTTTTTTTAATAAAAAATAATGTTTAACATATACATTTTTTAATATGCTATTAAGAATATTCAATCCAAAGTATTTCGCATTTTTCATTCAATTTCCCATATCAGAGTTTGTCAAAATTATTCAAGTTAAATAATAACAATAATAATCATAATAATAATAATGAAAAAAGGAATTTGGAGTATTGGATTATATATATATATAAATTAGCAATATGAAGTTCAATAATTTTACAAATAATGCGTTTCATCCTATTAAGTATCCATTTGCATTTGCGAAATAAAAAATCTTTATTCGATGTATATGTAATAAAGTAGAGACGCTCAAGAAAAAAATAAACAATAATAACTCTTTTTCAAAAACTACAAAATTCAGAGAAAATATGATACTATCTAGTATGAATTTCTCTTGAATTTTTATCAACACAAAACAAAATCTCCCTTCAAATAACATCAGGAATTGTTTATTTCTTATTTCTAAGACCCCTTTTCGTCATACATATTGAGTTGATCATTTGAGGCAAATGTAGTTCTAAAAATACCTAAATACCATAATTTTTATATACGCAACTCTTTCTCAATAATAATTTGAACAGTTTTTCACTTTAGATTAATTAAATTTAGGTCAATTAATTGTACAATTTTGACTAAAAATTATAATCATATTGATATTAATACAAAAGTTCAAATAGATATTTAAATAGTATCTGATTGTGAACAAACAATTACAAGGAATAATACTAATTATTGCTTTAATAATTTTTCAGGTAATCGCTTTGTTTACATTGAATGCAGTACACACATAAAGGCTTACACTACATAATATCTCTTAAACTATTATAACGTATAATAAAGAAATAAAATTAAGTATTTAATTCTATAAATAATTACAGTATTTTTTTCACTTTCCAAAATAAATAATAGAAAATAGTCACAAAAAAAAAGTTATTTAAATATTTTACTTCGACCTATATATATATTATTAAAGGGAACATAGTCCCTTAATACTGATTTTCTTAAAATCTACTTTCATGTTTATTTAAATTCGTGAAAAATACATATTAAAAGGGGTGGGGGAATTAAAAAACATATAAACGCTTTAAAACAGTAGAAACATCATTTCTTTATGAGTTTAATAAAAAAGCTAGTGACTTTTAAAAAAAAAATTATGCATAAAATCTTAATTATAATTAACTCCTCAGTAGGGAAAAAGGCATAGAAGCTGCTTCATTTTATATATATATATATTTAGTCTGCTGTGAGCAAAACAAAATTACTATGGAAAAGTTTTTAAATAAATTTTCTGTTGCGGTATGGAGAAAATATAACTAACACTTTCAAGAAAGGAATAATGTTTTTGCTAGTGTTAAAATTTCTTTTTTCATAATCAATCTCAGCATTTAAATTTCCAATATGATAATAAAAATGTAAGGATATATAAAAACTAATTCAAGGTTAATGTGATGCATAAAACGAATTGAAATCTTAAATCTAAATGAAAAAATATAGCGTAATTGCAGTAATAAAAATAATTTAAACTTACGATTTTTCCTTCATTGAAAAATTTTAACTGCTCTCAACACGGAAGGAGAAATAAAATACAAATAAAAGACTCGAGGACATAAAAGCGAAAATCTGTAATTATTTATTGGAAACAACTGAAAAACATTCACATAATTTATGATTTATAAGAAAAAAATCATGCTAGCTGTTTTATCTCGCACAAATTTCATTAACGAAATTGTTTTTTCTAATGAAAAATAGAAAATAAATATTCAAATACAATGCAAAGGATAAGAATGATGGTTTGCATTGATATATAATTACATCTATTGTTTAGAAAGCTATTTTGAAAAAATAATTTTTTTCAGGAAAGCCTGATTTGACAAAGTTTTTCGAATGACTATTATGTATGCCTAATACCTCTTAAGTATTTTTACACACTTTAAATTGTTCTTTGTTACTCCATTCTTGACTTCAATAAAATGCTAAGAAATTAAGATATTGTTCAAAAAATTAAATTAAGAAATTTAATAGAACAGAATATGTAAAAATATATCACAACTCAGTAGATTTATATATTCTTCAGCACAGAAGTACATATATCAATAAATAGTTTAATGCAAAATTATAAAAATATATTAAAAAGTATTATTAAAAAAAGGAAAATTGAAAAACGCTATTTTCCACTCTTCAACATACCTTATACTGTGGTTTTCTGATAGATGTTCGTTGACACTTTTTTCCTCGGCAGTAGATCTGGCAAGTAAAAATGTCAGGAAATGCCAATAACATTTCATTTTTTTTTCATGCAAAACTTGATTTCTGGTACACACAATTGTGCTGCATACCTATTTAAAAGGTCTCACGCGATGGTATTATTTTAAAAATCTGTATTTATTATTTCCTTTTACATATTCTATTTAAAAATATTAAAATAGTAGTTGAATACTGAAAGGCTAGTTAAATAAAAAAAAAATTAACAGGCCTGTGTAAACTGAATTTCTATTTTTAAAATTTTCATGTAGTGAGAATTGAATAAATTTTTATTTAAAGTTTTAAGTGTTTCCATTATTAAATAAGTAGAATTTTTTTAAAAAAAATAAAACCTTTCCGAGAAAGTAATGATTTTTTTTTTGTTTCGTTTTTGGTATCAGAAAAAGATATTCTGTAACATTTCACCTTGTTTGAATCTTAAATTGAGAAAAAGTAGAAAATCAAACCTGTTTGTTTTTAAAATTAATATTTAATTATCACTTTAACAGAACCTTTGAATAATTTCTCACTTATTTTATTAAAAAAATTTCTATTTTTATTTATATAAAATTAATCTATCAGAAATTTTCATCTTCACTATAAGATTTTATATTCTTTTTCAGTTTGTCTTAGATACTTTTTTAGCCGTAATAATTATCTTCTAATTTTAAAAAAGTTCAAAAATTATAAACTATACATTTTTATACACACATATTTTAGTACTCTTACATGCATGTGAACTAACAAAATTTCTTAAAAAATAAAAGAAACTACTGAAATACTAGGATTTTAAATTGAAGCTTTTATTTTCAAAAAAATATTACATAAATATAAATGGAAATAGTAGAAAGAACTTAAGATGTAATCAGATTACTATCTCACAAATTAATATCATTTCAGATTGCATATGAAGATATTGATTTTATATGGCATATATTTTTTTAAAATTCGTTTTTTCTTTTGAAGTGGGAGTTATATTTATGATAATTTTGCGATATCTATAGGATATTTTTAATAAAATGTCTATTACATTTTCCGATTGTAGATAAATACAACTAGTGGTAAGAAAACTCACATAATTTTTCTTTTGAATTTGTGGAAAAGTTTTATGTATGTATAATAGTGTACAATAAAAATTCATAAGATTTTTAAGCATTTTATATTCATCTAAAAACTGCTTGCTTATAATATACAAGAAAACAAAAATTTCACATAGCGCAGACAGAAAATGCAATTATTAAGCTAAGCATTGTAAGATGAATATATATATATATATATATATATTATCGAAATAAAATCAGTTAATGAATATGAATGCCTTGTATATGAATTTATTTCTCGTTTCTTAGAACTCAAGATTAAAAAATGCTAAATGTTGCTGAAAAATATCTAAGAAATACATTTAAGTTCTATGCTTCAATTATACTAGTTCTATGCTTCAACATACTAGTATTATGCTTCAATTATATTTCATATGTCAAGAAAACTAAAACGAAAGTAAATGCTTTACTGAATCCTCTAACATTAAATATTTGTTAAAACTTTTCAGTAAGAAAAATAATAAAATGACGGTAAAGAATATTGAATGCTACTTTTTTTAATATAAAATTTTGTAGCTAATATGTTACTTAATATAAGAGTTAATAACAATAATAACACATGTAGCTGGACAAGCTACTACTTGGCTCTTATCAAGGTTTCTTGAATGGTTTCTCAGTTAATTTGAGTAAAATCAAAATTTTCTGCAAAAATTCTGATGAAATTTTCAATTTTATAAAGAGAATGAGACTTGCTTATTATAATAAACAGCATTCCTTTTTGAAAAAAAGAATAATTTTGAATTCCCAGATTTTCTAATATTTACTGTCCTCGAAACTGAAGATCTTATGTACCTTAATTTTGTTCGTATCCAAATTAAAACACAATAAAAAATGCATATACGTAAAAAAATATACTTTTAAGTAATAGCATAAACTTTTTAGCTAAAATTCACATACACAACAAAACCTTTAATTATTTCTAAATAATAAAAAAAAAAACTATGATTTGCAAAAAAGCATGCTTATAAACAAATGATCATTAAGAGAATTGCATAATTTTTATAATAATTTAACTAGTTAAAGCATTATTTGAATTTAGTTCACATTGAAATGACTGTGAATCAGTAATTGACTCCAATTTATTCTAAATTTTTTCTTAAAAAAATAAAATAAAACGAAAGTATTGAAAATACTAGTTTTGCGCTCAATATTTATTATTATATTTATATCTGAATAGATAGGTTTTACAACCAGAAATAATGCTTTCGTATAAAATGTTTAATAAAATTTCTAGGTTTGATTTGAGAATTTTAAATGAAGAATTATATTAATAAGATTACCAATAGAAATAAAATATGTTAACATTCCAAAAAAATTTAGTTCTTTTGAATAATCGAATTTTAGAAAAATATTGTTTGATCGAACTTTGATTTTTGCTTATAAATATTATCAAGTTCATTGCTCCAGTGCTAATATTTTCAATGAACTGTGTGATATGAGAATCTTCCGATAGATGCCGTTAAGCCTAACTATTTATTTTCCGATGGCATCTCGATTGGAAAACGAAACTCACAGTTTCATCTTAAATTTAGATGCAAGAAAAAATTGCATAAATTTTAAAGCAATGCTAATAAAACTCGTTAAAAAAGCGACGAAGATGAGCATATTTAGAAAATTAAAATAATAATAATAATATTAATCTCAGATATGGAGCTAGCATTCCGGAATTCCTAAGGCGGAATTTAGCGAGCCCGGTGTTTATTTTAAATAGCGATAAAAGTCCTCAAATGTCGCTGGGTGACTCAAACTAATCGAGAAAGTTGTTGAAAAAAATGTACTTACCCCTTTTCAGGTCGAAATCGAGGATTGTTGTCAAGTCATCGATTTCCCATTAATGTTATGCGGCAAATCCACGGCACTGCAGTGTGCCGGATCAGTTCTCCACTTCTGGGAGGGAAAAAAATACATAATATTGAGCTTTTCGATAACTATTGCTGGCCTTTAATTCAAAGTCACATATCCTTGTAGACCCGGGGACTTTCGCTCGATGCTTCCCGGGTAGGTACCAGCGAGCCTGCAGTGGAACAAAATAAACAAACATGCTATAGTAGGAGTGCCTAATTTTAGGGTTAAGCTAAGAGCTTGGCTCGAGCATTCTGGGTGCTTACAGCGCACGACAGTGATTAAGAACGATGCTGTTTCCGATAGCCGCCGCTCTTGGTCAGCCTAGGACCACTTAAAGGGGACTTTTTCCCGATATTGATATATCTATATTCTTCTTTCTCAATGACTCCGACTCATAATTTCTTTTAATTCGGCAGAGAGTCACGTGATCTCCAGCGTACCAATGACTGGCTTCTCCTCCGCCGAGACATCCGATTCTTTTTGTATATAAATTTAAATTTTTTTTTTTTCGTTCCCTCTCATCATCTGTGCGACGCGAGAGTCTTCGCCATCCAAAATATTCTTTTTGTCCGCGAGCGGCGGCAGAAAAAATAACGAAAGCCTGTTCTGACTGGCGGAAAACGAATCTTGGTGGGAGCTGAGTGATTAACGGTTCGAGTCGCCATTGAACAAGGACGTTTTAAGCGGCGGGATAACAATTTTAACGTGTGTCGTTGGTACTGGACGAACGCACAGTTTAGACTCTAGCGTCTCTTCAGAATCTCACTCGACTCCCCACTTTTTTTAGCCCCCCCCTTCCTCAAACTATCATCGACTTCCCCCCTCTCCCCATGAGCGAGAAAGGTTGACCCACCCTCTCTCCTCAACGGCCGCCTCCTCTCCTTAACGACCGCCCCAGAGACTTGGGGTTGAGACACGATATACCCTCCTCTTTTGTCCCCGCCATTTTAGTTAGGGCGGCCTCAGCTCCGTAAGCCCAGCCCTTCGCGGCCGGCTTACGCAGTTACTTTCGCTATAGATTTACATAAATTTACATGGTGAGGTAACACCCTCCCGCTACTTGACAGATGACAAAATTTTCAGCATTGTAGATCACCGTTTGTGATGTTTGCTTATTGATGAGTATCGATTTGAGCAATCGAAGAATGTTCGAAAATTCTGCTTTGAATTTTGTTTTGTTTCTAGTAATGTTGTGTATTAGAGATGGAAAAATTTAAATGATTCTGAATTTTCAAAAATATTCCCAAATGTAAAAAAAAAAAAAAAAAAAAAAAAAAAAGAGGAGTATAATCATAAAATATTTTCAAATATTGTTCAAAATAACAAATGATTTCTTTCTGATCCTGTTAAACTTTTCATCATATATATATATGCACCCTCTTTTTCTTTCTTCTTTTTTTTCCAAAATAAAATTACTTTAAAAAATAAAAAAATATACTTTTTTTAAAAAGCTTATTTGTAAATGTATAATTTAACACTTAAAATAATTTACAACATCACGAAATAATCAAACTAATTTAAAATAAGTAATTTTTCTTATTTGTAAATATTTGTAAAAAATTTAAATTTTATATATTTTTTTATTAAATATGAAATAAACGAAGCTTTTTTTTCAGAAAAATGTTTTTTTTATCAGAAATGAAAATTTAAAATATTTTTGAAATTTTTTAAATATTCTTCATTTTGGTTTTAAATATTTCGAGAAATTTTCAAAACACATAATTTATTTTTTAAATTACTTTTTTTTAAAAATTTCTATTCCTGTAAAACTATTTCAAACTAATTGGAGTATTAGATCAACTTAAACTCATAATTCGCTATAACTATTAATATTAGATAATAACTATATTTTAAAAATTATAGGTAATTTCCTACTTATATTAAAACCAAAATTAAAATGTAAGAAAAAATTAATTTTTGAAAATTTTTCAATAGATTTATTTTTTATCAAAGAATTTTAGAATTAAGGATACAAAGTAAAATATTTTAAATCTTCAAAAATTTAGCATTTTTTTTTTTGAAAAGTAGTTTTAAAATAAATTTTTCATCTTTGGAACATGTTACAGCAACAAATAATTTAAACTTGTAAATTATTTCTTTATTTAATCTAAATTTTTATCTTATAAATATTTATTTTTATGGCAACAGAAAAACGCGATATTCAGTCCGACGGCTTATCGATTATAACTCTTGATGAGAATTATTTTAATTTTTATTAATAAAACAAAAACTAAATGAAGTACACAATGTTCACAACATTCATTTTTAATGTTTTAAACATCCAGAAATATGACTTTTATATTGTCTACCGATCCTTCAAGCAAAGATTAAAACAAAAGCTATCTACTTAAACAAAACAATAAAACGTTCAGCTTATACTAAATTAAGAGAAAAAAGAAAATTACTTGAAATAAGTAAGCAAAGAATTGGTATCTAACACTAAATTTCTGACATAAGAAGAATACTATTTAACTACGAAGAAAAGAAGCAAAAATTTTATCGATTTAAAACTTGAAAACTTTGAAAAATGATGCTCATTTTAAGAGCGTCTAATAAGAAAATCATTAAATGGTTCATTAGACGCGTGATAAGGTGCGAAAAGACTTACCGACTTTCTATTCTTTCTATTCTTCATTGTTCAAAACTTGGTCGGAAAGCAAAAGTTTAAAATTTGTTATTAAGAAAATGTTTGTATAAAAATGAACATATCTTGAAAATAACGTTGTGTTTTAGAAAGATGAAAACTCTGGACAGCTGCATCTTCGTAAGTGTTGTATGAACGAAAGACTGTGGATAGAGAGAGTTACTAAGCATCATTGAACCCAGTTTCAAAATCAGCTGTCAAAAAATGTCAATAGATGGCGCTAGGAGTGCCGCCGATGGAAACATAGGAAGTTTGGTCATCCATCATTTCGTCCAATAATTGACGAATGAAATCACATTTTGCAGAAAGAGAAAAATTATTGGTGGAAAAATAATGATTTATTCGTTTCCTGCTGTGGAAGAGTGACTACGATAAAAAAATTGGTTTTCTAAACGTTATAAATAACTTAGAGTAGTTTTTCAAAATAAATTGCTTTTTTAGGATTAAATGTTCGAATTTATTCTACGCATGAACATAGTAAAATAGCTTCAAATACACTATACATATTTTTTAAAATTTTCTTTCGAAACTATTCTAAAATTACTATTGTAAGAAAATATTTTTAAAAAAATGTTTATTATTTTTATAAAAATAAATTATAAATAATATAAAAAGTAGCTTTAAAAAAATTTGAAAAAGTGAAGAAAGCAATTTTTTCATGATCTTTTTTTATTACACTTATTTTGCTTCATTTTTTCATTTTTAAAATGAAATGTAATAAAAAAATCATACTTAATAATACTCATATCTAATCATTTAACTTAAAAAAGAAATACCTCACAGTAAAAATTTGGTATTTATAATTAACGAAATTATTAAATATTTGAAAGATTTCCTTCAGCCGATTTTTGACATAATTATTCTACTATGAAAAATGATCTACGATCATTTAAAGGAATTGGAAATGATAATGTATGATCAAATGATCATGCTCTTAAACGATCATTTCTTTGAGACAGAAGGAAAAATCTAAGACGCACAAAAACTTTTTGATAATGCGTTAATCAAGATTGCTTTAAAATTTTTTCATTTCTGTTTCTTTCTAATAGATAAATATCTAAATTTATTCTGTAAAAGATGAATTTGAATTTTTTGGGAATAGTTTAATTTAAATACAAGGAATATATGATGAGCATAAGGTTATATAAATTAAATTCCAAAAATAATCAGTCTCTAATGTTAAAAACAACCTTGATTTAACTATTTTCCTCGTACAGTTTTAGTTAGTTTTAAAATTATATTCATTAAGGGTATTTGCTTTATCTCAAGCTTCTGTTTACATTATTATTTCAAATATAAAAAAATTATAACAGCAAAGGTATATATTTAGTGATAGCAAATTTCCTTTCACGTGAAATTTCATTAGAGTTCTTATCGAAACAATTTGGGGAAAAACTTGGAAATAATGTCCAGATAAATAATAAAATAAAAAATTGGAGTGGAACCATTTTGAATAATTATCATTCTATTCATTCAAAAATAAAAATTAAAAACTTTCAGTTCAACTAAGAACTAACTTTAAAATGAAACTTTTTAGCTTTTTTTAAGGGATCAAGATAAAATTATCGATTTATTTAATAGAAGTTAAATGACATTTCAAAATTAGATAAGAAGACACATTTTATTTAAGTATTAAGTTCTAAGAATTATTAATTTTTTTTGTAAAATAAAAAAATTTGAAGGTTTTATTTCCTTTTCACTTAAGGTGAATCAGACAGGGGAATCCATTCGTTTTAATAAGGTTACATGGTAAAAACAAAACACATTTTTTCATAGCAATGTCAAAGAATTCTTAAAATAATAATTGAAAAATAGAAAAAAAAGGTCATTTATAAATATTTAAAAAAAAGTATCCATCTATCTTATACATGATAAGCAGACTTTTAAAACTCATTGAAAAATGGAAAAAGGAAAAACAAATCCTGTTTTGAATTTACAATAGCATACCATAGTCATTCGGTTGGCAAGAAGATTTAGCGTGTCTTTATCCTCTGCATCTATGTTTCTCATTGTAAATGAAATGGGTTTTCAAAATTCAGAAATATAGAAAGGAATTTTAAACTTACCAGTCCCCACTTTACAATCCTATCGCAGCCATAAAATAAAATTGTTTCACAGGGTTTTAGGATTTGAAAAACACATCAAACGTTTAGTTGAACATTATGTAAAAGAATCTGAATAAGAAATTTTCGTTTCAAAGGCGCATTGAGTAATAAATTACAAAGATGAAGCTGTAAAAACTTTTTTCGGCATATGAAAAACAAAAACACACAATTGTTAATGTATTATATAAAATAGAGCTTTTCCCTCTATATTCTTCGAGGTGAAAGACTGATTTGAAAGTTATTCAAAGGGTTTTAAAAAGTATTTGAATAAAAAAGGTTGCTATACTTTATTTTAGCTACATATAGTTTCTGAAAATACTCAATTTTCAGAAACTATATGTAGCTAAATATAAAAAGAAACGCAGATGAATACATTCATGTAAAATCAAACTATTCATTATTTTCTAAATTTGATCTAATTGTACAATAGAATTAATAAATTTAGCTATATAATGCATATTGCCTAGATACATATACATACAAAGATGCATAAGCACAATAGACAAAAATGTTTAGAAAGTGGAAAAATTTGCAACATTTACATTATTGTTACTATTATGTATTAAAAGGCAATTATAAATAATAAATTACATTCAATTATTTTAATCTCCTGTAATCACTACGAGTAACATATATGGTCTGTTAAAAAAATATTAGACTTTGAATTTTCCAGCTCACAATAGAGATTTTAAAATGGCACCACTGTGCACAGTGAGAGCTGACAGCGTAATGCACATGATGGAGTCCCCCCCCCCTCGTTCCAGTGTACCACGAATTGCTGCTACCCCATTGGTCAAGCAGTCAAGCCTTCTCCGGCTTCCATTGGTCGATAGAAGTTTCAGCTATAGTAAATTGTCTTGTAAAGTTTTATAGCTTTGAAAAAAGCAATTTTGGCTTCTTAAATCTTTATTTCCTGAATAAATTATGTGTGTGAAATATATTAATAAATCTTTGATTTAAAGTAACTTATTTTAATTTTTTTGTTAAATTCATTTATTTTCAAAAACTTAAAATTCCTTTCTTACTTAAAATCACTCATGGGCAAGTTAATCCTTTCATGCTATTTTTAACACCCATCTGACAGGAAGTAAAGGCCCAAGAAGGTCAAGTGCTCTAGTAAATACCACCAGCTGCTTCAGGCAGTCGAGTGAGGTGCCGTTATAGGTGTTCGTTGGATTTTTGTTTCTTTAAAGATGACTGAACGACTTAATCACAGGTATTGCATCAAATTTAGTATAAAAGCTTGGTCCTTTTCTAAGGGAAACAATTAGTAAGATTCTGTGTTTGGAAACGATTGTATAGGGGTCACAGAAATTAAGGAGGGGTTTAACAGATTCAAAAGGGGCCACACGTCGGCAGAGAGTGACTAGCGTTCTGGGAGGCCACAAAACGCTTAAAATGCAAAGGTGGAAAATCTGATAATGAAAGACTGTCGTTTAACCGCACGAGAGACTGTTGAATAAGTTGAGATCAGTACAGGCCCTCCATATACAATTTTGTGTAATAGAGCCCAAAGTGGCTGCAAAATTTGTTCCCAAGCTTCTGTAGATGGAATAGAAAAACTCCGTCTTGCAGTTGCACAGGACCTACTGGACGCTATCAATGGTGAACCTGGCTTCTTGCGACTACTGGTTATCCCGAAAATGAAAATTCCATGGATAGAATCCCGTTTTCAGAATAGAGATGACATAAGGTAGAACGCAACGCGTGTCGAAGTTGAATACCTTTCCAAAAGTGTTTTTGGCAGTGGAAGAAATGCTGGGCTAAGAGTGTGTGAAGCCACAAACGCCTACTTTAAATTTTATTAGGATCCTAATCCTTCAAAGTATCTAAGATATTTTTTCTGGCTAAAGGTCGGATACTTTTTGAGCAGACTTTGTAATGATTCCCCCATTTAACATTTGAAGCTAATCCATTCACATAGTGTTTCAAAATTTATTGGCTTCAAGAGGATAGTTACGAGAATTTATTAAGAAATTTATCTTAAGGAATGCTTGAAACATCACAGTGAGAGCAAAGTACAAAATTTTAACAAAAGATTTTACTTAGTCTACGTTTTCTAGCGGTTTATTTCTGCTGGACAGATGGCTCGCAAACCACTGCTAACACGCATAGAAATTTTGAACCACGGTTAGATATTGACGTCACAACGTGGGAAGTTTAAGTCCTAAAGATTTAACTTGCAACAGCTCCTCTACACGATTTAGTAGTTTGCGGAAAAAATACTCAGATTTGTGGCTTGACTTAAACATTGCCAGCATTAGCTCGACATCAATACCCTTGACTGCACCAGCCACCTCGAATAAGTTGTTTATTGAACGTTTATATTCTGCCTAAAACTGCCTTATACAAGATGCGCTGACCACAGGATATTAACCTTATAATTTTAAACAATGGTCAGAGGATGAGATTAACAAATGAGCTGGAACCCCACACTCTTCACATCTACACTGTCTAAAAAAATGAGCAACACTCAGAAAAATGGTAAAATGAAAATAATTTAATAAAACTCAATGAAATTTTCACAGGTTGTTGAACAGAAGAAGAGGCAGTGTGTCACGCAAAGTAACAGAGGAAAACAACAATTAATTATCAAATAGGTAGTATAAACAATAATGTTCCTAACTTGAAAGAAAATTTTTTAGTTGCAAACATTTATAAGTAAGGCGTGAACCTCTCCAGGTGATACAGGATCAACAGCAACGATTCACAACAGCAAGCTGATTTGTCAATCACACTTTGGGGATTCTGTGCTAATTCTTTAAGAAGAAATGTTATCAAGTCATTAAGGATAACTGAAGTATTGCACATAATAGAATGCCATTTGATAAACATGTACCAGACATGCTCTATTGGGTTCAAGTCGGACAAAAGACCTGATCATTCCTATCGAAACAGCGTTTCATGTTCCACGTATTAGTTGACAACACGAGCTCTATGTACTTTTGCATTATCGTCCATAAACATGGCATCACGATCTATGGTTGCCAGAGACGAACACATGGGTTGATGAATACATCCCGATAAGTAACTGTTGCCAAAGAACCGGTACGAAAAGCCATCGAAATTACTTTATTTCTTGGTAGCGAGAGGAATCACACAGCTTTTGGCCTGAAGGCATTTTATTTCAAATTAATTAAAAAAATTAAATTCATTATTAAATTTTACTCTCCACAGCCTAGATCTTCAGGTGATCGTATCCCGGATGCGGCTGTCCCTGCATCCAATTTCGTTGTTATCACCCCCGAACAATCACTGGAGAACTTGCTCCGAAGACTCCGTCAATCGGTCTTTAAGAGTTCATCGCAGCTCCTTTCTCTTGATTTTTCGGGTACGGCTGCCCTCGCAACTCCTTTCGCGTATTTTCGAAGAAGAAGACAAAAAATCTGACGAAGAAGCTGATGTCGACAATCCTCGTCACCTTCCGAACTGACTCTTTACACCCACTGGGTGGGCCTCTTTCACGCCTTCAATAATCTCTGATTGGCGAGTGTAGCGGATCTTCACCTGGCATTCTTCGTCTTTGTCCCAACTCCATTGACTTTTGAGACAATAGATGTCACTACCGAAATCAACTACGTCACCGTACCTCATATACCATATGGAAGATCTGTCATTTTGACACTGAGAATACCCTTTTGGGTAAGTATTTGTGACAACAGGCCGGAAATTCTTTTCATTCAAGTAATTCGTGGCTCACATGCGCGAAGGAACGAAATAATAAAAACCGTTCGACAGAAGTGTCCCTTGTATAAATCATTGTGAATAAAACCATCTGGGACCTCTGCCACTTCGGAGAAGGAAGAGGTGAGGTATCATCAAAGTCGTTTCCAGAATCGGCTCAACATCTGTTTTGTCTCCCAGACATGAGGGAAGAATACACGGTCTCTTTTTGAAGAATACGATTTCCCATCTGAGCATTTAGGCTCACTCCCGTGCATTAAACTTGACAAGAATTGTCGTGAAGTGTTCGTCGAAGGAGACGACGCTACAATGGAAATCAGTTTGGCCATCGATTAATATCCTTGCTCAAACCATGATACCAGTACGTCTGTAGCTGTGTCTTTCAATCATATCGTGAGCTTGTGATCGAGTACCTGGGATTCTCCAGATTTGTATCCAACGGAAATCGTTTTTTATGTAGAATCGAGACTTATTGGGGAGCAATACATTGGCTCATTGCTTAGGTGTCCGATGGATGTGATCCAGAGCTCAATGTAACCGAGCTCTTCTGCAGGATGATGTCATTGGTACCTGAATTGGTGGTCGTCTACAATACATATGACTTTCATGCAGCCATTTACGAACAGTATGCCAAGATGTAACTATTCCTGATAACATCGTAACGCTCGAAGAAAGTTGAACCCGTCCGATAACATTTAACTTTTAGACACAGATAATTGTTCTCACGGGCTGTTGTAACCCTAAGACGTTCTTCTTGACATTGTATGTTCATTTTGATTGTGATGTGATTCAACAAGTGGCTGATGTACGAACGGTTAACACTTCAGGCTCGAGCAATCATCGACGGTCGTACCCAAAATGTATCCGTTCAATTGAATACCAGCCAGTGAATACCATATGAATACCATACACCTCACAAACCCTGCATTGTGGAGGGGCGCTGGACTGTAGGGAGCCTAAAGTTTGACTGACGCCAAGAACGTACCCTTTGTAAGCTCCAGCTTGGGACACAAAACCTGCCTTTGCAGGGGAGCCCTAACATTCTTCGTTACGCTACTGATACCAGCTATGTTTTTATTCAAATCATTTTCAGAAATTTGGAACACAGAAATGAAGAAATGAGCACCAAACAAACTGAACATCCAACGCAACGAAAGAAATAGAAGCTTCTGAGTTGAACTTGTTTTTTTATATCGAATCACATAGCCCTATGAGCCCTATGTGTGGTTAAGTAAATATGTTACTGCGGAGATATTTTGCAGGTACACAAGACAGATACGCAACACAGACAGATGTACAAGAAACAGATACACAAGACAAATGTACAATAAACAGATACATAAGACAGATGTACAACAGACCGATATACAGATATACAACAGACAGATACAAGTGGTTATCAAAATAATGGAAACACTTGAGAATAAAAGTGACATTTTTTAATGAGCTTCGTAAGCATTAAAATATAATAATAGCTACCAGTTTTTTAAATAGAAATATATATACTCTGGTAGTATGTGGTAGTTTTATTGAAGTGCTGTAAGTCTTGGATTTTTTTTTTCAAAAGCGTAAAATGTCGAACTTTTCAGATTTTCTAAGATGCCAAATTGTAGGAGCCCTTCTAACTGGAGCAAGTGTGACCGAAACATCTCAACTTTTAGGCGTTTCTAGAGGTACTGTATCTAAAGTCATGCCAGCATACACACAGCGTGGCAAGAAAGCTCAGCAAAGCAAAATAGTGGCCTGCAAGAAAAGATCATTGAAAGAGACCGACAGGTATTGAAGTAGATTTTAATGTCTAAAAAGTGAACAATTGCAGCAAAAGTGATTCCAGAGCTCAATCAGCATCTGGATTCTCCAATGTCAACAATTACAGTTAGAAAGCACTTTCATAAACAGAACATTTATGGCAGAGAAGCAATTTCTAAGCCTCTTGTCACAGATGTTAACGCTAAACGTCAAGCGTTTTGTGAGTGGCGTCACACTCCCAAAACCTGGTTGATAAGTGGAAGAAAGTAATATGGTCTGACGAATATCGTCTTTAATACTTTTCCCTACGACAGGACGGGTGCACGTTTGTAGGACACCTGAACAAGTGTCCTGATCGTGATTACCTCCTTCCAACTGTCAAGTAGGGAGGTGGATCTATCCCTATATGGGTAGCCATACCATGGTTTTCTGCTGTACCAATCGAAACCCTGAAAGGAAGAATCACTGGGCATAAGTATACAGAAATTTTAGCAGACCAAGTCCATTATATGATACAAACTTCGTTTCCTGCAGGAGATGGAATATTCCAGGAGGATAATGCTCCTATTCATGTAGTGGAACTTGCTCAATCATGATTTGATAAACACGAGGATGAATTTAAACTTGTACCTTGACCCGCACAGTCACCTGACCTTAATACAATTGAACCATTATGGTCTATTTTAGATTATTCAATACGAAATTGATATCCTCCACAGGCAACAATTCCCAGAACTTTCCCAATGTCTCCATGAAGAATGGTACAATATTCCTCTAAACACACTATTAAGCACTTGTTTGAATAGTTTTCTAAGCGAATCCCAGCTGTATTACATGCCAAAGGTGGTCTTACACCTCACTAATAAAGGATTCTTTATAAATCTAATGTATTTCCATTATTTTGATAACTATCTGTACATAGAAATACAAAAGACAGATACACAAGATAGATATACAACAGACGAATGTGCAACAGACACAAAATACACAGACACACAACAGACAAATGTACAACAGATAGACAAAATGTGTTGTTGCACGCCCCCATTGGCCAACAGTGCTAAACCAGGTCCATGACATCGTACACTCTCAAAAAATCCAACACCAGCAAGGGATCGTCAGTTAATTCCTACTTGGTGAGCCCTAGGCATTCGAGGACGGCTCAGAAGAACAGTTGGTATACATTTCAAAGCTTTTGGATCCTTCGGAAAATTTCATTGATTTAAGGTGACCACTTCAAAAGCGGGCTAGAATAGCGTGTTCTTGTCTATTAAAACCACGAGCCAGGGAGCCTCTGACGAGAATACTGATACCAATGGTGCACTGGGGGAACAACCCAAGCGGTCTTATTCTGGTGTTTAATGTTTGAGAAAATCTCCAAGAAGGTGAGGGGTGCTGACGGCTTTGCTTTGGGGCTTCGCAAGCTTCAGCCTGGCCAAAGTATCTGCAATACCATTTCCCTCTAGATCTGCGTGGGAGGGAATCCACTGCAGATAATCAGATGCGATGTGGAAAGTCGTTTTAACTTGCTGAGAATTGACACTCCAACATTATCTCTCACACTTTGCCAATTAGACTAGTGCTGTATTGCACTTCTACTATCAGACAGTAACCAAATCCCTTTTGCATTTGGAAGAGATGTAAGAAAACCAAGGGCCTCATTAATGGCTATTAGCTCACTGCGAAAAACTGAGCAACCGTCTGGATTTCTCCTCTGGATTCTTAAGTAATGGTCTTGCGATTCGATGTAAACTACGTTACCAGCTCGATAATAATCATCTCTACTGCCATCCGTATAAACTTGAATGGCGTCAATTGGTATCTCTCCAATTCTCTCTCGATCTAGTTGCTTTAGATAGACAGAAAGATCTGTTTGCTTATCCACATGTACTGGCAATTCTGGATTGAAAAAGACACTGTCAAAATCGTCCGTTGAGTCAAGACATTGTGACAGGTGAAGTGGTTCCACAGCACCATCGGTAAGATTAAAAGGGACCATCCATGAACAGTATACCTTCTTATGCTAATGCTGCTGCAGCTTCAGATAAAATGTAAAGATACACGATAGAAACCTCATCCATTTATCTTTAATATGATAATTTTTGAGTCCTGAATAATTTAACTTACAGAAGTGTTCCTCCACATTATCAATCATTACTAGAAAGATAATTAAAAAATGCAGCTGGACTGAAAATTTGTCAACTTTGAGTTCAATGCTAATACCATTCGGCTACCTAGAACAACATATATAGATTTGATTGATTTATTGAATGATACGGTTATAAGGGATGTGGAGCACACACACCACATTTATCTGAGCTATCAGAACCTCCCCATACTTGTATTTTTTCGGTGTCAGCATATTCTGGTATGTAGATTTCCAGAGATTCATTCGAAGTACTTTGATGGGTCTGAGGTTCTTTGTTTCCCTTTCAAGCTTTGTTAAGTTACATGTTGGGTTCACAACGATCCAAAATTTCCTAATCAATATTTTCTTTACAAAAGAACATAAAACGTAACTAAATTATAGAGATTGATTGAATTTAACACAATGGAGATTAACTGAAGTCGTGCAATCACAAAAATTTGAATTTTGTTTGGCAAATGCAGTCCATGACAATAGGACATTTACATGATACTAGATCAGCTTGCAAAACAGATTCACAAGACTTATTCATTTTCCCATGTTCCTCCAGTAAAAAGAGGCTGTTATTTCAATAATTTTGATCATGTATTTTTTAAACTTATAGTCCAGTTGCATCTTATAAATTGGACTTTGATCTGTAGTCTTTCATAGTGTTGCATTTGGATGGTAAGTAGTGTAATATTCTTTTTTGGGACGGAAGATAACTGTAATTACTAGGATACTGCATTCTTTTGAATTCTTCACAATAAATAATTTTTTTCCCTTAGAAAAAACCAAGGAGGCTTCATTTAAGAAACCTTTTTGGGATTCTAAAATATACTGGACGTTTCAGATGATTGAACAACAATCTTTAGAGCTATACTAAGGAACCCTAGACCACACACACAGAAAGAAAATAATTTATCTTAGGTCATAAATTTTCTTATGCTTTATCTTCAAAGGTTTCAAAGAAATCTACATTAATCTAAGTTATTGTGGTTTTATCTACCTAAATCACTCTGTTACTTTATTTATTGTTGAAAAGTAAAAAGTTCATGAGAAGATTTAAATAATTAGTTTATCCTGATTGTTTAAGCATACGTAATCAACAAATAACAAGATATTAGTATTTTGTTAGTTTAGCGACTGCAAGGATTTAGTTCTCAGACGGATTTCCAATGAAGTATCGGATGATAATATCTAAGAAACACCTAGGAAGGATTTACTTTTAGAGTAGCTTTGATGCAGACTCGAGATAGCAAAGAATTACCTCCTGAAAATATCTAAACTTTAAGAATGAACGCCATTAGTGTCAAATTTAACTACAGCATCAGATAAAATTTTCCTTTATAGAATAGCGTTTAAGATAACTATGATAACTTTCAGAAAATGTATCTTTCTCTCTCCATAACGTTTTTCTTGATTTCTAAACTGATTGAAATTTTAATGGAGATTGGCTACATGTTTATGCATACTTATTTCTTGAATATTTTCTATTTTTAAATAATATTTCGTAAACTGTATTCTTATTGGCAACCAATGAGATACACTTCAAAGGGAAGTAGTAGATAAAGACTATCCATAATGAAAGATTGGATATTTTAGGTTTTTGCAACGAATTTTGGAATTTTTAAATACGATAAGTAAAATTAATTGCTTAGAAAAATCTTTATTATATTTTAACTTTTATTGGGTTCTCTTTGTATTTGAGCATTTTAATGGAATATTATTGAAAGAGAATAACGAAGATTAGATATTCATATCTTCAAAAATTTAATATTTCTCAAACTTTTCAACTGAGACTGATCTTTTGAAGGGGGGGGGTGCATCTTAATAGTACAGTAAATTATTCATATTTAATTACAGATTTGCTTCTTGCGTTAATTTACAGGTAAACTACGGCAAAGCATCTTGATGATGGATCTGCTTGAATATTTTAAGCATGTTTAAAATCTTTTCTTAAAAAATAAGGGAATATTTAGTCAAGATTAATTAATTAACTGTATAAAACTTTTTTTATTTAAAAATAAAATTTTAAATTGCTTTATAATTTATCCTAGTACTTCGTAAAGTTTGAAAAAAATTTTATGGAAAAAAAAAGGAATGAAAAGTTTCTGAGTGATTTTGGAATTTATTGGCACAAGAAAAAGGTTCCTGAGAATTGCTTCAAAATCTATTTGACCGCTGAGTTTTCTTTGTTTTCTCTTTAATATACTAAAATGACGACCAATTTTTTTTTTTAGAAAATTCTTCAAAGAAAGTAAAACTTTTGAACATCCGGAATCATCGCCTTATGTTATAAAAGCAGTTTTTATGTGAGGTACAAAGTTAACCATAACATCGCTAATTTCAATGTAAAATTTAATATATTGAATTTCTTCACAGTCTGACGTAGAAAATGCAACATTAGGAAGATCCGACTGCATAAATTTACAAATTTCGGGAAATACGCTGCTAAACAAGTTATGCAGATGATTAGAAATACAAGTTGTTCATGTGATTATAGATAAAAGAGAAGGAAATGGCAGGAGGAATAACAACTGTTACTACTCTGTAACGCCTAAAGCAGTGTGGTCCAATTGTCCAAAGGGCAATCAAATTTTAGTTTAGGAAATAGTGGGCCATAAACAAGAAGGAAATAAAATGAATTACATATTAACTTGGTGTATCGCTTTATTTTACAGTAGAGAAATCAATTCGGTCATTTCCAATGTTTATTTTGTGATACATGTATATCAAAGTTAAGCACTTTCAATGCGATTTCCCGTTTTTGATTTAATTGGTTTATGAACAGAAAAATCAATCTTTCATACGCATATACATAGCCAAACAATGATTACATTTGCAGAGAAAATTTAATCAGTTTTTGGAGACGTACTTTAGAAATCAGTTTCCAGAAATTTTCTGGAACATCAAAATTTTTAGCCTGGTAGAATGAGTCTGCCCGAAAATAAAAAAAATCTATTTGAAGATTGCATGAGAATCTCACACTTCAGGTTCTATGGGACTATTAAACAGTGCAAGTTCTGGATTTAGGGTGTCAAAATCTTGGAATCTCTGTCCAGGAACTCTTTCTTGATATCAATTATATTTCGTGAAACATGTACTAATTTTTTTGTCTTTTCTTTTTCCTATTTCAAATGCTAAGAAGATGGGAAGTGTGTTGTATTATTTCGAATTTGTTCCATTTGCATAACATCCAAGTTTTTTACTGAGGTCTTCAATATATCTTCAAAACTAAGAGATATTTCGCCTTGCAGCTTTAGGCTTAAATTATTTGGATGAGGTATTAAATCTGTAAGGAAAGCAAGGATATTTAAAAACTTGATTCCTTAAAATTTTTTTTATTCATTTCCAATGTTTTCATTTCTGAGAAAAGTATATATATATATATATATAAATTTCATTCCTCAACCTAAAAGAAATGTTGCTGGCAATTTCCAGCACTTAGATAACGCACTTCATAGTACAATGATGTGTTACTACACTCAGCTTCCGAATTGTCCAGGAATAAAATAATTATTCTGCATCTTGTGTTTTATTGCTCTCCTAATTAAAATTACAATATTTATAACAGGTTTCATTGTCTCACTGAGCCTTAAAATTTTTCAACAGAGCCTTCTGGTAGATAATGCAGTGGAAAAACAAATAATGTATGCTTATTTCTTTACACCGACCTACCAACCTAGTTCTATGATCAACCATTGCTTTAATTCCATCTGTTGTAATGTCAGAACACTTTCCTAAATATCCATATTTAGAAATGAAATTATCCAGTGTGGTGCTAGTTTCTAGTGATTTTAATTCCAAGAGTTCATCATGAATCTCGAATTCTTACTTTATTGTTCTGACAAAAAATAAAAAGCTGGCCAATGTAAACTATATCTGTGCTCTCAATTAGACCTATACAAGAAAATCTTAATCCCACCAAATGCCTGAAAACTTCCCTACCCATGTTATTAATTCTACTTAATGTATGATAAGTCAATGGATCAAGTTCAAAATTTTTAGCAATTTTATTCTTCTACGAAGATTATACACTCACTTTCAAAAGTTAAGCACGGAGAAGAAAATGCTAATTTCCGGAAACCAATCAGAATTGAAGAGGATGCAATTCGCTGCAGAGGTAGATGGAAGTATGCAAATATGTTAGGTAACAGCCAATCGTGCTTTCATGTCAAGAAATATGCAAAAATGGCAGTCTTATAAGAAGCCAGCTTTATGAAGGGTTACAGCAGTTGATTGTAAGTGCTGATAGAAGGTGTTTAAAACTTTCGTACAATTTGTTTTCAAGACATAGTGTTTCTATGACTTCCAGAAAATGAAGATTCAGAGCCCTGGCGTGCTGTGAGGTGCATTGAAGCAGGACAGTCGATCACAGATGTTGCTCTTTTCTTCGGCGTTCATCATTCTGTAATTTCACGTTTATGGAAACTATTCCAAACCACACAGACAGTTATCGGAAGGCCCGTAGACGATCGCCCAAGGGTTACAACCCCCACGGAAGATCGATATATTGCTATTGTAGCCAAGCGAAATCGCAGAGCGACCTCCACACGTGTGACATCTATGGTTACAGCGTCCATTGCTAAGGCTATATCTACAGCTACTGTATGCCGAAGATTACATATGAATGGACTGTATGCCTGGGTACCTCGATTTTGTGTTCCTCTATCCGTCCAATCAAGAGGGACACGATTAAAGGGGTGCCGGGAATATGGCAATTGGACTGTGTCTGACTGGGGCAATGTCATGTTTACTGATGAGTCAAGATTTGCTCTGGAGCCAAATGGCAAGTGTATAAGGATATGACGTAAACAAGGAGCACACAATCAACCCCAAAACATCACCGAACATCACGCAATCCGAGGCGGAAGCATTATGGTGTGGGCAGGGATTTCATTAGGATACCGCGCCGACCTGCATATCTCTAAACGGGGTTCTGTGACGGCTGTCCGGTACCGAGATGAAGTCCTAGAACCCATTGTGAGATTGTACGCTGCAGCAGTTGGCCCTACTTTTGTTTTAATGGACGATAACGCACGTCCCCATAGAGCTGACATCGTCGATGACTACCTGGAGAGTAAAGGGATTGCGCGTATAGAGTGGCCAGCATATTCGCCTGACCTTAATCCCATTGAAAATCTTTGGGATGCTCTCAGCCGTGCTGTATCTTTACGTTTCCCACCTCCAGCCACTCTTATTGAGCTGGAAACTGCTCTACAAGAAGAATCGTGATTGCTTAGTTCTGCGGTGGTTGACCACCTAATTGAAAGCATGATCAGAAGGTGTAAACTTTGCATACAGATCACATACCCTATAAATGTACTTTTTTTTCATTTTATGCTGTTTATTTACACTTTATACATAATTCTGTTTAAGTCTCCAGTATGACATTATCTGATACATTATAAAATTTGAATATTGTTTTCATTTCTGTACATAATTATGGATTTTGCTTTATGTATAAATATATATGCTACTTTACTGCCAAATTTTGTGTCAATCAAAGCAGTATTTGCTGATTTTTTTTTTGCATTTTAAATCTTCGTGCTTAACTTTTGGAAGTGAGAGTATTTTTTGTGTTGCTCTTTATGATTTTCAGTGTATTATACGCAAAGCATTTACGTTTTACTGTATGCATAGAGCGCAGAGGTGGGCAAATAATTGCATCACATGCTTTAAGGTATGTGACTACCCAAAATTCGTCGTTTTGGGGAAAATTTTCGAAATTGATTTTATGCTTTTATTTTATAGCCCATGCATTAAAGATTCCGAAAACACTCTAGTTTTATTTTTACGATATTTAGAAGCAAGGTTATAGCATAATTAGTAAACCGGAAATGGAGCTTACAAAACCGAAAGTACATCCCTACTCAAAATATTTGTAAGATATTGAATTGAAATTTTCAGAACCTGTTTTATTTTGTTATATCTGTGTTATGAATCAAAATCTAAACTCTGTGTATATATTTATGTACTTTATTGCTTTTTTATGAAAATGATCATTAGTTTTTTTAAGAAATCTTGGTTTTGCATAAAATTTGGCATAATTAAAAAACTTTCAAAAGTATTACAAATCTTTTTTATTCCTAACACTTATAAAGATGTCATTTACGTACTGTATAAATATTATTTGAATACGTTCATTAGAATTTTCTAAAAATGCAATTTTTCATCAAAATTTCACTAAAAATGACAATTGTTATTGTCTATAAAACTCTCCAGAAAACAGCAAAAGTTGAAAAAAAGTCAAAATTAGTTAAACATGAAGCTAATGAGATCTTGACCTATAAATATGGTGAGTTTAAAAAATGTACAAATAGTAGAAAATTTTTTATACCATATTAAAATCTTTAAATGCATTTTCTGAGGAACTATGTTTTTCAATTTTTAGCTTCACGGTAAAGTTCACTACAGGATTGCTTTTTAAGATATTGAATTGAAATTTTCAGAAAATGTTTTATTTAGTTTTTTCTCCAGTTTAGACTATAATCCAATCTCTGTGTATATATTTATGTATTTTATTGCACTTTTTGTGAGAAAATAACATTAGTTTTTGTAAAAAATTGAGTTCTCGCATAAAAAATGACATATTTCAAAAACTTTTCAAAAGTATCACAAATTTTATAGCTATAAGCACAGATAATGATTTTATTTATGTATTGCATAAATATTATTCGAATATATTTATTAGAATTTTCAATACAAGCCTAACCGTAACTGCAATTGTTCACTAAAATTTCACTCAAAATTCCCAATATATCGAAAATTATTTTAATTTTGTGGAAATTGTACTTAAATTCTTAGTTTTATGCTCCATTTCAAATATAAAAATGTTTATTTAGTTGGAAATTTATATATTTCAAAAAAAGTGCTCCGAAGGTAGTCACATACCAATCGCGTCTAACCCTAAAAACAACAGCTATACTGCATATAGCAATTATGTACAGCCTCAAATAAAAGAACAAAAATATACTAACACTGTTTGAACTGCAAACAAAAAATATTCATCCCAAATCATGTGAAATCAAACTAAAAAATCATTTAATGCAAATTGGAATAAAAAGGTACATGTATGCTTTATTATTTACTGTTAACAAAATTGGATATTAACCAAATAAATAATGCAATTCAGCTGCCACTAGAGAAAATAGGAATTTTAATAACTTCGGATGTCACTAATATTTAGATAGGCCAATCCTGGTCTTGATGATGGCTGCTCATTAACTGAGGATTCATAAAATTAATATTCTGACAGCTTCAAGGGACAAAATTTATATAAAGGCTTATTTTTAGCTGCGTCAACAGTTCCAAACTTGTATAAGGGCTCCTCTTAACTGCATCAGTGATCCAGGTTTCCCGTTCAACATTTCCTTACCCATCTTGGTTCCACAGAGTTTCAATCGAATTCAAATCCGGATGGTTACCTGGACATTGTAAATTAGTGATATAAAGGTCCTATGGACCTCTTTTTTATTTATGGATATGAAAAATGGACATGAAAAGGAGAACAGTAAGTAAAATATACAATTACACTGATGTGCATTGTTCATACATGTGATACTTACCACATTGGCACTATCCATGACCCTGAATCATCCGGGAAAATAAACTCAAGATAGATCCAAAGTGGTCATTAATAGTGGTAACACAGCAAGAGTTGTCTGTATACCAGAGCATTCAAAGTATCTTAGACAAATTTGAGTCAACCCGTCCCTTGAAACAATAAACCCCTCCAGACTATTTGAGAAACAAGATGTTTCACCCTAAATACAACACAGTCGGTGCTAAATTCTTCATTAGTTCTTCAGTGGCCTCTCCTGTTGACCATGCAGACCATCGAGGGTCAGTTTTGGCTCATCTGAGAATATACCATTAGAGTCAAATGTTCTTGGAATGGTCCCCTATATTCAGATAGGTGTACGTTGGAGGGGAAATATCTCTTTTAGAGGTTGGCAGCACTAATAAGGAAAACACACAGCCATCTGGAATTCATGTCTGGTACAGTTGTCGTTAGCTGCAGATCATTTCTGACAAAGCGAATTTTCAATTCATCGGATTTTGAAATGTCTTTTTTGGAGTAGCATGCAAACATCATATTCTGTATTTTTCTCGAGAAATCACCTTCCGAGACACTCAAGATTTTGAAGTAAGCATATGGAAGCGATGCCATGAAAAAACGGCTGTGTTCGAGTGGCATAAGCGTTTTCGTGAAGTTCGCACAAACATCGAAAATGACCGATATGACGACTGGGTGTCCCTCTTCTTCTACCACAAATGAGAATGATGAGCGCGTTCAAGAAATCGTGTGTTAAATAGATGAATAACCCTTCATACTATTGTCTCTGAACTTGGAATTTTTCATGGAAGCATTCACAGCATTCTTCACGATGGTTTGAAAATAAACAACATCGTGTTTGCTTACACATAGTTCCAAAATGTTATCACCTGAACAAAAAGGAACGAGAGTGAACATGTCTAGGGATTTAACTGACATGACTGTTGAAGATGACAGCTTCTTGAAGAAAATCGTGACAGGTGAAGAAACATGGTATTTTCGTAAAAACCTTCAGACAAAACGTCAGCCAAGTGAATGGGAAACAAAAATATCACCAAGGAAGAAACTTCGCTTGGTCAAAAGCCGAGGGAAAATGCGATGAAGCAACTAAAATACTTCTAAAAAAGGGATTTCATGAGTGTTTTGCAAAATTATGCGAACTCTGGAACAATTGTGTGGATGCAGTAGAGCAGTACTTTGAAATCTAATTAAATTATCGTTCTATTTCGTAATAACTTGTAATTCACCTATTCCGGGAACTTTTTGGCTCTACTACATGTATAACTATTTTCAATTCCTCAGAAACCAGTTTTGCGTATTGTTTGGACCATTTTAAGAGATTGGTTCCCATTTGTTCAGTGAGTAGACACTTTTTCTCCGGCGTGTACATGATTCCCTTTGAAATCAAAACTCTGCGGACAATACAACTGCTTATATGCACTCTACACTCTGATTCCCACGCAATTCTGAGATCCACTGATGTTGTTTTTCTGATTTCTGGTACATGAACAAAATACTGTTCTTGTTATGATGTAGATTTCTTTAGACGTTCACTTCTGAACTTTCTGCTTACTGAACCAGTGTCACGGAATTTTGACTGCAAACGAGACACACTGGATACTCTTTCAGATATAGTGAGTTTAGAAAATCTTCAGCAGACAATGTTACCATAACATTATTAATACACGCTTAACTTAACTCAGTGGCACAACAGCGCATGAGCTGCATGAAAAAAGCCCTTACCCCGCCCGAAATATACAAATGATAATCCTTTCTTTTTTCGGTACATTTATAGCACTTTGAGGATGATGAAATCATCGACAATGAGAGCCAAGTAATCACTATACGTTTACTCTGCTAGCAGATGCAGCTTTTCTTACGTGGGAAGGCTTAAACTTTCAATTCTTATAAACCATGAAATATAAAAAAGTGTGGTGATGCAGCCTTTTTTTGCACCATTCCGTAAGTTTTCTTGTTTATACTTGTAATATTGCTGTGCTCTATGTATTTGTTTAATATTGTTTTGCTGTATGTAAGTCATGTATATATGTCGAATTTTTATTGAGTGATGGGTTGGTACCCACTATTTTCTCTAAGGTGATAACGTGGTCGTTTTTTTCTGAAGGATCAATCATGTAGCTATAAAATCCTCGTTGTTGAGTATGGTTCTCGTAGGTCATTCAAGATAGATTGATCGGCCAGATCTCCAGATTCTCATCCTACAGAGATATTTGGGAGGCGGTTAGGAGAGCAAATTCAAATCACCTTCCTCCTTCCAGATCCCTCTAGAACCTGAAATAACATTGATGGTGTATTAGATCCGATTTTCCTGCTGGGTTCTCAAGCTGTCTTATTTCAAGCAAGAATTCAAGTGTTGAAAACTGTATAACTATAAGAGAGCAGACAATTCCCTGAATTAGCCCATTTTTTAAAACTATATGTAATCTTAATTTTAGACTTTCCTGTCTGATGAGCCATACATAGTATAATGTGTGTTTACTTTTATTGTTTTATTATATCTTTGGGGTATTAGATCATTCTATGTACATTAAAGTGGACCGAAATCTTTTCCTTTTTTCGTTTGATATACCCTAGAAAAGTTCCCTTTCACCTAGTTAGATAATAGGGAAAAAATCTAATAAAAAAAGGCTTTCCACTTGCACATCCCATTTAAAGTTTTGAAAATTGCAGAACTTTTGCTATTTTTTGTCAAATTTGTAAATTATTTAATATTCCAATGTCGTTATGATGTTCTTCTCTAAAAGTAAAGTTTAGGATATATGAAGAGCGAGAAACATATTAAAGGCTCGTGAATTCAAAAAAATTATTATTTTTGCAAAAAAGTTAAAAAAGTGTATATTTTAAAAATAAACGATATTATGTGCAATTTTATTCGATTCTGCTTTTTTTCACCTTCAAATAAAAATAAATAAATAAATAAAACCCTTAAAAAATGGTAAATAAATGTTACATTTTTAGTATTTTAACACTATATGGGAACGTATTATAACTTGTCTAATATTTTTATTCAAATAATGTACTTCAAAAACAGATTTTTGAGGATACTATGGTACTGATCTTGATAAAAGTAATGGAGCTGTCTCTCTTGAGCTTCACATTTTTCGAAATACTTCTGTCAGAAAATCTATTGAGTGAGTAAAATAGGAAAGATTTAGAAATCTTCTGTGAGTAATTAATTATATCATAACCATGAAGGACAAATGACGCAATCGCAGTTGTTGATTTGAAACTTCTTAACTATCACTGACCAATGATGTGTTTAGTTTGGGATATGAGGACCAGGGGGAAAAATTGAAAACTGTAAATTCAGTGTATTTATTGTTCGTACAAAAGCACAAAAAGACAACCTTTTTTTTTAAAAATTCAACAATATTTCTTAATGTTTTTCAAATTTATCTTTTCACCTTTAATTAACAAGGCTTAATAAATAGGACACATATTTTTCATTTCCCCATTTTATTATTAAAAAGAATAGTCTTTGAAATTAGATTTCTTAGAAAACTCCACCATAATTTGGACTAAAAGCCAGAATATCACTGGCAGTTCACGTGTTTGACACCCTTCTTTTCCTTTACGTAATTTGCCGTTGACATGAGTTATATTCAAGTTGCTATGGAAACGGATACATTCAACGCCAGTTCACTAAGTTATTTTGACTTTTTGTCAATCGGCAACAGATGGTAAAATGACAATTAATTTCGTGGTAAACACACTTTATTTATTTTCACAAGCTATTTGAAGGCTAAGTGTTAATGTCAGAAAAGGGTGGTAAAAAAAAGTTCAATTGCAATTAAGTCGTTACTAGAAAGGAATTTCAATGCCCAAAATTCGGTAATCCAAATTACTTTTCGCCAAATTAGCTTCCATCTCACAAAGATGTCTTAATGTGTAGTTCCCCTGAACGATATGAGATGTCACTATGCTACAACAAATACGCGAGTTTTTGTAAAATTCTTGAAATGGTGGCTTAAAAAATCAAGTATTTGTACGAAAAAACTTCTTTACTGCCGCTTCCAAGCACATAATAGTACAACTAATTAATAAGTATCAACGAATTACTATAAATAAGTGAGTTCTACCATCTCGATATATTCAAGACTTTATTAAAAGAAAATATTGGCATCTTCACAAGTGCACTTGTTCTTCATTTCGATGTAAGCGCATGTAAGTATCCTTTTGTCGTGGATTCAAATTTACGTGAATGTGCATGATTTCATTTAAGGGTCAGACAGTCAACCAGATTCCTTTATTTGAATCACGTTTTATATTACAGGAAAGAAAGCACGAGTTGTGAAAGTATGGATGATTGGGCTTGCAAGATAAGAATACATAAATTAACAAAGTGGCTTGAAAGAAAAACAAAGGGCAAAGAAGACCAGAACATCAAAGTACTTCGAGGGAAACTCCGGAGACCTACCAACCCGAGTATATTGATTCCGAAAAAACAAAAATAAACAGATTATCTGATATCTTAGATAATGATAGTAAAAATGATCTCCAGTTTTGCATTAATAAAAAAGCATTATATATAAACTAGAATCTTTTAAAAAATAACATCATTGATCAGTGATTGTTATGGAGTCTAGGATCGGGCAACAGAAGTGATTGCATTACATTACCTTAAAGTTATGATGTAATAAATGACCCAAATAAAGGTTTGCAAAACTTCCCCATCCATCCAGTAGGGGAACTTTGTGTCAAATTTAAGATGAAAGTATTTCAAAAAGTGTGTGATGGCATCACTACATAAGATGACTATTTTTTATATGACTTTAAAGTGTGACTTTTACTATGACTTTAAAGTATATTATTTGAATAAAAATATTGTATAGTTTTATATACAATAATGCTTATTTTTTAATAAGTTCACATACTATATTAGATTATTCGAAATGCAAAATGCTTTCATATTTTAATTTTGTTCACATAAAGGTGAAAAAATAAAACCAAATAAAACTATAAAGTACATAGCTCACACACACAAAGTGTTTTTCCGAACCTTTTTTGCATGAACAATAAATATCTTGAATTTAATAGCTTTAATTTTTTCTGCTTCTCATATCCCAAACATCAAAGTTAGGAAACAGTCGTATACATATATTGAAATGTTAAATAATTTATAAGAAATTGTCAAAAAAAAAAAAAAAAAAAAAAGGCAAAATTTCTCCATTTTACAAAACTTGAGCTGTGATGTGCCAGTGGAAGATTTTTTTAAATTTGAACTTTTTTTTTTTTGCCTTTTTATTTAGCTAGTCAAAAGTCAACTTCTCTAAGGTATAGCAATTGAAAAAGGGGGAGGGATATTCAGCCTACAATAATGTACACTCAGGAACATTAAAAACAGCGCACCAAAAAAAAAAGCTTCAAATTGAAAGGAAATTTAATGCACATAATGATATAGACGAGAGACTCATGATCCCCAAATCAAGACAATTAAACTAAGACTATGTTTACATTTAGACAAATATAGTGAAACTTCTGCAGCTCGTTGAACACCTCATCCATACAATGTGTACCATAATAGGAGTTAACCAACGTAATAGGAGTGTACCATAACCAACGTCTTTGAGTTAATTAGACGTTGGTTGTTGTCTTGAGGCCAATAGACCCTAAAATCTTAACCCCACCATCAAATCACGGCCAGAGAGACACAAAGGAATTTGGTATTTCAGCTGGTCACAAAAATGCTTTATAATGGACAAGTTAGGGAAGCGGTCTGGCTATGGAAGAGTCTGAATATGGCGCAGAAAGTCTCGTGCTACTCGAGCTGTTTGCAGACGAGCATTATCTTGCTGAAAAATTGACCCAGGGTTTAAGATTGATATCAGCATGACGCTGGCCTGTTAAGGTTCCATGTACCACAATTAGACTAGACAGGATATGATAGGCTTTGGCACTTCAGACCATTGCGCAGGGTTTGTGGAAAACATGTCATTCGACAGCGTGGGTGGAATTATAACGTTTTTCAAGGCGCCTCCACATCCGTATGCGGTCATCACCTGTACCCAAACATAAATGAGATTCAGTATTAAACGCTACTTTTTGCCAATCTGTGGTAATCCATGCCCATTTTGTTTCGGGATCACTGTAAATAGAGTCGTCGATATTTCAGTGTTAAATGAAATGCACGAAATGAGCACTTAGATTGGAGATTTGCTTCCACAGGGCATCTGTAGATAGTATATGGAATAACTAGCAGAGCCCTACATCTGATTATATCGTGGAACGAGTTACTTTGGGATCTACGATCTTTTGTTGCACGATCCTTCGATTCTCTCGCCTCGTCGTCTTCCCTGTCACTCCAGACCTACTTCTCTTCCCCACCCCTACACGCTTGGTTCCATCTCGTGTCCCCTGTGCTCCTAACATGTTCTGACGAAACATTCCGAACGATCATTTTGGCAAGCAACATGTCCCAGTGACCAGCATGCGGTTTTCATGCCGATGTGATCAACATCTTTTTCAAAATTGCTTAACTGTACGGAATGTCTTCTCACACTTTTACCCCGCATTCTTCGCTTACTAAAGTCCTCCTAAATTCGTATTATAATCAGTATGTTAATGGACTTTCCACTACACGCTGGTTTATATAGGACCCACTGACGACATGACAACATTTTTTTCTAAATATCTCCTCTTTTTACAGCACCATGATTAGTGATGCAAACAGGGAGCTCTACTTGGAATTTTGTGTTACATGTCCAACCGCGCCCCATATTTCACCAGAAATTATAACTTGATTTAATACTGGATATCAGTTCAATTTCCGTCCAATAAAACTGATGTTTAGTAAACAGATTGAATAAAGATATACTTAGAAACGGCTATAGTTTATACACTCATGTCCATAAATTAAGGATAATTCAGAATCACACAGAAATTGAACTCTAAAATAAAAATTTCACCTGTAGAATTATCACACACATCTTGAAGAAGAATATGCAAATTACAGGAAACCACCAGATGGCGTGGATAGTACGTCACAATGACGAGAGTGTAAGAGAGTGGTATATAAGGAATGGTGGCAAAGAAGTAAAATTGTTCGCAAGCGCTTTAACAGCCTTTCAGTGCAATAACCGCATAGTTATGGCACAAAGGAAGCATTTGGATGATTTTTTACGTGGTAGAATTATCGGACGACTGGATTGGGACATACTCAGCATGGAGGAAGTTGGAATCGCCCAGAGTGTCATCTCCAGGCTTTGGCAACGATTCCAAGATGATGGTAGTGTGAGTAGATGTTACAGTACAGGTCGCCCCCGAGTTACAACGCCGAATGAGGACCGGTATTTGGCAGTTACTGCCAAAAGAAACAAACGGAGCACAGCATCAGACCTATCTCGTGAGCTCTCTTCAGCTACCGGTATGACAGTTTCAAGGCAGACCGTGTACAGACGCTTAGGGCCCATTGGTCTATATGCTCGTAGGCCTGTCAGATGTGTTCCCCCTTACCGCAACTTACTGTCACCTGTGATTAACCTGGAGTAGAGAGCACGCATTGTGGACACCGCAACAGTGGTCTTGTGTGACGTTTTCCGAGTCCAGGTTTAGTTTGCAGTCTGATTCTCACCGGACTTTCATATGGAGAGCGCCAGGTACCCGTTACCACCAAGAGAACACCGTTACGGTGGTGCAGGATGGCTCGTTTGGGGAGGAATTATTTTTGGTTCCAGAACTGACCTGCATATTCAGAGTGTAATGATAACAGGCCACATCTATCGGGATGTCATTCTGGTACAACATGTACGTTTGTTTCGGGGTGCCATGGGTGCTGAATTTCTGTTTATGGATGACAACGCCCGTCCTCACCGTACAAACATTGTAGACGAATGCCTTCAATCGGAGGATATCACCCGTATGGATTGGCCAGCATACTCACCGGACTTGAATCCAATACAGCATGTGTGGGATATGCTTGGCCGACGAATTTCAGCCCGTCAACCCCCTCCCACCTGTCTACCGGAACTTTGGAGGGCATTGCTTGATGAGTGGTGTAATATTCCCCAAGATCAGATTGATAATTTGATACTCAGCATACGTATGCGTTGTAAGGCCTGTATTGCATCGTGTGGGAGATATACTCCGTATTAACCATCATACTATCCATGTTATACTGTTTTTTTGTAAATAGGTTCTTTTTTGAAATTTGCTCCAGGGAGTAAAAATTGCAATTTTTATTAATTATGTGAAACATGTAGCATCTTTTTTGCTCTTTATCTTTTGTTTAATAAATAGACTTTACAAATAAGTCAAATTTGTTTTGCTTCTGTCTCTTTCTTTGCATGAACTTCATTATCCTTAATTTATGGACATGAGTGTAGATTTTTATTTTGGAATGTATCATCAAGAAGCTAACGTACACTAAAAATTTTTATACGCTATAAGACAAAAACAAATATTCAATCTAACATGCAAATAATTAAATTTAACGACCCCAGAACATCATAATTAAGCCTCCAAAAGTTTTTAGGTTAAAAAGGAAAACGCCAGTTCTATTAATTTTCTTTCTAATTTAAGTGTTTCTATTTACTTTGACTATCCTAATGCTTCATACACAAATTAGTGATTTGTATGATCATATATTATTCCTGTAAGAGAAAGATACAATTGGACTACCGAAAAAAGGGTGTCAATCTCTTTTCAATAGAAGGATAACTTGTTATCAGGATTGAATGATGCTGTCTTTCAACTTGTAGGCGGAACAAATATTTAGAAGCAGTCGATCTGAAAAGACAACAGAATAGTCGTCAGAGTGATTCTCACAACACTTGATTCATAATAATTCCTGATTTAATGATCTGGCATAAAATCGGGACAGCACTCATCTCAAAGACAATAAGTAAGAGATTCAGAGAGCGGGATCAGAATTCTTGGGGCTTATTGCACCGTTTACACTCATCAATAAAAACAAAATTCGAAGTTTGTAGGTAAAGAGGATTGAAATTTTGTAGATTTATTTTTAATGATATTTTTTTTCATTTGATCAGCCAGATGGCCAGCAAAAATGTATTTGAAGACTTTTGGACAGTCTAGAGATATTAATCGAATTATCATCCACCACACTGCAATCGATAGTGCGCTATGGGTGAGTTATCGGGGGGAATGATTTCAGGGAAGCATTTGTACCCCTGTAGAGCATGTTGGATGGTTCGTGGAATATGCGTTGAACGTTACTCTTACCAGTAAAGGGCATTGGATACCAACCAAAGAAAGTGCTACCAGCTGCAGCACATAATAAGATACTAGACATAGTGAGGGTGGGCCCCGTATTCTAACCAGACACGGTATACAACACATTTTGTTCCATGCATGGGACAAAATGTGTTGGATACTGTTTGAAGGAATCCGAGTATCATGTTGAGAGTTCGAGTCACTTGTGGCCCACCCTCACTATGTCTATTACCTTTATGATCCATATTCACAGAAATAGTGATGTAAATTAGCAAACATCTGGAGGTTCAGTGCATCTTTCTGTTGGTACCTTTCACGATACAATCTTTCTGCTACTCTTGCATTTCCTTCTGCCAATCAGTAAATAAGGTGCATATTTGCAAGCTCGGTGTTTGTAAAACGTTCCACACTCTCTTTGGGCTATGGCAGTTCAAATGACTATTATAATGCAAGTCTGTTTCCTCAAATGCTCCTGTGAACAATGTCACCTAGCGCCAAACGGAGACGTTTCCGAACATGGGCTGCTATGCAAATCTGAATCCTTGTGATATCCCCTTCTTCCCCTTAAAGTTTGTCCCAATGAACTTGGGACACCCTGTATATATACACTACCCTCCAAAAGTTAAGGTACAACCTGTTTAATGTGTCTAATTTGAAAATGAATGAGAACATAGAAACAAGAAATTTGGAGGAAATGGGCATTAGACAGTTTTTATTGAATGCAACACATAGATTAGCATAAGTTTAACACAAACATTACAACAAAAAAGCACTCTTGAAGGAAAAATCCATTATTGGAGAAAGTTGCACTTCATAGTTTTATGTGGGAAAAAGCCATGGAAACATTACAAAAATGAGTTTTTATCAGTATCCACTCCTACTGCAATGCATTGGGGGCATCGATATTCATATGTTGCCAATTAAATTATCGGATACCAAAATGGGAAGTGAAGTAACCCTTGTTCCTGCTCATGTAAGGACCTTGGTGTCGGATTTCAAACACCAACGTGTCTACCAAGGCAGCCCTAAATATGCTCTATCGGATTTTGGTCTGGAGACTGAGCTGGCTATTCCATTCGTTCCAAATTATGATTCTCGAGACAATCCTCAATAAGCACAGCTCAGTGATTTCACGCATTATCATCCATCAGAATGAATTAATTATCAATAGCAATGGTCTATGGGTGAATATATCGATCAAGGATCACGACCCGATATCTCACTCCAGTCAGAATTCCTCCATGGATCCCTTGCAGGTCAGTGTAACCACCGACAGAGATCTCTGCCTAAACTATAATTACACCACCATATTGTTGGATTGGTTGTATCTGGTGCGTTGTTCCCTCCAGATCAGCAGACACACACTGAATCTCTCTTCAGTGTAAACCTGGATTCCTCTGAAAAGAGTACAGAAGTCCACTTCTGTCTGGCCCAGGAAACGCATTCCTTTGTTCTTTATAAAAGGGCACATCTCTATCGATGGCTTAGGAGAACACACATAACTGGTCTTTTCGGATAGAAACTTGCATTGTGAAAGTGTTTTTGTACCATTGCATCGAAGATTTTTACTCTTGATACGACAAAAGGATCTGCAACGAGTAGGGGTATCGTAGGGCTTCTTCTCATTCATCCTGAAAGAGCTAGAAAACAGTCTCTGGCAGAGGCGTTGTAACTCGTGATTGACCTGAAACATGTCTTCGACACACACACACACACACATACATAGTCTATAAATTCCAACAAATGCTATAGTTATTGGTTTATACTGGGAACCAATTTGAGACTCTCTAGCAGCATTAGCTTGTGTCAAGCCCTTTTCCATGTATCCCAATGCTTGCCTTCTAAATGAATCGAGTAAGTAATTTTTCCAAGACATTTCTAGACACTACTTGATATTGTCAAACTATTGATGATCAGCAATCATACGCATAACGTACACACCAAGCTACGTAAGATGAATTTTGCACATTTTCTCTGAATTCGCCTATAATGTTCGTTTCTTTAAAATAAAACTAATGACTATCGCTTTTTTTTCATATATGTTTTCTTAGAGTAATGGTTATCACACTTAATTTATTGTTAACTAATGAAACTTTTTGTTGCTTGCAATTTTTAATAGTGAACTTTAAAAAATGCATTGTACCTTAACTTTTGGAGGCCAGTATATCTACCTCTCTAAATATATATATATATATATATATATATATATATATATATATATGTATTATTTAAACCATTAATTTATTCGAATTAATCCATCTCAAAATAAAATTAATTCTTTTATTCAGTAACAATTTGGCAAAAAAATTTCACATTATACTAATGTAATTAGTTTTCTCTCTTACTACTTCTCTTTTTCTAAGAAAATAGCTTTGATATAAATACAAAAGCAACAAGCTTTTAGTTTAATTATGATTCTACTGAGCACACATAAGTTTTTACTCTCATTTTCCAGGAAAACTATCAAATACGCCTTTTGTTGTAAGAAAGATATCGTTACTATATTTTTGTGATATCTATCTAGAAGAGCATATTTAGAATGAGAGATTTCTAAAATGTAATATTTTATTCTGATGTATTTTTTTACTTAAATGCATATTTATGAGCTAAAACAACAACAACAAAAACAAAAAAAATGCATTCGTATTTCGATTTTTCCATGTTCCGTATAAGAGCTGGAAGAAATCTCGACACTCATTAAAAATGTGTGCACATCTTCTACAGATACGAACTAGTATATATGTTGTATGTAAATACCGTTTTCTATAACCGGTTAATAATAGCTGTTAAAGTAAAAAAAATCTTTTAATTCTTTAAATTTTGAGATAAAATATGTTTGATAGCAAGACTGTTATTTGAAAGAGAATTCGCTGAAATTTGGATAGCAGAAATAGTTTCGCAATTTCTATTGATACACAACTTTACATATCTCAGATGACTGAGGCTAATTTGATTGAGATTTTATTTGTGAACGATAAAAAATTTTCCGTTTGCAATAACATTTGTATAGTTACTGAATAATGATTGTGTAAGCGATATCTCTTTTCCAGGAATAAATGAAGATTACGTTCCTACCTAAAATGAGTTTGCTTATTTATCTGGCTTGTTATGCATATTTTGACTGCCGTAGATTTTCTTACTACAGCGAAAATATTGCTTTTCATCATGATAAAGCATGTATTAGTAGGTTAAAATTTCAAACTATAGGATATTTTTAAAAGTCATTTATATACATTTACTATTACTAACATATAATTTTAAATAAAGTTTTAAAAATATTCAGGCTTATAGTTGATTTTAAGATACTCAGACTGACAGTTGAGTAAAATATAGACTGATAGTGGACTAAAATATTCAGACTGATAGTTGACTCAAATATTTAAGCTGATAGTTGATTAAAACATTCACAGACTGATAGTTGAGTAAAATATTCAGACTGAGATAGTATAGACTCATGATCAGGCTTCAGTAGTCAGACTGATAGATTTACTGACGCCGCATTTAGAAGCAACGCGAGAGCTTTTGGTGGTAACGGACTTTGTAATCTTCGAGTTATGGCCAAGCGATAAGGATGAGACTTGATCAACACCCCGTTCTCTAAACTTCTACGTCATTCTAGTGTAATAAGTTTGAATTTCGATTAATTCAACATACATCAGCTCCTCTACACGATGGGTCCTTAAGGACACCAGGACTCGAACTTATGACTTGAAAACATTCCAATTAAATCGATTTTATAAAATATACACTGCTGTTTGTAAAAAATGTAACACCATAAAGGAATCATCAGAATTAAATGAACTTTTCAGAAAATATCAATTATAGGATGCTACGTAAAATAGAAAAATTTTAGAGCCACCGCGCATGCGTGGCGTGCGCAGCACCCTTTGAACTGATTCTGAAAGCATATAAATAGAGAGCTGTAGTGGGACGTTGAAAATAGTTAATGATTATTTGTTAGTGGCGAACGTTAAGTGAGACCTAAGTATGCCTCCGCGACGAAATAAGGAGAAATTCCAACATCTTAAGGAGTTTCAATGGGAGAAGATTATCGGCCTTCGAGAAGGAGGATTTTCCTATCACGCAATAGGAACTCGTATGCAGCGGAACAGTTCCACAGTGATGCAAGTTTGGAAGCAGTGGACCGACGAGCACTGAACATCTCGAAAAACTGGCAATAGATGACGGAAGGTGAAGTCAGCGCGTGACGATCGCATCTGCTCCGCGTGGCGGTGAATGACCGTACAGCTTCCTCCAGGCAGTTGGCAGCACGTTGGTCTACTGCTACAGGTTTACTAATGTCGGCTTCGTCATCTCTCTCACGGCAAACCATTGATGGCTGCGTCTGAAATGGGCTCATGAGCACAGAGCCTAGCAAGCTGATTGGTACCAGGTTGTCTTTTCAGATGAATCACGCTTCAATTTGTGGGACCATGATGACCACATTCGTGTCAGACTCTATGCCGGTGAACGCTGCCTTCCAGAGTGCGTTATCTAACGACATAGTGATCTAACACCTGGAGTTATGGTTTGGGGTGCGATCCATGGGTGATCCAATTTGCTACGATTTGAGGGTAATCTCAATAGCAACAAGTACGTCCGTGAAGTGCTACAGCCCGGAGTCGTTCCCTTCCTTCAAGGCATCCCTGGAGCTGTCTTTCAGCAGGATAATGCACGCCCACATGTTGCAAAGACTGTTCGAGACTTCTGCTCAGCCCAACACATGCAACTTCTTCCTTGTCCTGTTCATTTGCCGGATATGTCGCCTATTGAGAACGTGTGGGATTTGATTGGTCAGCGTCTCTCTCGTGATCCGCATTCTGCAGCTTCAAAAGACGAACTTTTGCTGCGCATACTACAAGCAATATGGAATTCTCTTCCACAAGCAACATGGAATTCTCTTCCACAAGCAGACATTCAAAATGTGTTTGACTCCATGCCAAGTTGTATAGCAGCACTTATTGCAGCGCGTGGTGGCTACACCAAATACTAATTTCGGACACTTAATATTGTTTTTTTTTGCTTTGAAAATTTCGTCATTTATTTGTACTAATACAAGTCGTTTGTGCATTAAATTTCATTTAATTCTGATGATTCCTTCATGGTTTTGTATTTTGTACAAACAGCAGTATATTTACAGTTTTCAGTAGTTGAAAATTCTCTAAATATATAATAAAGAAGCAAATAAAAAAGCGGGATGGTAAAAATAGTAAAATAAGAAGTCGGTATGGATATTGTTGATGTTATTTGTTTCCAGATGTATTTAATAAAACATCTTCATACATAAAAAATAAATAAATAATTACATTGATTCTTGTTTTCTACCTATGGGCTATATTGTAGTTAATAACTTATAGGTAGGAAAAATTCAATTTTTGTATTTTGAAGATGATTAATTTTGAAATTTAAACTGTTATTTTTCCTCCTTGAATATTCTTATTGCTTTACATCCTTTTTCGAGTCCCCGGTAGCTGAGTCGTTAAGATGTGGCCTGCGCTATCAGTTGCTAGTTTGAAGCGTTTTGCAACAGATGAACCACCTCGTAGAGGACTGTTACACGTAAAAACTTTCAAGGCTCAAAGTTCTCCCGTTGGCGTGGTATGGAAGTTTGGAGAAAGAGTATGAATTCAAGTGCAAATCACTTCTGTTGACCGAGATTTAAATTTACGATGTTCGTTCGCAATAATCCTTGCGTTGCTTCGAAGTGTGACGTAAATTTAAATCAAATATCACCTCCTCATGATATAAAGACCAATTATATGCCAAAAGTTTCCGTATGTTAGTATTGCATTTTGAATAAAATTTAATTGAAATCAAAAACATTGGAATCATTATATTCCGAATAATACTTATTAAGTCAATATAGAGAAAAAAATACAAATCTGATTAAATAAAAGTTTTTATTGATCATATATATAATTTATTTATTCAACGTCCGTGCTTGGATTCTTGACCATTTGACACCGAACCTCCCAGTACTGACTGACGACGTCGCCAGTTGAGTTATACATATATATATATATATATATATATATGTGTGTGTGTGCATGTACATATTTCAATATCTCTTTCAAGAGCTATAAATGATGGGATAGCAATATGCAAATATACAGATGGCAGTAATAACTCATAAGAAATATAATAAATGTCAGGATTTTCTTATTTGTAATCAAATGATTCTTGTGAAAAGCTTTCTGACGTGATTACGGTAACTAACAGATTTTGAACTTGGAATGCCAACTCGAGATAAACACATGGAGCATTTTAATTCTGAAATTGTTAGGAAACTCACACAACATTCTTCGATCCATAATACTAAGAGCGTGCAGAAAATATATAACATTTCAGGCCCTACCTATCATGGATAACGCAGTGGTCAACTATGCATACTTTATGACTGAGACCAGCGACATTTCCATAGAGTAATCAGTGTTACCAGACAAGCAACACTGTATCAAATAACAGTAACTATCAATGAGAGACGTACGACAGACATGTTAAGGAAGGACAGTGTAGAAAAATTTGGTACTGATGGGATATGGCAGCAGGGAGAAGACTGACTAGAGTGTCTTTACTAACAACATACCATCTTCTAGGCTCGAGAACATATTGGTTGGACTCTGGGTGACTGGAGAAACCTTGCTTGGTCATTTGAGTTACTATACCAGTTTGTAAAAGCTGATGGTAGGGTTCGAGTGTGGCACAAATTCCCTGAGACCATTGAACCAAATTGTCTAAAAGGTACTGTGTAAACTGGCTTACGCTCCATAAAGGGGATGGGAGGGCCTGTTTTTACAAGGCATGGACTAGGTTTTCTGACTGACTGAGCTAATCATATTTATTTTCAGTTATTTGATGACCTTTTGTAGCCACTCACTGTTTTCTGGTACCCAAAGTGTGGAATTTTCCATAATGACAATGCGTCATGTCACCGAGCGAAATCATTTAGCTTGGAGAACATTCTGGACAATTCCAGCAAATGATTTTCCCAATTAGATCACTAGGTATGAATCCCATAGAAAATATTCGGTATATAATAGAAAAATTAGTTCATGAAAAACTCCGGCACCACAGCCCTTCGCAATTATGGACGGCTGTTGATGCAGCAGGGCTTAATATTTTTTCAGGATACTTCCGATGACCTGTTGAGTCAATGTCAAATTGAGTTGCTACTTTTTTAGCGGTAAGAGAAGGTCTTATACGATGTTAAGAGTAACTTGTGACTTTTCTCCCTTAAGTGTATGCTTAATAAATGCAATGAGTTAGTTGCATATTAGTTTTACTACCTACTACTTTGTTTGTAAAATGGCATGTTTTGTAATCAGAGGTTCTTGACCTGCGTTACTCGCCCCTCTTGAGAGATGAGACATGGCCTAATGACCTTCCTGTTATAAAGTTAGATCAATGGCTCCAGTGAATGGCTTAGCTTTTTAAGTTAACATACTTATTTTTTTACATTCTTAAATAAATTCATGCTATGAACATTTTTAACATTTGTAATCATCTCAAACCGTGGAAAGTAAATATTGGAAGCTTTAGATAGTATACAGAAATAAATAACATTTGTTTTGAGACACGAGAGGTTAATTACAAAATAAATAAGCAAATTGGTAATACAGAATTTGAATCGATGAATTTTTGAAAATAATCCGGATTTGCTCTAGTCCTCTTTTTTTATCAGTAATTATTGAAAATTAATGCGATTTTCAACGAAGTGTAGTAGGTTTCCGCATTCACAATTCTCTGTTTGGAACTCTTTAAAAACTGATTATATAGATTAAAAAGTTTAATGATCAACTGTTAGCCACTGATGCCTTCTATTGTCTTCATAATTTAATTATCCATTAGGCATATCAAATCTCAAATAATAACAGATTTTTTGGATGCATTCAAGAACTATATTCAGTGCTGATTAAAATTCTTAAAATATTCATAGTATGAACGAAGTATTTAACTTGAGAGAATAATTTTTTTTCCGATTTAAAATTTTAAATGAAAATATTCCCCCAGTTATGTGGCTTTTCGAAAACTTAAAATGCTATCTTTTAACCAAAACAATAGAAATCGCATAGGTAGGATCCATCATAATAGTTAATAATCCATGCCATATATACAATGCTCAGATATAATCTAGCTTGTTTATTTCCATTTAGGAAGTTTGAATCAAAAAGTGGTATCTGTTAAATAAATAAATAATTATCTAAGATTCAGACGTTAATAACCGTGAAAATTGCGATTGTTTACCTTACAAATTAAAAACGAACATAATTTTAATTGGCAAAATTATTCATTCAAAATTTCAAACTAAGAGTAATCAAATATTTGATTTGATTACCCGATTATGTACTGATTTTATTCAACGAAATAATAGGTTTCAGTCAATATACAAAAAGGCAATTTTTCTAAAAATAATCTTCTATACATCAGGTAATGCTTATTTTTCGGAAAAAATCCCTCTAAGTTTTATCAACTTGTAATTCCGGACGGTTTCTGCTTCCATCTGAAACCCCTTGTCTACCCGCAGACCCGGCTAGGTGTGTGGGAGAAACTGAATAATCACTTGACATGTTTCACTCTAATTAATTTATTGACACCAAATTATCAATCAGACACAGTAACAATCTAATTAAGAGAATTGATCAGATAGTAGAGCGCGGAGGTGAGATTCAATAACACGAGGATAATAATACGGCCCCTCAACTGATTCCACGATAACTTAAACACGCTCAATATAAACTACGTCGCACACTAATTAGCTAACTTCTATCTAAAATAAGGATCACAATACCTGTACTTTTTTGAAGTTCATCATACACTTGAATCTTTGCAGGAGATCCTTATCTGGATTTAATCACTGTCGATCGATCCACTCTCCGTAATCTTTTCATGGATAACTCCAAAATCTTTTAATAATTCCACGATCCTTCACTCTTCAACTAACAAACTAACTCGCCAACTCACTTGCCAACTCTTCAAACTCACGAATACAGAATTTATATAATATACTTCATTTGCATAATCATGTTTCCTTACTCGGTGAAAGTTGGTTGAAAATAAATATTTTCCCCCAGAAGAATCCCAAGGAATTAGTTGAGTCGCGTATAGATCCGTCACAAACTGAATGCGTAAGACTTCTGTAAGAGAAATCACATGAATATAAACTGGTCAATAAACGAATACTCTGCTAGACAGAGAAAACGTAATAGAACAAACGTATGTGCAGAAAATTATCCAATCGAAACAAACAGAGAAAGAATTGAACAATATAAGTGATGTTTATTTCAAAATGATACAAGACTGCTATGAACGATAACACCAGGAGATCAGTAAATCATAGGTTCCTGTGTTGTCCACCAAGTTGGCAAAGCAATCGGGAAGCAGTCAATGAGCGTGTAAACTGTGGACTAAAGGATATAAGTATTTGCCATTGTTTTTGCTCCTTGATCCGGGATGATAATGCAGTACAATGACGACCAATTTTATCCCAAAAATGCTAGATTTTCAAGAGGTTAAAGGAAACATGTGGCCACAAAAGCACTTGTCTACTTTGCAATGATTTTGGTTTGATACATACTATATGTGTTCAAGAGTTATTTTGTGGTATGACTTGGCCTGGGGTGTGTTCAGAAATAAGGGTGGAGCCACTTGTCGCAGTATGTCACTCACAGTATCTTTGGACTGTCATTGTATCACTAATACGGATCAGTGGCGACCGGCTAGCTTAGATTACAGAGCCCAAATTATGATGCTCGTTGTCGAATAGTGGGGCGTTCAAATTGGACCTGTAACCATATCTGCGCCATACGCGTAGACTGAAACTGTCATTATTGAAATAGAAGCATAAAATTTTGGAGAACTCGAATCTGTATCTTTCCGTTCTGTTTATAGACCTAGTTTAACACCATTGAAAACGGTAGCGTCAGTACTGCTGGATCAATTAAATTTTTCTTAAAGAGTTCAAGACATCATGAGTGTAAACTAATGGTGGCCATTGATAGATAATTATTTATTGATATCAAAGTATTCCATAAAGTAGGCATATATTGCAATAATTCGGTTGAAGTGAGCTTTAGAACTTCTATTTCTTCCCGGTGTTTGCATCAGTTCTCTCAAGTGGATGTCCTCTCTGACTACACTGACATTTCTCGAACTTGGTGCTTATTTTCTTCCAACTTTACTTTCTGTAGCTGGATAACTATAGACACTTGTTAGTGGCTGTCCTCTATGATACGACAGACAATCATACCTACACTTCTTAGTCCGATCACAGGAACTCATCTCTCTGTTGGTACTATCTTCGTTGGTGGCTATATGGCATATCTATAACGGCACATTTAAACTGGAGCGAGATAGACCGCTTCACTAATTTACCTCGTCAACAGAACTACCTGATAGTTTGAGATATCATTACAAATAGGATGTCGACCAATAAAATTTCAACACCCGAAAGGAAAACAAATAGCATAACTTTACTTTTTGTACAAATACAAAACAGTGGAAGGAAAAAATGATTAAATTTGTAAACAGTTTGGTGGTATGTAGAGTCCAAATTTAGTATGCACAGCTGTCATCTCTGGCAGCTAAAATAGCTCTAACCGACTAGGCATCGAATCAAAATGGGTTTGGCTGACAAAAATGGCCAAATTATTTTATACCGCTTCAGGTTTATGCCACACATTTTCAATCGCAATGGTTAGAAAGCGGTGGTGATCCAGTCTCTCAGCAGCCCATGTTCAGATGTTTTCAATGGATGAGAGATATGGAGAACGGGCCGGTCAGAGCAACAAATATCCTCTGTGTCAGGATAGATAAAAATATGGCAGTTAACTAGTGGTCTTGCGTTTTCTGTCTGAGAAAAGACGTCTTCGGGACCCCGAAGGAAAGGCAAAACTGCCAACTAAAGTTTTGAGAAATGTAACGACACTATTCAGATTACCGACGATACAAACAAGAGATTTTTGTTTTTTGTATCCAATGGCAATCCCATGTGTAGGGCTTATATACACGTGCAGCAGCTCACGCGCGCTTTCTATGGCACCTCCAGACACGAATAAGTCCATCAAAAACGGACGGCACGCAGAAACGGAACTCGTTTGAAAAGATAACGTAGTAACTCCTGTAACTTGTTTTGTAGTTGTGGTCTCCACTGTCTCTGCCCGTCTCTATGCTGCTGTGACAAGAAAATCCACAAAAATGGTAGTCGTGCAAACAGTCTGTCCTGCCCTAGACACCATTGCAATGCTAATGCAAATACTTGTGCTAAAACAGCCCCATTTTTCTGACTTAAGATCCGTGATACAGCTGCATTATCCAACAAGGTGGACCTGACAACATGTCTGCCCTCTCTGGCGTTATTGGCGGGATATAGTTGAGGTCCTGTATGTCATTCAGAAAATCCCTGCTGAATTTATGAGTTCCATATTCGCATGGCAATCATTGAATTCCGACCAATGTGAGTAGCAATATCATGGAACGATAAGCTTCAATCTTCATAGTTATGATCCCACCATTATTGAGTTTCGACATGTTCTTGTATCTATTTCTCCTTATATGAACATTTAAACGATCTCACAAACAAATAGCATTCAAATACGATTTTCAAATGAGATAATCACACATTTTTTCATACAGAGTTTGTGAGATACTGTTTCTCTTTTATATTTCATTCAATTGCTCTTAGATGATAATCACTGCCAAATTTTGGATTCTTCTTTCTTTCATACAAATTTGACGTTTGGATCATTCTACCTTCATGTTATTGAAATTTTAATCCTCAGGATATAAACATATAAAAATAGGACACACACACACACACACACACACACACACACACACACACACACACACACACACACCACACACACACACACACACACACACACACACACACACACACACACACACACACACACACACACACACACACAAATATACAGGAAAAATATAAATCAAAAAGAATCCGAACTTGAATTCGGTTACAGAGACACAAGCGGTGTACATTGACGTCATTATCTTGTTAAAAAATGAAGTTGTCTCCAACATCCAAATTTTGGGCGGATAATTGAAAATTGCTCTTTAAAATATTTAAATAGAGCTCATGATTCACAACATCATCAAAAAATAGCAAAATACTTAATCCTGAAGCCAATTTATATCCTGCTTCTTTTCCTTTACTCCCTGCTTCTCTGTTCCAATTAAATTCTTGGGATTAAGTTTAAAAAACTAAACATTGCAGAACATTGGTTGGGATGACAGAAATTCAGCATTTTTGGTTCCAACGGACGTAAAATAGTTTCTAAATGGAAAATTATTAACTTAATCTCATGAATTTTTGTGAAACAAAAACATCTCCAACTCGATGCTTCAGCATGGAGGTGAAGGTGTTCTTGCGTAGGGGTGAAAATCTGCTTTAAGATTAGGTTAATTTGGTATTTTTTGATAATATTGTGATAATGAGCTCTATTTAAAAATTTTAAAGAGCGATTTTAAAATTTCCGCCCAAAATTTAAATATTGGAGACGATTAATATTTTTAACCAGATAATGACGTCAAACGCACTGCTCCCAATGTACATAGATGGTGTCCCTAAAACTATCCCTAATTCTGAAAACATCTCTTAAATCCCCTGATCTAGCTTAGTAGAACATATTTGGTGAGAATTTGATTTAAAAAAAAAGAAAACAAGAGATATAAAAACAAAATGTGAAGTAAAAACAATGATCACAGAAGAATGGAGAAATATAGATGCATAAATTACAAAAAAACTGATGAAATCTATACCAAGAAGCTTAAAAATTGTTTTAAACGCTAAAAATATTTTAGTAAGTAAAAAATTAAGAAAAAAATGCACTAGTTAAAGCTATGTTGTGAGATTTTTTTGAAGTGCACGAAGACTATTGTGGCATAATTCTTTAGTAGTTTTTTGATTTTTAATTTTTCAAAATAATAGTTGTACTATGTTTTATATATATGTTATTTATATATATGTCATTATACTATATTGTTTATTACGTAAGCGTGGAATATAGGGAGATACGGCAATGCGTTAATTCTTACTTACACATACACACATAATATATACACATTACTACTTGTGTGTATAGTTGCAGAAAATTGAGCCTATACAAGCACGATATGAGAGCATTAAGGTCGCGATAAAAGGGGTAATTCACTTGGGAGAGTGTTATTGCGTATGCTTTGCTCCAAACAGAAATTCCCAAATCTGGCTACTACACTCACGGACAAAAAAATTAGAGCACCAAGAAATAATTGCGGGATCGTAACGAAACTTGGCATGAAGGTATATGTCGGGGAGATATGCAAATGATTAGATGCAGCATGATACGTATAGCCGGTAGAGAGCATTTAACGTCGTTCTCCGTGCAGTATAAAACAGGTCACCAAAGCTTGTTTGAGTGTGCTCAATCGTTTACAAAGGAAGTGCTGAGGTAGACATGTCATTAAGCCGATTTCGAAGACAATATGCGCAGCTGTCGCAGTTTGGGAGGGGAAGAATCATCGGCATGATGGAAGCTGGGTGGTCAGCTAGGCGAGTAGCTCGTCAATTAGGCCGCTCTGATTATGTTATAGGGAGGTGTTGGGACCAGTGGATCCGAGATATACCATTTACACGAAGACCAGGCTTAGGACACTCTCGACAAATCAGTCGTCGAGAAGACAACCACATTGTAAGAAAGGCACGCGTACAGCCAATTGCTTCATCGGTTGCCATCCAGGCACAGGTAGCACCTTCACTAGAGGCCCCTGTGTCTTCTCGAACCACACGAAGGCGCCTTGCTGAAGGACATTTGGGATTGCGACGCCCATTACGTGTGCTGCCCTTGACGCCCACCCATCGACGCCTTCGTTTGGAGTGATGCTTCCGCACGAGGAAACTGGACTGCAGTGGAATAGAACCAGGTCATCTTTAGCGACGAATCCAGATTCAATAGCAGCAGTGATGACAATCGTGTTCATGTGTGGAGACCCCGTGGTGAACGCCTCAATCCCGTTTTTGCTTTACAGTGACACACCATTCTCGCCGCTGGTGTGATGGTATGGGGTGCCATTGCCTGCAATACACGGTCACCCCCTAGTATTGATCCGTGGCCCTATGACAGCCCAGCGGTATGTCCACGACATCCTGCAACCACATGTGTTGTCACTCATGCAACAGCTCCCAGGAGCTATTTTCAACAAGACAATGCTCGGCCTCACACCACAAGGGTATCACAAGACTGTCTTCGCAATGTTACAACCCTTCCTTGGCCTGCCTGATCCCCAGATTTGTTACCAATCGAGCATATCTGAGATCATTTGAGACGGCAAGTTGGGCATCCCATGAGTTTGAACGAACTAGAGGCAAGGTTAAAGCAAATATGGAACGAAATGTCTCAAGACCTCATACAGAACTTGCATGCCTCAATGCCCAATCGTATCGCATCGTGCATTCGCGCTAGAGGGGGTTCAACAGGGTATTACATCCTCCATTCTTTTTCCCTTTTCTTTGAAATAAATGATCCTTTTTCTTTGATTTTCTAATCATTTACTTAGATCAAAGTAGTCATTATGAATGTAAAATTTCGCTTCATTTTGACGACTCCTTCTTGATGCGCTAATTTTTTTGTCCATCAGTGTATCTGCTAGAACATTTGGGCCTGGCTCGGTAGTTCAAACGTCTGCCTTATTTGTGAGACTGTCTGCTTATATATATATATATATATCGTGTTGCATAACAATGCTCGTTGTCATGTCTCACAATGCGACTAATATATTGCAAAACTGACGTTTGCAGATTTGTGAACAATTTTTGAACTACTGGCATAAAGCCCTAGATCTTCCATCTCTTTCCTAAGCTGAAAGAATCTCTCCAAGGCATCCGATTTCCTGAAGTGGCATCTGTGTTTCGTGTAGTAAGGCTCTTCGTCTCTACTATCAACAACCAACGCTTTCAAATGACATCTTAAGGCTATTCTACACGTGGCAAAAGGTATTAAACTTAGCTGTGTTTTATGAATGTAATGCTATTTTACTTGTAAGTGTATTAAAAATATTTTAAATCAACATTGAAAATATATTCTTTACAAATCTCGTATATACATATATGTATCTATATCTATGGCTATTTTTATGTGAATATACAGGGGGATTCGCTATAGATCAAAAAGCTTTCAGAGTGTGTAGGAGGTACAGAGACAACTTGGAATCCCATAGGAATGCAGGGTTGCAAATGCCGTAGTAGAGAGCTATGGTGCAGAGAAAAAGAACAGAAACAGCACCACATTAATGGGACAAAAAATATTTTATTTAAAAATTTTGTACAAGAACAGGTATTTAAATGTGCATTGACTTTTACTGGGGTTGCATAAAGAGTTTGGTGTACGAAGCCGGTTCCTTCAATTTAAAACCTCATCGCTTGAATATCTGTAGCTGTCAAGAGGATGCGTGACATACTAGGGATCTTCCAGAATGTAAGAAATCCCATGCAGAGCCGATGTCAGGTCTGTCAGACGACTTCTGGTTGTAATTTTGAACAATTGTTGTAGCACAACCTTTCAATAAAATGTTTTCTGTCCCATTCCTATGTTGTTGTTTCTCTTTTTCTCTGTTTCTTTGCAAAATAGCTCTTGCGATCCAGCGTTCCTATGTAATTCCGAGTCGTCTCTGTACCCCCTATACACGCTGCAAGTTTGTCTGTCTGTTACCGAATCACCCTGTATATATACAGGGAGGGATTGCCTCAGGATTATTGGGACAAACTTTATGGGGAGGTAGAGAACATCACAAGGATTAAGATTTATATAGCAATCCATGGCCCGAAACATCTTCGATCAGTGCTAGGTGGCATTGTTCACAAGAGCATTGGAGGAAACAGACCTGCATTACCGCAGTCTTTTGAGCTTTCATCATCCGAAGAGGAGTATGGAACTTTTTACGAACATTGAGCTACACGAGCAGCATAAAGATTATATCACGAAGGGTACCCATAGAGAGATGCATGGGATCTCCGAATGTTTTACTGGGCCTTGGTAACCTAGTGCTCAAGGTATCAGATGGTAATTGACATGTCACGAGCTCCAGCCCAGTACCACTAAAGACCCACGGCGTAGTGTAGTGATTCACGTTAAATCTGACGAGAGCTCAAACGTCCTCCCGTTGGTGTAGTATGGTAGTTAGGAGACGGTGGTGCCAGCTCAGGTGTCGTCCTCGTCACTTGACCATGGTTCAAAATTATGTGGTCTGTCTCTAAAAGCCCTCGTGTAGCTGAACAATGCGAGGTTAATATTCACTTACTCACCTGGATGTTTACTAATTTGCATCAAAATATGTATGAATATGGATCACTACTAGGTAATAGGCATAGCGAGGGCGGTCCACGAGTGACTTGAGCTCCCTACACGGGACAAAATGTGTTGGATACCGTTCGAAGGAATCCGAGTACCAGCGTACGAGCCATCGCTACTGCCGCATTATCTGCAAAGAATACAGTCACTGCTCGCCACATATCATACTGCATGTGTGCGCTTGTCAAGATTACATCTCGACAATGTCATCAAGAAGCGCCTTTCCTATCCTATATTTTATTTATGGATGAGGTGTATTTCGCTTAAAATGGTCTGTTCAACCACTGCAGTGCGCATTTATGGGCTGACGAGAACCTACATGGCATGAGACCACGTGCTGCTCTACATTGCTGGTGTGGTCGGCGCTGGTTTTGGTCATGTGTTGGTGTGGTCAGCGACTTCTTAGTCAATTCCTACTTGTTTTCATACAGCACCTCTAAAATCTGCAGATTATCTCATCTTTTTGCAGCAGTTGCTATTGCAGCGTCATTTCATTAGACGGACGTTTTACTACCCCTCTTGTCATTTTTGAAACTCAGGTGTGAGCAGAATGGTCAGATGGGTCATTTTCTTCTTCAAAGGAGACTACAGATTCTTCTCTCACGCCCTTGGACGAAAAAGATTTTGAGCCGACTCTTGATCTGTTTGATGTCACCAGTCTTTTTTTTCCTCTGACACCCAATGACGAATCAATTCTCCAGACGGCTTTTCTTTACAGTGATCTGTAATAAGGGACGCATATGTTTTGATGGCGTTTCATTCTTTCATTCCCTCTCACACGTGACCACGATACACTTATATGGAAATGATTGAGGAAGAAATTCCAAGGAGTGTATTCCCAGTCTCGAAGTGATAGGCCGATTTATAGGCCCTCCATTTGGCTTATGAGGTACTGTGACAATCTCAGTCGCAACAGACTTTTGTCTCGAAAGGACCAATGGTGGTTGGGACCAAGACAGAAGGGGCCGGGTGCAGACCCGTGATGCTTGCCAATCAGAAATTATTCGGGCGTGAAAGAGGCAAGGATTTCGTAACAGGGTTTAAAATGACGGTTCGGAATGGGACCAAGATCTTCAGCAAAATCTACGAACTGCAATCAGGACTTCTGCAAGACGGAGCGACAGAGGCTACGGGGCAGCTGCATCAGCTATTGGACATCTACGATAAGAAGGAGAGACATGCCCTAGGCAGAGTGGCAGCGGTACCAGAGACCTGGAAGATCATAGAACTGCGATCTGGACTTGATATTTTCTCCAACGAAGGGATGCGGGACAACGAAGGATAAATGTCATAATAAAGATGTACAGATTATAATTTAATTAGTAAATAAAATGATATTTAATCAAAGCTGTGTGATCTCTTGGGGATCACGAAGTTACACTGCCCCAGCTTACTTGACCCTGTGCCTCAACGAGTCTCAGACGCCATATATTGTTTCAAAATGATGGGGGACCTCCCCAATATGGCAGATTGTGAGACTAGTTCTCTGGCCGCCACCACGCTCTTTTGATTAAAACAGCACAAATTCATTTTTGGGGGGTGCACTGAAAAGTGCTGTGTACGCAACACCAGTGGATTCCGAAATGTATCCGATTTCAAGAAAGGTCTGTGCTACTGCGGATATCTAACAAAATCCAGGTGTATTTGAGTGTGTCAATCCATAGTCCAATGGTGTAACGTATGCATCGCTAGTAATTGTGGAAACTTTGAACATCTTTGTGACATTTTCACCTATCATCTACCACAGCATATGTAATATCTTTGACCAATAAATATTTCAGATGATCTCAGTCTTGTGTCTCTTCGTTTCTTGTATACCTGTCACACTACTTTCCCATGATGTTTTCAAACATGGGTTGCTACCCAAATCTGAATCCTTATGATGTCCCCTACTTTCCTTTAATGTTTGACCCAATAATTTTGGGACACCGTGTATATAAGAATTTTCTTTGAATAAAATAATGCATAATATTTTAAAAATATTTCTCTGACGTGTAATGTATTATGATACTCTGCGTGCTAACACACACACACACACACACACACACACACACACACACACACACACACACACACACACACACACACACACACACACCACACACACACACACACACACACACACACACACACCTATATATATAGTAATGGTTCTCTTATAGAAAATTGGGATAATTTTGGTTTAAATATTGTGGTAGAAAGTCTTAAAAACTTACAATAATATCATTACTTTAGTTCATTAAAAATCGTATTAATTTCTATGGTAATATGTATTAAAAAAACAAAGGTCTACTAAATGGTGTACTTACTAGCCGTAGCTTAGGTAATTCATATTTATTTTTTATGCAAAACAATACATTATTTATAATGATATTTATAAGTATTGATATACGCTCTATCGCAAAAAAATATATGTACCCAGAAAAAATCCTGCTACTTTCTCGAAACTTGGCATGAATGTAGTCTGCTAAGAGATATGCAAATGTTTAAAATTTTGATGCCAATGAGACAAGGGTAAGTGCGCTGTGCTCATATGAGATGCGCAGCTGGAAGAGCTTAAAAACAGGATTGTTCATTTCATAGGGTTATTTAAACACATCTGTCAACTTGGATGGATGGTATTGTAATTAGAGATGCCTCGGAGATGTAACCGGTGACAGTACGAACAATTTTCGGACTTTGAGAGGGGGCGTATAGTCGACTTCAGAGAAGCAGGTTGGTTGAACAGAGAGATTTATCAGTCGCCACTTTGGTCGGAGCGATGTGATAGTTTGGCTGTGTTGGCAACAATGGATTACAGTCTGCCATCGCGTAGGGTCAGGAAGCCTCAGGAACACAAATGTGCACAATGATAGCGGAATCATAAGAACGCTCATATCGTCTACGCTCACATGTAGCTAGAATCGGTTCGACACTCCATTTGCAACCTTCAAGACATCCGGTGGTATCAAGGAAAATCATTTGATGACAACTGTATGACGCAGGTATAAGGAGCCGACGATCATTAAGACGCCTACCACTGACCTCACACCATAGACAGTGTTGACTGGATTTTCACCGACCTCGGGCAGCTGAAGTGTGACGATTGAAGGTATGAGATCTTCAGCGAGGAATCCCGATTCAGTCTCAATGGTGATGACTAGCGCATATGTGTATGGAGGTGGCCGAGCCACCAATTAGATCTGACATTTTTTGTAGAGGCATACGGTTGTGACGGGTGCTTACGCGTTTCACTAACCTTCTCTCATAAACTTTTAAATTGTATTTATTTTAACCAATCCCCGCTGAGAGCTGAAAGTGTGACTTATGCAAATGAGATAGGTTCGGGTTTAGCGAGTTCGAAAGATATAAAAGGGAGAAATGAAATGAAGAGATGAGGATGTCTACGTGTTTTGGTAGAGGAGTAAACTACGTGATTGATTAAGAAGGTGATTCTAGGAGTTTAATTAAGTGAAGTTTGTTAGCGGAAGGAAGATTATTGAAAAAGATTCATTAATTCGTTTCGGACGTAACTGAAGATATCCAGGATTGAAGCCACTTCATAGATTCTACAAGTATTCAAGATTCCTCTTTAAAGAGATATCAGGTCTGTGATTTTTATAGATTAGATTTAAATGCGTAGTTTGATTGTATGCGTTATTCCCCCGTGGTATCAGTTAGTGTTCCGTCGTTCATAATTAAATTCTGATCTCACTCCACTATAATTTGTTGTTCTTAAAGTTTGATTAATATTTGTGTATTTCTATCATAAGGAATAATAAATAAGTGATTTATTATTTGCGTAGTCATTAATTATGAATCCGACATATCCAAATGTAGATAATGTGCAAAGAGGAATTAATAACCATAGGGGTAGTGAGAGACTACGACACTGGCGCCCAAACGAAATACCGGAATTAAGAGCAGGTGCAGGATTTAGAGTTTTGCCGGAGTTATTTTTTTCGGGTAAAGAAAATGTGTCTGAGTTTATTTCTAACATCGATGACAATATAGCCTACTATGAAATACCGGCGAATCTATCATGTGCATATTTAAAAGGTCATTTAATTGGGAGAGCGTTAGACTGGTTTGAGGTCATAGGCTTCGAGTGTGTAAATGAAGAAGCGACTGCGTTTGCAACACTTAAAAAGAAATTATCAGATAGTTTTCCGGTAATACGGAATAAATCAGAGCTAGAAGCTCAGTTTTTTTCATCAAAACAACGGAGAGGTCAAGCCCCGTCAGACTTTATTTTTCAGCTGTTAAAAATCCATAAAACTCTAAATTTGAATTATGATGAGTTAAAATTGATTGATCACATAGTAATGCGACTAGAACCCCAAATAATGGATTATTTAGAAGTTCGAAACCCCACAACGAAAATCAATTGATAGAGTTGGTAGATCGGTATGAGGAACGTCATAGCTGCAGGGAAAACCAGGGTTCGAGTAATAATTTTGCTAGACGAAGTTGGGATGTGAATAGGAATCCTGAGGAAAGAAGGAATAATAGAAATTGGAGAGATACTGGGGTCGGAAATAGTCAAAGTGATCAAAGAGGACTAGGCAGGGGTGCGAATAATTTTTCTCGTCGTAATTATCAAAATCAAGGATTCGAGGGTGGAAATCGATACAATCAGCCAAATCAGAGAACAGACCGGTATCAGAACCGTAGGATGGTGGTTAGGAAGGGTCCTAATGATGATTCAGCAAAGCAGAATTGGAGGCGTGTTGATGGCAACAGCGAAAGGCAAAGAAATGCCAATTTAAACTTCTAAGCGATCGTGTTGCGGGAGGTAAACGTCGCTAGTTGAGTCAAATCCTCCTAATAGAATTAAACTTAATTCATTGCGATTATCACCAGTTGATCTTCCGTATGTGCCGATTCTTTTGCATGATACTTTTATAAAAGCTCTCTGGGATACAGGTGCGGAAAAGTCGTTTATTTCAGAAAAAGCGTACCAATCATATTTTTCTTTCTGTCCTATTAAAAAATCGTTAGCTGAAGTAGTTACAGCTCAAGGGTCACAGTGCAGAAATTTAGGCACAGTTGAGTTGAGAATTAAAATAAGAGAATTTTCGAAGTTATGGAAATTTCATGTGATTGCTGAGATGCAATATCCATGAATCCTAGGTATTGATTTCATGTCACATGCGAAGATTAGTTTTGATTTCCTGTCTAAATCGTTAATCATTCCGGATTCGCAAACGGAAAAAGTGGCAATTTCGGACGAACCGATTCAAATAGATTTATCTAACACTAAGTTAAATTCAAAACAAAAGCAGGAATTGCAGATTTTGTTTAAAGAATTTCATGGGTTGTTTTCGCTTAAGCCTGGTCTGACACATGTATTTTGTCATGAAATTGACACGGGTGATAGTCCTCCTGTTTTTTCGAGACCTTATCGCTATGACAGGGTCAAACAGGGTATAATTGACTACCATGTTCAGAAAATGTTGGGTGATGGAACAATAGTTCCAACAACATCGCCCTACGCGTCCCCAGTTGTTTTATGTCGGAAGAAAAACGGGTTGCCGTTAGATGACCCAGAAGCTTATAGGTTTGCAATAGATTATAGGAAGTTAAATGCGGTCATGAGATATCCGCGATATCCGCTACCAATAATTGATGATTTGATCACTAATATTCGGCACACCGAAATTATGACATCACTTGATTTACGCAGCGGATACTTTCAGATGGCAGAGACCCCAAAGATGTGCATAAGACGGCGTTTGTTACAAAAAATGGTACTTTTGCATTTACTCGCATGCCATTTGGCCTTTCGGGGGCAGCTCCAAATTTTCAAAGGGCCATAGAGATGATCCTCAGGCCAGTCCTCGGGCATTTTGCCCACTGTTATATGGATGACGTTATCATCTCGTCTCCATCTTTTGAAAGCCATGTAGAACACTTACTGGAAGTATTCAGATTATTGCAGGAGGCTGGCTTGACGTTGAATTGCGAGAAATGTCATTTCGCGAGGGAACAATTACGTTATTTGGGTTTAATTATTAATAAAGAAGGAGTTAAAACAGATGAGGAAAAGGTAAAAGCAATTATTGAAATGAAGCCTCCGAAAACTGCAAAACAAATAGCAAAATTTTTAGGAATGACGGGTTGGTATCAAAAGTTTATTAAAAACTACGCAGACATGTGTGAACCCTTATATAATTTAAAACGAAAAAACTCTAAGTTCCGTTGGTCGGAATCAGCGCAGGAAGCCTTTGATCGTATTAAGAAAGCACTGACAGAAGCTCCAGTGTTACAATTACCAGATTTTTCCAAGCCTTTTGAACTCTATACGGATGCGAGCTCCGTGGGGGTAGGAGCAGTATTGACACAGAATAATAGGCCTATAGCGTTTGCATCGAGAACTTTAAACCGAGCAGAAAGGAATTATAGTGTGACGGAACGTGAATGTTTAGCTGTCATATGGGCATTAAATAAATATCGCACGTATTTCGGATCCTTGCCGGTTAAAGTGATAACAGACCATGCTGCACTTACCAAATTAACTAAGGGAAAGAATTTGTCATCTAGAATGATAAGGTGGATGCTTAAGTTGCCAAATTTTAATGTAGAATGGGAACATCGCCCAGGTGCGCAAAATTTAGTGGCTGATATGTTGTCTAGAAACCCGTTAGAAAGTAATGAAGAACCAAAGGTTCTTGTGCGGTGATTAGATCGTTAGTATTATCTTCTAGAGAACAGTTGAGAGAGGAACAGAGAAATGACCCGGAGCTAGGTCACATAATGAAGTATCTGGAAAATCCGGACGATAGTTCTGTTAATGAATCGATCTGCAGAAATTGGTCCAATGACTTTAAAATCGTTGACGGTTTGCTATATTATGCAAAATATACAACCACACTAGGTGAATTAAGGGTATTTATACCTAAAACATTACGTAAAGATGTTATGCGAGAATTTCATGACTCACCTATGGCAGGTCATTTAGGCAAAAAGAAAACCTACTTAAAATTAAAGGACGCGTGTTATTTCCCGTACATGAGGAAATACATTTATAAATATGTAGCAACCTGCGACCAATGCCAAAAAATTAATTATAAAAACGGATTACCAGCTGGTCAATTAATTCCGATAATAACGAATTTTCCGTATGAAATCGTGTCTTTAGATTTGTTAGGCCCATACCCTGCAACTAGTCCAGAACGCTATAGATTTATTTTAGTAATTACAGATAATTTTTCTAAATGGGTTGAAATAGTTCCCTTAAGGAAAGCTTCGGCTAAAGCAATCGCAAATGCATTTTTTGAGAATTATATTGCGCGTTATGGAGCTCCTGTAAAGTTAATTACCGATAATGGCCCCCAAATGATATCCGAAGTTTTTGAGCAAGTATGTCGCAGATTGCACATAAAACACGTTAAAACTGTGGTATATCGTCCACAAGCTAATCAAACAGAAAGAGTTAATCGCACTCTTTTAAAAATGATTTCGAGTTTTGTCGCGGATAATCACACCAACTGGGATCAATTTCTGCAAGAGTTCGGTTATGCGATTAGGACAGCAGTACATGAGACAACGGGTAAAACACCGGCGGAATTATTTTTAGGTCGAAATTTAATCACCCCTTTTCAGAATTTAGTTATGGTAACTGATGGATCAGATTTAGTTTGTGGGAACATAGAAAGGTTGTTTGAGTAGGCTAGAGTTCATACAAAGCGCCAGCAAGAGAAGTGGGCGAAATATCATAATAAAAAGAGGCGTGAAAATAATGTGAAAGTTGATGATCTAGTATTAGTTCAAACTCATCCGTTAAGTTCAAAATGTAAAAAAATAGTAGGTAAATTTATGCCAAAGTTTGAAGGCCCATATAAAGTTCTGAGTGTAAAAAATAATTATAATTTAGTAATATTAAAATTTGGTAAAAGAATAACGGTTAATGTGGACCAGGTGAGAATTTACCATCAAAGAGAAGACAGTGTTGCCGAGTCGGAAAGTGACACTAGTAGTGATCATGGTGCAGTGACATCAGTCAGGTCAGATGATGCGCAGTCGTCATTGGTGCAATCGGAGAATGATGGGGGTTGTCGTAAAGGATCGAAATCAGGAAATGTAAATGGTAGTAGAGATATAGTTGCGAATAGACGCGATGGAGTGGAGGTGAGAAAAAAACGTGGACGGACGGAATCTGCTGTTTCTTCGGGGGGTGGCGTGTATAATTTTAGGAAAAAAAGACCTTTTTGGACTGAGAGAGAGAAAAGAGGAAGGCCAGAATCTTGGAGGGAAAACGTACAAAAGAAGAGACCCGAGGCCCAGGTAGATCGCGAAAAAAGAAAGATTTCCTCGTCAATGCCGTCTCGTCCCTCCAGAAAGCGGTATAGAAAGGTGGAAGAAAATAGTTCTGAAAGAGCAGTTCCAGGACCATCCCACAGATTCAAGTACAACAGACCTCATCAGGAAAGGAGCTGTCCATACAATCTTCGGAGCCGACGTCGAGTGGACAACAGCCAAGTTCCAGTTCTCACAAAAGAAAACAACGCCTCAGCAGCAGCATATCAACTTCAACGGACTCGATGGAAGAGGAGACCCAGAAGGTTGGAGCGCAGAGTGGACAACCCTAGGACAAGGTCATCCAGCACAGAGGCCATGGTTGGAGACAAAGCCTATGCAGATTGGATCTAAAGACTAGCCAGGGCAGCAGTCCCTGAACATAGTGATGCGATGAAAACTTTGATGTCGTGAGAAGAGATGAATGTAAAATTTTATTTATATTAGCACTTAAGTAAAGTGCATGATCAGGGTTTTTTCCTTGAAAGGTTTTCCCCTGATCTTCGCCCGAATGGGATGCACTGTAGAGATTATAAATATGTAAAAGAGCAATAAATTGGAGTGGAGTACCACTTTTGAGTACTCATCTCTGTGTGTTAGTTTAATTAAAGTTTCTAACTTAGAGAGTTAAAACTTTCTACAAGTTCAGAATTTTCAGGCATTATTAAGTTCGTGAGTTAACTTTCTACAAGTTCAGAATTTTCAGGCATTATAAAGTTCGTGAGTTAACTTTTTACAAGTTCAGGCATTCTAGAGTAGTTAAAATTTTGTGCAAGTTCAGTGTTTTTCAGATGTTAGGTAAATTAAGCGAGTTCTTGCAGGTCGTTTAGACCTTCAATAAGTCACGCTTTTTTTCTCGGAGGGGGGTTGTGACGGGTGCTTACGCGTTTCACTAACCTTCTCCCATAAACTTTTAAATTGTATTTATTTTAACCAATCCCGCTGAGAGCTGAAAGTGTGACTTATGCAAATAAGATAGTTTCGGGTTTAGCGAGTTCGAAAGAGATATAAAAGGGAGAAATGAAATGAAGAGATGAGGATGTCTACGTGTTTTGATAAAGGAGTAAACTACGTGATTGATTAAGAAGGTGATTCTAGGAGTTTAGTTTAACTAAGTGAAGTTTGTTAGCGGAAGGAAATTTATTGAAAAAGATTAATTAATTCGGTTCGGACGTAACTGAAGATATCCAGGATTGAAGCCACTTCATAGATTCTACAAGTATTCAAGATTCCTCTTTAAAGAGATATCAGGTCTGTGATTTTTATAGATTTGATTTAAATGCGAAGTTTGATTGTATGCGTTATTTCCCCGTGGTATCAGTTAGTGTTCCGTCGTTCATAATTAAATTCTGATCTCACTCCACTATAATTTGTTGTTCTTAAAGTTTGATTAATATTTGTGTATTTCTATCCTAAAAGGCATAATAAATAAGTGATTTATTATTTGCGTAGTCATTAATTATGAATCCGACATATCCAAATGTAGATAATGTGCAAAGAGGAATTAATAACCATAGGGGTAGTGAGAGACTACGACACGGTTATTACAGATGGTGTGACAGTGTGGGGAGCTATTTATTGTCTCACACGACCACTTCTAGTCGTCAATCAAAGCACTTTGATGGCACACAATTACGTGGGTGAGATTTTGACACCAGTTGTATATATGCAATCAATTCTCAGAGGGCTCATTTACCAGCAAGACAACGCTCGTGCACATACTGCGCTATTCTCCCAACAAGGAATTATTCCCATGGTCTTCCAGGCAACCAGATCTCTTGCCAATAACGCACAACTGGAACGTAGTTGGAAGACAACTGCAGCCGTCTCGGAATACTGGTGAATTAGCTACTCAGTTGCAAAGATTAAGGCATGATCTTTCACAGGAAATCATAGGTGAACTCATTAAATCGATGGCAAAACGTGTTTCGGCTTGTTTCGCTGCCAGAAGTGGATTTACTACCTACTGATTTGTTACCTTTTTCATGCCATATCTTCTTCATAAAGCAATCTGTTCTTCTGAATTGGTAATAATTTGCTTATCTTCTCATATACTACATACAGGTTAAGTTTCGTGGTAGTTGCTGTTTCCTTCTGAGTGCATATATTTTTTGTGACAGAGTGTATATTGATGATTTATTTTTGGTAAAAATAGTAAGTTTATTTTTAACCTAATTACTTAAGCTTTATTAAAACTAACAATAACTAACTTACCACAGACAGCCTAGATACAACTTTACATAATGTGTAACAAATTAAATAGTTATATTCTTTTTTTGGGTGCTATTTATTTTAACATTATTAAAGTTCCTTTTTTGAAAAGTAACATATATTTATCTATTTGTACGAATAATTATTTACAGTTTAATACTTATTTAGTTAATAAAGATAGTGATAAAGTTAATACTATTGAAATTTATGAGGTAGATACTGCTTGGAACATGGCTATTTTATTATTTTTTTAATGCAAATATATTTAACAAATTTAATGTTATTGGTCAGGTATAAGTTTTATTTATTTAAATCCTAATACCTATTAATTACTCTTCCGTATAGGGCACCAGCAACTAGCCTGTTAGATATTTTCTTAAAATATGATAGTTTATAATTATAGAGTCTGCACGTACTCTTTTTTTCAAAATTAAAAAAATTTATATATTATTTTCGTGTTTTGTAGTTTCAACACACTGCTCCTTTGCTTTGAAGAATATTTACGAACAGTTATAACCTTATAATCTATCCGTGGTTGTCATTGTTTTGCATTTTTATAGAGAGGTTGGTATGTTGCTTTTTGTTACTTTTGGTTATTAACGATTATATTTAACAAGTTATGTAACTTTAATATTTTTAAACTAAGAAATTTAATATTTATATTTCTTACATCACTTTTTCATACAAGTTGATTATAGGGTTTTATATTTTTAGAAATTAATTTTAATTTTCCCAAAAAAAATCAACTTGTAATATGAACAAATAAAGGGTAAAGGTGGCGTTTTGAAACTATGCGTTTAACTCTACAAAATTTAGTATATCATTAATGATTCTATCCATCTACCTATATACACAAGCACATACACACATACACTTACATGCATATATATATACACTGAGCGGTCAAATTATTATGACCACCTTTCAATACAATACTAGACCACCTTTTGCCCTAAATATTGCAGGGATTCAGGGTCATAAACTCTATGATTTGTTGGTGGGGGTATGAGGAATTTAAGACTGTATCCGATAAACTGCACTTTTCAATGTCTTCAGATTGGACAGTATTGGGTCCAGCTTTCAGATGCCTCGTTCTGGAGGATGGCACTTAGATTCTGAACTGGATTAAGATATGGTGATTGTGTAGGCCAAATAAGCAAGACAACATTTCTATCATGCTCTTTGAACTATTCGGGGACAATACCAGCTGTATAACAGGGAGTATTGTCCTGCTGAATGTATCTGTCTCTGGCAGAGTACTTTATTAATATAAAATGATGTATTTTCTGTGATAACACTTAAATACCCTTGGGCATTCGGACTTTCTTCCACACGAATGAAAGGACCCATGGAAGGCCAAGAAAACATCCCTCAAACCATAATATTGCCTCCACCAGCTTGAAAAGTTGTGGCAATTCAGATGGGATTGTATTTTCCTTCTGTTTTCTCCATATTTACGCCCTGCCATCTGCATGGTGTGATTGAAAATGTGATTCATTGGACCACATGAAGCTTTTCCAGTCATCTACAGTTCAATCTTTGTGCCTCTTTGCGAGTGGAAGGTGTCTGTTCTTGTTCAAGACAAACACTAAAGGATCCAGAACAGGTCGTTGAGTACCATAAACTATACATGTGCAAAACTATACAAAACTATAAACTATACAAGTGTAATGTGCGATGAACAGCTCTTTCTGAGACATTCGCAGTTGCTCCTTCTTTAAGATTCTCCGCAATTTGACGTACAGTTGCTCTTCCATTGGACATTACAAGTTTCGTAATTCTCCTTTCCAATCGAATTTTCCTTAACCCATGGCGACTACAAGTCTGGCATTGAGACACAGTTTTTTGCTTTTTAATCCGCTCTCTGTAAACATTAATAACTGCTGATCTCGAACACCTCACAATTGCAGCTGTTTTTCAGATACTGGTTCCGACGCTTCGAGGCATCTTCAGTCAAACCCACTTTCAAACATTGCTAAATTTCGGTTTCCTCCTTTTTCCTCACAAGCAACACGGTGCAGTTGATGCTTCACTATTTCTGCATTCCGTATTAATGACTATCTCCCCCTCTAGTAGCAATTACTGGAAGTTATAGCTAATCTCCATAAAAGTGTCAAGTGGTCATAATAATTTGGCCACTCAGTGTATTTATATAGTACCCATCAGGACGAACAACGTTTACTATGGAATCTAGACTCACTCTAAGTAGCAGAAAGGTTGTGATAGAGCTTAAGGATCTGGATTTCAAAGAAACAGGTCTTTATATAGTTTGTACACCATCAAACTACTTAAGACTTACAATGTTTATAAGAAAAGAAACATTAAAATTCTATGTAAAGCTCTGACTAGCAGAAAAGAGTGACTTCGTAACATAACCAGCAACAATAAGTTGTCTCTTGTGAAGAGCTTTCTTTCACATCTGAAAGGCAGCACATCTCCAGAAGATCACTGTCAGAAAAGTGACAAGAAGCAACATCAACAGTTGCCTCTGATTACCTTATCACGGTTTTGTAGGAAGCTAGTCAAAGCGAATGTTTTTTTAAAAGTGGTACACCCACAATATTGTATCAGTTCTGTGATAGCATCATTCGAAAGGACTTAACTAGGAATTGGCAGTTATGTATCCAACACATGGTCAATACAAATGGGAACGGATACAAAGCCTGACGATTATACCATAAATGATTTCCGAGTGATGGTCTACCAAGCCATCTTGCTTTCACCAATGCTGATAGAACACTACGGAAAACCACCATATCAAATATAAGCATGGGATATTCCTGGACTAAATGTATGGACTTCGGAAATGGAAGAGCTTGAATTGCTTAGATTTGGAGAACTTTTTCTACACAAGCACTTTAGTGGTAACCTCCGAGATTGGAGGAGCATGCTACAGTAAGGTGTGAAGTGTTTCACGTGAAGAGTCATACAGCCCTTTTACGAGAAGAGAGTTAGTTAAATGTAGGGTTTGCAATCCCGTGTCATATTTCCAATCCCGGAATTTCGGGATTGTTGTTGTTGCTAATGCCATCTGTCTGACGTAGTCAAATCGAGGCCCGAGAAATTCATCATGGCATCGGGCTATATTGTACGAATGTCGTTAACCGTAGCTTTAAGTACCATGTAGGCGACAGTACGATTTGGCTCGGTTCCACCCCAATTTTGAGGGAGAACACTCGGGAGGGGTCAGGGGCCTCCTACCTCTTTTCCCCTTCCATCAACCTCCCGAGAGGACTTGTAGCTCGATGGCTATTTAGAGTACCCCCATGCCGCGAAGGCACTATACATATACAAACATCCATGCTTTCTCCGGGATTCAAATCCAGGCCCTACAGCATAGCAGTAAGCGTCTCTAACCACTATACCGGATGGGGATTACATTATTGGGAATTTGAATTTCGGGATTACATTATCCAAATCCTGGGATTAGGATTGGACTATTTATTAAAAATACTTACATATTAGCATAGTTAAAATTGCATAATAAAACTGAAATATAATTAAAAATTAATTAAATATTATTTGAATGAAACGAATAAAAAAAATTATTTATCATTAAAAACAAATAAAAATAGTACATAATGAAATTTAAAAAAAGCATTTCTTCATTTCTTGTGTTTCTGTAAATAAGTTCATAAAAACACAGCTCCTCCAGCCTTTCATCGTTGGAACGGCTTCTTGTTTTTGTTATAAATTGACCTGCCGAAGAAAATACACGTTCGAATTCTTTACTAGTAGGTATTATCGTCATTCAATAGGAGTATGTTCTTTTCAGGTAGTCACCACGTCTCCCTCCATTTTGAAAAAAAGAGACATTTCTTTTTGAATTTTTGATGACAGTGTCTCAAATCTAATAGACTGCACATTGGTGCATATACCTCTTTGATAACTTTATTTAGTTCTTCTGCTACACTTAATGGATCCAGTAATTGATCCAGTAATTGAATCAGAATGAGAATCAATTGCAAGTGTTACCTCATTTGAAATCGAAGATCCAGTTGCATGAGCTGTTAGTAATGCAATGGGATTTTAAGTATCTTAAGTCTTTCAAGCAGGTTTACTTTTAATTAACAGCATTTGAGGGAAGAAGGAACTGTTACAAAATCTATTCTTGTTATGTTGCTTATATTATTATGTATGCATTGCAGTGAACCATTTAGATCTTTGAGATGTTCTCCCATATTATCCATATACTTTTTTATGTATGTAGCATTTATAATTGTGCAAAAAAATTTTACGTACATATTTCATAAATAGAATATAAATTTTTAAAAAATTAAATTCTTAGAAATTTTTTACGAGAAAAAATTTTTTAAACCTAATTCAGACAAAAATTAAATCCCAGAATTAGTTATTTTAATCCCGGGATTTCGGGATTGGAAAAAACCCCGGAATCCCGGGGCTGAAAACCCTAATAGATATCTTCCAAAAATTCTAAATGCCTCTGTCCATGTTAGCTGACATCGGATATCCTGAGGGTGGGAGAAATGTCCGTTTTCTGACCCCACTCACAATGGGAAGAAAGTTACAGAACAAAATAAGAGAAAACATGAAATTTCACGGTTTAACATACACTCCCTCCTCGAAACCTTCAAGGTTCCACACGTAAGAAAACTAACATTAAACGTATACAGTACAAAAAAAGTGCATAAGATACATTAAGTGTAGTACCAGATTCCCAATACTTTGAAAAATAAATTTCAAAATATAATTCAGATAAAAATTCAATCCCGGATTAGTTATTTTAATCCTGAGATTTGAAAAAACCACCGGGATCCCGGGGCTGCAAACCCTAGTTAAATGCTTACTTACCGGGGACTATTCTGTCTAGACTTTGTGAGGTGGGTGATTCAGATGGGAATTTACAATTTGAAGTTTGCTGCTTTAGTGTTATTCCTTGATGAAGCATCACCTGCTAGTGGAAGTATTTTCAACACTCGAAATTAACACGCCTGGACATACAGCAATATCTATTTAATAATTCACGTAAACTCCAGGAGAGAATATCTATTGACATGTATGAAAGCATCATTGGAAATCATCATTGGATTAACTTTTACCTATTCCCAGACAGCATAAAGTACCCTGTCTTCCTCCAGCAGGTGTTTTAAGGTTTAGTGTAACCCACTCTATTCATCACACAGACAAACAGGTGGTTGATACATAATGGAACCCTGTCTACTATTTTTAGATAGTATATACCATAATGCCACATATCTCTTTCGAAGATTAAAATCTATCGCTTGACCTCCATACTCATTAGATCTAAACTTGTGACAGGTTCTATCCACGGGTTTTCAGTAAATCCTCTTGGGGGAAATTATTCTTTAACTGTGATTTGAGTTTAAAAACCTCTTTCCATAGAGATGACTTAATTATATGCTAATGTAAATGTTATTTAAACCCTGGCAAGGGTGTGTTAGGTTAATCGTGGAAAATTAATTGTGGATCGAGAACCGTAAGTTGTTCGTCTTGAAATTAGTATTCGAGCTGTAACGCTCTTCAGAGTATTGGAAATACTAGCGAAATTGGTTTGAAGAAGACGGCTGCAGTTTAGGAAGAAGTTGAGAAGTGATCTACAAGCGGATTAAGATATAAGTTACTTTGGATTATCTTAGATTATAAGGGATTGGTCAATAAATTGGTTTGTGCAACTTATGATTTCTTTACTTCTCGCTGTCTTTTGAGTGTTTACCGTTTAATTTAGACATTTTAGTTTAAGCTTTTCAGCTTCTTAGAAGAAAATGAAATGCTAGGTCTCGAGGTAAATATTAATCATCTTTATCTTGATGGTCACACAATTACCCACTTATTTCCTAAAAACCCTTCGGGAACACGCTTCATGTTTTTATATATGAGGGGTGTTGAAATGAAAGTGATTCGAAACGTCGCATGTAAACAGTTTTCAATGTATTTTTGCGAAAAAACGTGATAGTGAAGGTGAATGTACCATGCACGCGCGTGAGCAAGCAGAATTGTGATAACTGCATTCGTAAGGACATGGCATTTATTTAAAAATTGGCGGTGTGGATGCAACTCCTCCCAAAATGGATCAGCTAGCTGTAATAAAGTTTTTAGCAATGAAAGGGCTTAAACCAGTGGATATTCATCTCGGAATGCTGGTTGTGTACGGTGACACGTGTGTGTTGAAGCCCACGGTGATGGCAAGATATTTAGCGACGATATTAGATTAGTTGATATTAGACAATGGATTTCTCACAACCCGGTCAGATGCATAACTTTGTGACAGAGAAGCTGATTACGGACATTGACACAGAAATTAAGGGAAATCGACGTCGAAACATTCGTGATGTCGCAAAAGAGTCCACAATTTCAATCGGGGCTGTTCACAATATTGTCACCAACATTTTGAAGCATTGAGAAGTTTGTTGGCAATTTGTTCCCCGCATGCTGTCTGAACACCTCGTGAAAGCAGCGAATGGGCCTGAGTTTATAGCATTTGTTGACGGTGACGAATTTCTGCAGTACATAGTGGCAGGAGATCAAACCTGGTGTCACCACTTTCAACCGGAAGGGAAGTCTGTCAGCATGCAATGGAAATATCCCGACTTACCTAGGCTTCAAAAACTCAAAGCCCAGGAAACAGCCGGGGAGATGATATTGACGGCACTTTTCGACTTACAAAGATTTTTAGAACTGGAGTTCTGAACTGGTTCCATGATCAACCGACATCGTTCTTTGCAGACGGAATTCGAAACCTTCCTAAGAAATAGGACGTCTGTCTGAACGCCATGGGTGATTTCTTTTAGCAAACTTTGTATGAATTTCACTCAGTAAATATTGCTGTTTCTATCTCTGTATTTGTCTTATTTCTGTCCCAACACAGTTCATGGACGTACACCTCGAATCTCTTTCATTTGAACACCCCTTATATATAGGAGAAAGGTGATTCCCTTATGAAAAGATCTTCAGGTCTATTAGACCCACTGACTTGAAATTCTGTAGGCATGGTCCTTTTTGTTGAATAGAGATCCTCTAAGAGCAGGTTTCTGAAAAATCATCTCCTTTGGGGGATATGTGGAGAGAAAAAACGAAAATTCTAGTTTTTGAACAATTAGACACACTAGCTTGAAGTTTTTCAGGCCTGTTTCTTTTGTTGATCGGGTTTTTACGGAAATGGACTCCTAAGGATGGGAGTTAAGGGGGCGTAATAGATAAATACAATTCCATTTCATTTTAGAAATTAAAGACTTGTCCTTTTTTAATCAAGAAGCGAGAGCTATATATAAAATCGAAAACTTAATGTTTAGATTATATTGAAAACTTAAAAATACAATACAGTCATTCAACATCATGCAATACCCAATGAAGCGGGTGAAAAACAACTGGTATGTATGCATAATACATACATGCGCGCACACATATATAGTATATGGGGGTATTCATCGATTGTGTGAGTGCGTAATGACTTTTTTTAAAATGAGGAAAGTATAATATATAACAGTGTCAAAAAATTTAAAAGTTATATTGCACTATAAGGAATAATATGAGCAGGAAGACTTATTTCTACTACTGAGTAAGCATAGCCGAAAGTGGCATGTTTCTGTTCCTCTGTTACATCCAAAAGCCTGTCCTTGGTAATTCAAACTATAAATTTTCTAAGTGCAATTTACGATACCTAAACTAATAAAATTCTTATTATAGTTAAATATATCTACGATTATCATACAATGCGGTTTAAAATCAAGTAGGATACATTAAGAGAGAATTTAATTGTTAAGATTAGGATATTTTTAATCGGTATAAAACAATTTAATCTTATAATTGAGCCTATTATGTGTATTACATATTTCTTTTTTACCTGATAGAAATCCTATCGTTTCTCTACAAGTAATGAAGGAAAGCCTTTAAAGCCATGTGAAGTTTAAATTATATTTATCGAAACCCTGCGAAGGGTATAACAAATTTTTCATCAGGATCATAAGCCTTGAATGAAATTTTTAACATTTTTCTCATATGACAAAGATAAATAAATGTAAACAGATAATGATAAAGATGCAATGGTGTGAAATGGAATTAACTTTTAATTAATGAAATTACTCACACTTGGCAATGAATTAGAAACCTTTGAAATCTGCACCTGAATGCATTCTAAGGATAAAGTATGTAATTTTTTTTTTTTAAACGTGAGTTACACAGGGTTTGAATGCCAGTATAAGTAAGGTGTAAGAAAGGGTTTCACGATGAATGAACTAGAAAAGGAAAAATGTCAGATACTTTACCATTCGAAAAAGAGCTTATTGTTGGTGCCCATTTTGCAGGGGTCTGAATTTCTAAGACAGCAAACCCCAATGGGTTCTGAAAAGAAGCCATATCTAAGAATTTCAAAAGTTGGAATCAGAACCCACAGTCTTCTCTAAAAGACGTAACTGCGGTTCGAGCGCAGTTTTCCAAGAGGGTGATTGACATCATTTCAGACGAATTGTACGGCAGAACAGATATTCTACTGTCCTTCAACTGAAATGGGGTCAACCAACGGATTTCAGCTTTAACCATGCGCAGAGAATAGGAATGCATAGTTGCCCTGTGAGAAAACCACTCATTTCTGCCAGAATTGCAAAAAAATTCGTTTACAGTGGTGTTGGGAAAGAAGACACTGGACATCTGAAGATTGGAAGCGGGTAAGGTGGCCGGGTAAATCCCGTATCACCTTATTGTACGCTGATGGATGACTTCGAATTTGGCGAGAGTCCCACAAAGACATGAATCTATCTTGCATTACTTCTACTGTGTAAGGGTCTGGTGGGAGTTTCATAATATGGGCATGTTCTGCAGGCATGGAAGTGGTGTCCTGGCGTTCCTCGAGGATAAACAAACCGCGCACGAGATACTTTGATATACTGGCAGATCCAGTGTGACGGATCTATCCGCGTCCTTCCTCTAATCCTCTTGGGAAATCTTTAGTCTATCAATTCGAATTTAATCACAACGAACCCTCTGAAGAAGCAACCGTGATGTGCAGATTAGGTCAAATATATATAGTCTAGGTTTTCAAGCTAGTACGATTGAGATATAGAGATTGCTACCGATCAGGTATTATTATATTTTATAACTCGTTTCAGAGATTAGATAGTTGAAGGTATTAAAGTAACGATTGGTCACCATAGTTAAATTATAACTCAGGTATTTAGAGCAGTGGATTGATCCAGATAAAGGAGGATCATTATTTAAGAAGTGTTCTCGTAATTCGCGTACTTGGCTATTGACTCTCATATTTCTCAATTCAGGAATATCTCTTTTAGTTTGAATTAAGAATTCTGTTTGTAGATAATTTGTGTGTTTAATAAATAGGTTGGGTAAATAACATGCCTAGTCATCTTTCAATTCCTCCCACACATCTAGGCGGGGTTGAGAGAAGATATATCAACCCTTATACAAGTGCACCCTGTAATGTTGCATTTTTACCCTAATGGTGACGGATATTTCATGGACGATAATGCAACTATATATCGTGCCAGAAGTGTTCAAAATTGGTTTGCGGAACATCAGATGGACTTGCAACACTTTTCCTGACCACCGTATGGCCATAATTTAAACCCAATGAAAATATGTGGGATATGGTGGAAAGAAACATCTGACATATCTTCTCTTCTCTTCCATTTAATTTACAAGGCCTGAAAAGCTACATAGCCAATTCATGGCATCGTCTGGACGTAAATGCACTCCAGAAGCATGTAGACTCGATGCCTAGAAGAATCAGAGCCATTCTCTGAGCAAAAGTTGGTCCGATAAAATATTGATCTTGGGTTTTTAATATATTGACCAAATTTATGTATGTCTTAAAGTTATTCAGTGTCACTTTCATGTATGGTGCATACATTTTTAAAGTATATAAAAATCTGAAATGTGCTTTTAATGAATGAGAGAGTGAATGTTTATTAAGGTCGTACACTGAAGTAATGCGAAGACTATTGCTGACCGAGCTCGTAATTTCGAATCCCGGTCAATCACCCAACCCCTTTAATTCCATGCCCGCTTTAGGTTGAGTTTCGGGACAACCTGCATAAGAAATCTAATTTTCTCCTTTACTGTAAACAGTCCCTTATATTTTTTCCATCTAAATATTATTCTCTTGTTTTAGTCAAATAAACTTAATAGGTTAAAAATTATTAACTGATATCTGTCAGGATTTAATTCAGTTTTTAAAAAATAAGGAAAAGATCGAAGGTTAAAAAAATTTAGTGGAACAAAGCAGTCTGAATATCACAAGGGTAATATTAAGGTCACAAACATATTTTTTATCATAATTTTAAACTACCTCCAGTCAAACTGATAGAATTTGTATTTAATATATTTTGAACGAGTAGCATAATATCCTTCAGTTTAGAAAAAAGACGTTGTTTAGCGTCAGTTTTTGCAGACCAATTGGATTGAGACCGTTCAATCGTATACGAATTTTGCCTCCAGTTTAGTGAATATTGCATTAAAATAAATAAGCTAATCTGTTTGCAGTGAGAATGACTTCTAATAATAGTTTAGATGATTCCTGGATATGGAGATCCGTTGGCAAGCTTGAAGCTGGCCAATCTCAAGCAGAGGTGGCTCGATGGTTACAATGGGTCTGAAAGTGGTCTCATGGTTATGGAATCATCGCTAAACAAGTGGCACTGTAACCAAGAAGGTCGAGCAAGGTCGACACAGAACATCAACATCGAGCTTAATAACAAGATCGCTACTTGGTATTAAGCTCGCGACGACATTGGTGGACAACGGCTTGCTCGTGACCTTGCTGCTGTGTCTGAAAGAAGAATTTCCAGGAAAACAGTCTACAGTCGTCTTGCACAGACTGACCTTTACAACCGATGTCCCGTCTGGAGCGTCCCTTTGATTGCATCCAGCAGGAAAGACCGAATATAGAGGAGCTGAAAACATCAGTCATGGATACCCCAAGAATGCGGGCGTGTTCGTTTCAGGGATGAGTTGAAATGTACCAGACATAGTGATTCTCATCGAGGTTTCTCCTGGAGAGAAATGGAGTTCTATTTCATCCCTTCTACGCAACAGAAATCGACAGATTTGGTGGCAAAGGAATCATTGTGTCTTGCTGCATAATGATGGGCAGTTGTACACTACTGTATGCTTTCGATGAGGGTACTGTCAGCTCACAGCTCTATAGGGATGAGATCCTAGAAGCCTATGCGAGGTTTTTCGACATGCTATGGGCCCGGACAACATTATTATGGGCGATAATGCGCGGCCACACAGAACTCATATTGCTGATGAATTTCATGAAGGAGAGGATATTCGAGATCTCCGGAACACATTTCTATTGAATATGTTTGCGATGGTCTAGGAAAATCCATTTTTTAGCGTAGCTCCCCTCCCAGGACCCCGCAGGAATAAAAAAAAACGCTTTTAGAAAAAGGAGCTTTGTTGTCACAAATATTTATTGACACCCTCAAAAGCAGTACGACAGCTCGTTGTGAGGCTTGTATAGCTGTTCACAATGGTCACATCCATATTAGACGGACTTTTCCCGAGGTAGATGCTCTATCTTAGAATTCATGATTTTACACATTTTGATATGACTTTTATCTTAATTCACAATTAAAATCTTTTATATATTGTTATTTTGAATTATATATTCTGACATTGTAATATATCTTTGTGTCAAATTTTGTGGCAGCATAATAAATAGTTCATCAGTTTTTACAGATTTTATGTTTGTGACCCTAATTTTGAACATGAGTGTGTGTATATATATATACTCTACATAAGTTCATCATTTAATTATTATGTGATAAATGAACAAATAAAGGTAATTGATTGATTGATTAAATTATAGTTTATTTTAATGTCATATTTTGAACATACACTTGGGCTATTGCCTACGGACCTCTTTATTTTGAACCATGGTAAAATGACTAGAACAACAAACCCCTCCCCAAACTTCCTCACCTATTCGACGGATTTAACGTGCAACAGCGACTCTACATGATGGATCCTTAGCGAAAGATTTGAACCTCTAATTCGACAGAAACAATTCTAGCTACATTCGCTATCCTGACTGTCTAGCTACCACAGTCTGATAAAATAAGTTGGAAAAGTCACCTTCTACCATGCTGGAGTTAGTATTTTTTGTTGGATTTTGAGTTTATATACAAAGCAAATCATTGAGCTATTGGTTTGGATTGAGTGAATAAAACATAATGTAACTTCAGAGCTAATTATGGCAATCGTGTGGCAGCGGTAGCCGAGAGGTCATAGTCTCAAACTCTTGGCCGACATTCTCGAGTCGTGGATTCGAATCTAGTGCAACTGAAGACGCGTCGTGTGGAGAGACTGATGCACGTTAAATCTGTCAAGGCTCAAAGACCTCTCGTAAGCGTGGTGGGGAAGTTTGCAGAGTAGTGTGCCAGCTCAGGTGTTATCCTCGTAACTTGACCGTGGCTCAAAATTACGGGGTTCATCACAATAGCCCTCATGTTACTTCAGAGTACGGTGTAGATTAAAATCAATCCTTCAATTAAGGGTAATATCGATAGGGAACTCATTATTTTGAACAACAATCAAGTGGCAGTAAAGGAAACTGTGTGGTGTCTCTTCTTATTTACACATCTCTTCGTATGTGGACAATGAAGCTCAGTTCAATTTAACGTTGTGTGCAGCCTCCCATTATTTCTGTGTAACATGTCTTTGGTGGGATAAGGTTTCGAACTCTTGGCTGGATTTGAACGCCACTGCTCATGAATCTCGCAGTCAGTTCCATTGGGTTATCATAGTCCTTCAATCGCTAAGGCAGATCCGAAAACAGCAAAATAATTTATTTTGCATGTATAATAAGTTAAACTAAACTCAGTGGCGCAACAGCACATGAGGGCCAAGGCCTTCTGCGCCCATCTCAGAATATGTGACCTTGGCCACTGAGTTATATGAGCAGATGTCTCGATTAGATGATCAATCTAAGGTGAAACCCCCAGTGTTTAGTTCCCAAGTAAGCATGGTACTCATTTATAGACCAGGTTTGAACCCCGGACCTGCTGTGGGGAAGCATTAAACGCTACCACTCAGCCACTGGGCTTCGAATAATAAGATATCAGTTAATATCGAAATTCTATTAGCCTTGCCCAATATTAGAATTTTTAGGCTTCAAATAATAAGATAATATTAGTTTATATTGAAATTCTATTAGTTGCTCTTCATGTTTAAATATTATAGAAAAAAAAATGTGAAGTTCATGTTAAATTTAACATAAAAAATAATTACGTAAATGCGTCCTTTCTATAGAACTCATGCTCTTTAATAGATAATTGACTATTGAATGCCTCAATTTTAGTTATTCCCAAGATTATATGCATAAATAAAATTATGCATGTTTCATTAATATTAAAAAATATTTCTCTAATCAATTTCTCTTTCCTTTATATATTTCTTTTTATTTACATTTTTTCCCCATTTTCGGGAACATCCTCTTGTAAATATCCAGAACATTGCCTATTCTTTTATATTTGGTTTACTAACACAGTAGCTTATTTTTCTTAAAACTAATAGTCATCATGCAATTCAATACTATTCATTCTTTTTTACAAGAAGTTTTTCTACAAACTTTTTCCTTTTCAATGGATGGTATGTACAATGTGTGATTACCTTGTTTTTGTAAAAAAATACTGGTGTAAATGATTTTAAGTTTTGACAGTCACTGCTCCACCCATGCAGACAGAAGAGGTAGACATGCAAATAAAGATAGCATGTGAAAGGATTTTTCTGGTGCTAATGGTTACCATATTCCTTTAAAATGTTTTTGCTCTATTGTGAAAAAAGGGTGACTCTACTATTGTCTAGCTTTCCCAGAAGCTGATAATGGGCTCCCTACCTGAAACGTTACAAGAATGCTGAACACTGGACTGGAAATATTTCATGCATGTTTTTACTGAATAAAAGAAAGATAAAGGTTCCCATGGAGTGCTTCCAGGTATATTTCAGAATTTTAGAACCTGATAAAATTAATGAATTGGAGTCCCTTAATTTTTTTAAATCAACAAGATCCCTTAAAGTGCATTAATTTACAAAATAAAATTTACATTTTACTCATTAATGACTTTTGAAGCAGAATATAATTCTGTTTTTCCCAGTAATCCGTATAAACTTAAAGACCTTTACACTATGCACTGAAATTGAAAGTTGAAATTTATTTCGTACCATCTACTCTTTGACATTCTGAATATATATATATATATATGCAATATTCCCTTTATTTTCATCCTGAACAACATTTAATTTTAATGGTCCTGGCCTTCAGGACTCACGCTTAAATAATTATTGCTTGCCCGCTTGACAGAATTTAATTGTAATCACCTCTTGGAAAATTAACAGCTTGCATTTTTTAAAATAGGATTACATCAGAATCTATCGAACGACATTTTCCCATCAATCACAGCCTCCGTACGAGGAAGTCACGCAGATCCAAGATTTCATGTTGCTGCTTCATATAAATAGCCAGGACTCTGAAAACTCCATTTTCGGCTTCAACATGTGAACTTCCTTGCTTAATATAACTGTTATGTGACTGTTAATCGCCGTTAGCTATGTGCGTGTGTGTTTATCGTTAATCGTTTGAATATCTTCCTTGGAAAATAAATTGGAATAAAAAAGTATGCCTCTTCCTCCTTTCAACAACTTCAAATAGATCGTCTTAACATGGAATAAATAATACCATTCTCTGTGGTGTTATATATATGTATATATACATACATATATAATATAATAAATGTAAACACAGCGATACATACATATATAACTAAGTAATACTATAAAGAATATAACACACAGACATTGACACGTATTCGTAATTTTAACATAATTTGTTTCTGTTATTCTGCTTCTCCCCCATCATTACATTTAAAAAAATTCAAAATTTTAAAGAAAGTTACTTTAAATGTAGCATTACAATTCCATTGAATATATGGATTTTATTTAAACGTTTGCCTAAGACCAATGTAAGTGATTGTTTTGATTAATATTTGAATCTATAAAGAATGAACGAGTGTAAATCAAGAAAAGCCTTAAAATTTCAACACAGACTTAATTGTTATCTTTGCTTTTAAGAATTGACTTTTTCAGAAAGCGTTCAAAGTTTCTTACTTTCTCACTGCTCTTCCTTTCTTCTTATTTAATGGCTCAGAGAAATTACTAGCAGTAGAGAAAATAAACATCCTTACAACTCCATAAGAAAGGCAAGCATCTGTAAAATATAATTTTGGTAATTAATACGCATGGATATTTTCAATTTCACACAGAAAAAGATAATTTAAGAAAACTGCTGGTTATTATAAATAATTTAATTTAGGGTTAATTTATGGATGTACTGGTACTAATTTTGAAAGTACGAGAATACATTAAAAATATGTAAAAAAAGTTTGAGCTTGTTTTAATTTTTAGATTTTAAAGTGCATTTCCAGTTCTCTTAGGGAGTCTTTTTTGCCCCTTCGTGAATCAATCCTATGAAGAGCTTTAAGGCTTTTAAATATTTTGATGTGCATTAACATTTTACAAATAAGTCTTGAAATAATTCTTCAGAAAAATAAAGAACGAAAAAAAAGTCTAATTTTTTTAGAGGAACCCCGAAAATTCAGCTTAGAAGCACTTACGGTTTCTGATTCCATTAAATTTAAGCTGCCTTGTTGTTTTCTACCTGTTAAGATAAATAAAAATTAAAATCCGTATTGGTAGAAAATTTAACTTAGCTTTATATTTGTATTTTAATTTCTGCAAGTAGATCTTCCAGTCTCTTTAGATATTATTTTGTGCTTAATATACGTTATTAAGAAAAAGTAGAGCTTTATGTACAGTAATCTGTTATCTTCAGCTTGTAAGAGAAAAATTATGAATGAAAGAAAATAAAAACGCGTATATATAAATATATATATATATATAAATACAGAGGAAAAATATTGCGATTCTGTATTAAACTATTCACCTCTACAAACTCCCTTCTGATCTTTTACTTATTTTTTTCTTTTCAATAAAATTAATCTTACTCATTTCTCTATACTTGCACATTTTAACTTATTACAATTTACATTGGTTTCTGTTGACTTTAATTTACATTGCACTATGAAGCAGTACGAGGGCTATCGGAGACGGACCTCGTAATTTTCAGCCTCAGTCAAGTGACGAGGATAACACCTGAGCTTTCCTCACCCTCTCCAAATTTCCACTCCACGCCAACAGGTGGACTTTGAACCTTGACAGATTTAATGTACATCAGACCCTCTACATACACTGGCATTCATAACTGGCTTCGCTCCTCTCAAAAAGGTTGATCAGGGGCTCGAGTAGGGATGCCACTGAAGACCCCCCTAGTAAAGGGGGCCGGTGAGGCTCAATGTCCCCCCGTTTGTGTGGCTGTTAGGAAAGGGTGGTGCAAGCTCAAGTGTCATCCTCGTCACTTGACTGAGGCTGGAAGTTACGAGGTCCGTCACCAACAGCCCTCAAGTTGCTTTATAGTGCTACCTTAACAAAATTCCAACGCATTCACCCAAAAAGTTTGAAAGAATTACAAATTTAATTCTCCCCAACTGACACTATTTTATTTTTCCATTATTAACTTGCCTTCAAATAAATTACACCCATATTTCAATTATTCATCTAGTTTATATTCTTTATTCAATGAATTAGTAAATAAAATTGCAAAATCAGTTCATTTGGATGACGAAATCATAGTCTTTCCGTCAATATGCAACATCCCTTTTTGAGTACTACTTACAAATTCTCGATCTCGATCAAGAAAGCGGATGGTAATTTGCACAGTTCGTTGCTGTCAAGCTAAAATAATGATTGATAATTGTGTAATGAAAGTGATTTCCTCCATTTTAGGAAACCTTGAACGGTGATGGCGCGCCCATATTTAAGTGTCTCGGGTTCCAGATAGATGGCAGATAGAAAAACAGACACATTTATATAAAGTAGCAACAATCGAATCTAGACTCAATTTAGGCATTTAATACCGATATTATTTGAAGTAAATTACATTTGATAAAAAAAGGCTCTTCATAAAAAATATATTTTATCCTTGTGTTTTATTATCCCCTTCTTAATTTTTAATTCAGTTATAGTTAAACAAACTTCATTTGTTTGTGTATGGGTAATATAAATAAAGATAAATAAAAGAGCAATTTTTCTCAATTGGACCGAAATTTATAAGGTATTTTAAGTGAAGCATTGTTTAACTTTTCTTCAATAACAATACAAGTTTACAGCTGCGAGGGACCATTAATAGCAAATCTTGTGATTTTGAACATCAGTAAGTTGTCGCAACCCGGATGCTGCTGGTGTAATAGAAGTCGTTGAAGAAGCAGAAATTGTTTAAAAAAATAATACTTTTATTTCAATACTGAGCAATTTATATGATCAATTTGTGATTAATTCAATAACCTTGGGAGCAATCTTAACTAATTTCTTAATCTAACTAATAAGATTATTTAAAGCACACTTATTTCTAGATCTACTTGTAGATCCCTTGCCAGCTCTTTCCTAAACTGCTATGATCCACTTCAAACCAACTTTTCTAGTATTTCCACTGCTCCGAACGTCACTTATAGCTTGAATGTTAACTTCAAATTGAACGACTCACTCTCACGATTCACGGTCCATGATTAACTCTAACACACCCATGGTCAGGGTTTAAATAGCATTTACATTAGCATAAAATCAAGTAATCTCTACAAAAAGCGGTTTTAAACTCAAAACATAGTTAAAAAATAATTTCCTCAAGAGGATTAGTTGAAGAACCACGGATAGAACCTGTCTTAAAGATTTTTTTTTATCCTACGCCTTCTTCGGTATCTCTGCCATTAGTCGACGAGCAGCCCAATAAAATGATGACGAAGCATAAAAAGAATTAAAATTTGTCTCTGTAGAGTTGTCTACCAAAAACTTTAAAACAATAGGGCAATGTATGAGGGGATCACCATCCATTTCACCCAAGTTGCAGAGAGGACACCAAGCAGAATCCTCTACTCCAATGCGATATAAATGCCTTTGCAAGTAGTCATGTCCAGTAAGTAAACAAAAGCACGCAACTTCAACAAATCGAGGCAGGTAACTGGGAACTCGACCACTTTTGATAAGCAAGATATTCCACCTTTTACCTGCAGCTGCTTCACCATACAGGGAGACTATTAATTTGCAGTTTACTGTAAATGGTTCTTTTGATGTTACGCAGAGGCAAGGGAGAGTCAGGTTGGGACATGAGAGATCCCTCTTTAGCAAGCCTGTCTGCTTTCTCATTTCCAGAAATATTACAGTGGCTGGGAATCCACTGGAGGGTAATGCTTTCTCTAGGCTTCCCAAGTTCAGGTCATTTCCTTCTACAGGAATTCACTAGAGCGTTTTCATTATATCTTGAGTTTATTAGAGTCAAAATGGCAGTTTGGGAATCGATAAAGAATACAAGATTATGTTCAGAACAGCTTTCTAATTTATCAATCTCAAATGATATATTGCCACTTTCTCACCATCAAAATTGTCACAATACTTTCCAACAGGATAACTAATACTGAAAGCCCTTGAATAGGCTCCAACACCAGCATTTTTAAGAGTATCTTCTGCTGAACCATCTGTGTATACATGGAACCATTTATCAAGAGGATATCTGTAATGTATAGTAGCAAGGGCAGCACTTTTTAAGTCACTTTGTATAGAAAATTGTTTACCCCGACACTCCAAACTAGATCCAGGTGGCTCTCCAAAGTCATCTGGCACATAATAGGGTTAAGTTCCTGCGGGAAAACTTGGCGTTGGGTGTAGGAATATCGAAAGTATCATAAAGATCATGAACAGTTGAAAGGAAAGACTTATGAGTTTTTAATCTTTCATTTGTGGGTCTATAATAATTTAGGAAATTGTTTCTCCTTCTCAAGATCTTTTCAACCAGGTTCAGGGCACTTCTTTGACTCCTTTCACTCAAAGATCCCAAATCTGTCTGGATTTCCATTGCAGCTATAGGGGCTGATTTGACCCCACCAGTGATTAAACGCAACATTCTGTTTTGGAAAAGATTAAGCCTATTTTTAACAAAATCAGAGGCAGTTATTAAAACCTCATTTCCATACTCAACAACAGGTCACACACATAACACTTATAGGCTGTACACAAAACATCTTGAGTTGTGCCCCAAGTTACACCAGCTAAACGCTTCAGCAGCTTAGATCTTGAGTAACCTCTATCAACAGTTGAATCTATATGCTTCTTCCATGTTAATTTAGGGTCTAAATGAATGCCCAAATAAACAGTGTCAAATGTCCGAGATAGAACTTTTTTATCGTACTGAAGTTGGATGTCATGGTGTTTAGTACTGAGAGAAAACAATTGAAAGGTAGTCTTATCAATATTAACGGGCATATTTTTCTCATAAGATCAAATGTAAAGAACGTGTAAAGCCTGCTGAAGCACACTCTCCAAGCCAGAAATATCATATCCTGTAGCACTCATCACTATGTCATCAGCAAACAATAAAATATTTATACCTGGAACAGATTTAGGAATAAGATCTATCAAATCGTTAATCATTAGATTAAAAAGGATCGGGCTCAGTACTTCTCCCTGGGGCAAACCCTGTCTCGTTTGACTAAAGCTACACAAAGTATGGCCATACCTAACACTAATAAATCTTTAGTCAAGAAAACTCTTAATCCATTTATATAGGTTGCCAGAAATGCCACATGAAACCAGCCTTTTAAGCAATCCAGCTCCCCAAACACTATCAAACGCATTCTTAATATCCGCAAACACAGAAAGAGTACTTTGCTTTCTCTGAAAGCCATCCTTTATCTCTTGAGATAAGCGGACAATTTGTTCAGAAGTGCACCTATGTCTCTGAAAACCAGGTTGCCTTTCAGAAATTATTCCAATTTTGTCTAGAACAAACAGTAATCTGCTAGCAATCATTCTTTCAGTTAACTTATACATTATATTTGTAAGAGAGATTGGACGTAGCTGTCTATAATTATAAATAAATTATCGCCTTAAAGTAGCCCTTTAAGGCTAGAAGTAAAGTTGAAATATTGGTGATAAGTGCTTTTCTTTTTTGAGGGTATAAGAAGTGTTTTTAGCTACAATGAATCAAAAAGTCTTTTTTAAGACTAGGACTGAAACAGTTTTTAAGATTTCTTTCTGAAATGATGGTGATTTAACAAATGACAAATTCACCTGTCATAAAGTGACAACAGAGACTTAGAGTGAATGGTTGTTTATTAGCATCATACTTAGAAGTAACATAGTGACTATTATTGACTGAAATTATAATTTTGAGCAACTATTAAGTGATGAAGATAACACCAGAGCTGCACCCCATTCTTCAAACTTCCACACCACGCTGTCGTGTTTGATTGATTGTCCATTAGCGTTGCACTTGACAAACCTTGTAATTTTGAGCCACGATCGAGTAACAAGAACGACACCTGAACTGATAACGCACTCTTCAAACTTCCACATTACACCATTATAAGGACTTTATGCCGCGACACATTTAACATTGTAACGGGCCTATTCGCGTTTTTCCTAATAATCTCTTTGGGGAATTGCCTCTTGAAATATTATTTAATTGAAAACTTTCTTCCGAAGAAAAAGACGCTATGTATGTAAATTATGTCATGTATTTAAGTATTAGCTTTCGGGTTCGAGAAAGAGAGAGGTTAGAAGTTGAAGGATAGCAGTGAGGATTAATGTAAGATAACGTAAGGCTAGATCAGAGCACTTCGTAGATTATTTGATTAATGTTAAGATTGACCCTTTGGTCAATTAGTTGTTAAATTGGATTCGGTTGGTTTGGATTGGATTACTTGAAAAATTATATTCAAATATTAGAAAGCGTACTGCCTGGAAGTTCTAAGTGTAAGCGATTCGATTTATTATATATATATTATATCTCCAATTATATCTCATCTACTTCGCTATTGCTCCCATATTTATCAATTGTTGCATTTCTTGACTTGGGTTGTTGAATTTTGTGTCGTTGTTGAGAAGTGTGCATAAATTGTATTGTTTTGACTATGTGTGTGGCTAGTTTTCCTTCTAACTCTTGTACACTAATGGATAGGATAGCTCATCCATTAGTGTACAAGTAATTCCTATTGTTTTTCTCCGTACATATTTGGTAGAACAAGAATTCAAGCCCGAGGCTTGATTTAAAACAGGTGATCACTAAACTCGTGACCCTGACCACTATGTTATAAAGGCCTTTTTAAGAGGTGGGAAAAAAGTAAACCAGTTTTATTAAAATTTTTATTTAGATTTAGAAATATTATAAATACCCTGGGTGTTTGATTATGATGTATGAACATGGTATGAATTTGTTGTTGTTGTTTTTAGGTTTTCTTAGTACATTTTAAGAAAAATATGCTAAAATTAAGAAGTGAAAAAGAAATTATTATTACTAAAATGGGTAAAAATTTACAAAAAGTAACATAAACGCGACCCATTTTGTAGCAAAAGTTTATGAACAAATGTTCAATTTTTCAATTTTTATGTGTTGCTATGTTATTCATTTTTGAAATGACCTTCAGGATAAGAGATATTTTTATTTTTACAAAAACTAGAACACTTTATCATAGTTATTATAGGAAATTGCTGAAAAAAATACAATGATCATATTAACATAAGGGATTGTAAATTTTGTAGTATAACAGTGTTGATAAATCTGAAGGTTAAAACACTTCTACTGTTATACTAAACATACACAAAAGAATTAAGTTATATAATTATTTTCAAAACTTTTTTAACAATCGCTGTCTTCATTTGAACATTTTCAAAAAAAAAAAAAAAAAAAAACACACACACACACACATTTCTAGTAAAACACGTTTTAAAGTATGACATCTTGCTTAAAGTAATGTCATCTGCTTTTACTAAAACATTTGCAGTTTTTGCTCTAGTGAACGGAAAATAATAAACTTGGATTTTTATATAGTTAATAAGATGGCTTATAAAATAAAATCATAAAAAAATTTGTCAATTCTTGGCGAAGTTTACAGTTTTAGAATTGTCGGATACCTTAAGTGAGGAAAATTCTGACAAACTAGGAAAACTTTATCTTAATTTTTTCGGTGAATTTCTAGCATATTTTTGTATTCCATGAATAATATCCAAGAAATACCATAAAACAATTTTCATAGAATTTCGTAAAATTAGTTTTTAAAATTCAAAAATGGTATACATTTTTTTTCTAAGGAAACTGTTTTTAAGGTATCCGAACACATTGAAAATGACCAAATTCAGTCAAGACAGATGTTTTTGTTTTTTATTTTATTGAATAGAGCTATCTTTTGACTTTACGAAGCATACTTTGTTTTGTTTCTACACTACCTAGAGGCCAAGTTACAATCAATTTTATAAATTTAGAAAAACCGGAAGTGGGTTTTTTTATATACCAGAAGTGGGCATTTAAATTGCTCAAAATCTATCAGACGAGTCTGATAACTCAAAATATTACGAATGTATTTCTATAAAACTTTTTGAACCTGATATTTATGTTTTTCTAGATAATGTACTAAAATATTTCTTATTGTATGAATACTTTTTGAGTTAGGGCTTGTTATTTAAATAATGGTCTCATAAAAAATATAACATTTCTTATTATGTTTACTCAATCAGCTTTAAAATTTTCAAACTTTAATAAAAAATTAAAATTTTAGTATATTTTCTAGATAAACGCATCTAATTTGTTTTAGTAATACTTTTACTGATACATGTTTATTACTTTTTTCTCTACCTGCTTTGAAGTTTTTCAAAAATATTGCTAAAATTTTACTTATAATTTTGATTTTTGTAAAATTCAGGTAATTTATTTTAAATTTTGATTGTTAAATATATATAGTAATATTTATTGGTATTGAGTCCTAAAAGAGCATTTATAATGTTTAAGTATGCTATTTTGTTAAAAAGTACTCCGAACGTGTTCGGATACCTTAATATATAATATATAAATTTTTACTCCTGGTTTTCTTTCTTAATTTTTAAAATTATTCGACTCCTTTTATAAACATTTTAGTTCATTTTCCTACAAAAGAATCCTTCGAATTCCTTTTTGACCCCAGTTTTGGATGGTAAGTATTTATACGTTGCTGCCGTAAACTTTTGCTTGCAACAATATTTGTTACGATAAATATTTCGTTATTTTTTTTTCTTTTTAACTTCATCATTTTTAACGAGTATTTTTAGGCAAAACATGGAATTTTGTGTATTTAAATCTATTATATTTTTATATCTTTTTTAATTTCTTTGTATGCTTGACGACTAAGCTCTCTAGACTGAATCAATACATTTTAAATTCTTAATCTGTGTATAACATTTACATTTGATTTTTTTATGAACTGAATCTTATGGATTTCTTTTTAAAAGGTTGTGACCTTCGCGAACTTGTGGCTGGTGTTATTTCTTTCGAAATGAGGTATCACTAAAGACTCTTCAAGCAGAGCGGTTGATGTTGGTAAAATCTATTGAGTTTGAAAGTCCTAATTACTCCAACTTAATGCCAACTAAGATGTCATCCTCATCGTTTGACCGAGATTCAAAATTACGAGGTCTATCGTTAACAGTCAACGTGTAGCGTCCCAAGTATAACATGGACAAACATTCAGTCATTTCACTAAACGTGTGTTACTTTATCTTCAGGAAATTTAGAGAGTTTATTCCTATAATAGACAAATATTTCACAACATTTTAGATAGGCTTTGTTGCAAAATTGCTTTCTAAAAATCAGACATGATTGAAATGTTGATAAAATAAAATTGTCAATAATATAACTTGCAATAACAATTTTCAATAATCAACTACTTGTAAGATTTAAGTGTAAAATGTGTGTTTTCATAATTATTTCTTTGTAGTCGTTAAGATTTTCTTTTGCTTGTTTCAGATACCTATTGAAAATGTAGAGGATACGTCCCATGCCAAGATTGTAAATATCTTAAGGAAAGTTCTACAGGAAGTTAAATATTACTGACTCACAGTGGAAAAAAATATAGTGGAAAATTATTTATGTTACAAGATGACATGTTATATCTATCTGAAACAACATGTGAAGTAACTTCAAGGAAAGGTGACAAAATATATTCCTTTTCACATTTAAAACAATAATGAGATGCTGCTATTACATGACTCAGAATCTTTACTGATTTAAATTCTAACATTGGCAACTTAATTTAAATTTTTTTTTTCGAATTAAAATATCTTAGATACACATGATTTGTAATTATTGAGCAAAACGCTATTGTAACGGATTAAGATATTTTTAGAGAAGTCAACATGTCTAATTTTTTATATATAAGCGTATATATAAGCGTTTCCGATGGAATAAAAAAAAGCTATTTACCCCTTTTGAAAATGTTCAGATTTCATAATAAATTTTCCAACAATATTTAATATTTTAAAATTCATTGCTTACAATATTTAATATTTTTATATATATTCGTTCGTGAGTATAATTTACTTTCAGTCTTGGGATGGGGAATTTCTAGATATGCTTAAAAGAAGATGTGATTGGATAAAGCTATGAGAGATAATAATTTCTAGACAAAAATTAAAATGAATTTCAGAGACCAAAAGTAATTAAAAGATTTTTATGCTTTCATATTTTAATTCAAAAGAATAAATATTTAAATGAATAAATATTTTTTTAAATGAAGTAAGGCGTGCAAAATAAAATGAAGATTATTGTTTATTTTTGTATTCTTAAGCGCATTTTGTTCATTTTTAAAACTTTTTCGCTTACTTTTTGTGAAAATGAAAAATTTAATATATATATTTTTTTGTTTCTGTGATATACTATCTATTTTTGTATTAAACTGAACAGAAATATAGAATCCTGCTTTGTCTCTACTGGGATGTTCAACATTTTTCAACTATTTCTAGTTGATAAAGTTGGACTCCCGGTAGAACACTCTATAAAGCCAATTCGCTAATAACTATAAGTAATACTGATTAGCATAAAATATATACGAGGTAATTATAGAGGATATACATAATTATATACGAAGTAAGTCGTTTTAATTACCAAAGCTTTTTTCAGTGCAGTATTGTCATCTCTGCTATTATTTTTAAAAAAATTATTCAAAATATATCTCAAAAACAATAAAAATATAGTAAACTTCAAAAATCAAATGAAACTTGTAGAAAAGTTACCTAAATCTATCTCAGTTTAATTTCTAAAGTTAATGTGCATAAAATAATTGTTAGTTTATTTTTTTTATAATTGTTTTATTGTCTTAGGAGAAGAATCTGCTCAAAAATTATCACTTGTAACACACACACACACACACACAGACACACACACACACACACACACACACACACGCACACGCACACATCTTTTTTTTATCCAATTACATTTAATTCTTTTTTAGGATAATCAATAAATACAGAAATTTATTTGTAATTTCTATGTGGAATAAATTTTTATGGTAAATGTGAGTTAAAATTATTTATGTTGTATGTTATCACAAAAAAAAAAAAAAAAAAAAAAAAAGAAACGAGCCTTACAGTAGTCGCATATGATGTGTAACATCTGACATGTTATCGTGGTAAATACGCAATAGTGATTTTAATCCTGAAAAAAATGAATCGGGTATGATTGGAAATAATTTTCTATCGAATAATTATATCTTTAATGAAAATTTTATTTAATTAACACAAGAAGTAATGCAATTTTTTATCAAAAATATTTATTTCTTGTTCAATTAGGGGAAGGGCGGAGACAATAGATTTATGAAAACTAATATATAACACATATACTTGTGATTTCAAAGTATTTTAAAAATCGTTGAAAAACAGCGTCAATAACAGTACCACTGTTAGCTGTCGAAACATTTTGATTTGTGTTCATGTCGAGCTTGAGTTCATCTTTCAGAAAAGCTATGAGCGGCTCAGCTTCTGGCAAACTGAAGTTAACGTTAAAATCACCATTCCAAATCATGGGAAGTGAGTGAGTTTTTTTAAGTGAAACTTCTTTGCGGACGGGAGTGAATGGGAAATTTACCCAGTTTTGTTTAACAGTGAAAAAGCGAACAGAAGTAGTGATTCCCCCATCCCCCCGAAGCGTCGCCATAGTGAAGAGATAGCGAGCGGGAGGAAAAGAGAACGAGGGGGGGGTGTACACCTCGTGACTTGAGTCATATCTGTGAAAAAGTTGGACGATTGCTAAGGGGATATTTTGCATCAAAAGTTTATCTTGCTGCTATGGACGAAAGGCGCTTAGGTATTGATGACATTAAGTGGGTACCCTTGCTACTCTCGTAACGAGCTCGCGTGGCGTATTTTCGTAGTTTTTATATAATAAACGTGCCGTTTTCAACGAATAAACGCACCCAAAATATTACCATTATATGGCTGTTCCCGTTACGGGAGTGCCTGGGGCATTGTGTATATGTCACTAACGTTCGTGCCAGAATCGCTACGAATAGCGTCTGTAAACAAACACAGTGACTTCTGTGAGTGATGCATTAAGTTTTTATTATGAATTTTTATTTCCATTGAATCAAAATAAATTTTGGTGAGAGAGCCTAGAACAAATGCAAAAAATAGAAAAAAAGAAAAGAGTCTCGTGAAAGAAAAAACAACAACACTAGCAGCAATTCCTGGCGCAATGGTCTATATATCACCAGGTAGTTCCTTCGCAGCTTTTATCATCTTTATCCATAAAGTTTTAGTGCTGTACACGTCAGAGGCTGCTGCAATCATTGGATCCGATGATGATTAAAAGCCGATGATCTTAACTGGAGACTTTAATGTTAATTTTGCTTCAGAAGAAGAAAAGCCACTCACTAAATTCTTGAAACGGGCACTGACAAAGAGAATACTGATTCTAGAGAAAGAAAAACAATATGCGGAACCATGATTGATGCAGTTTTCTCCCATTTTCTTGATTGACTACAATCGAGGATTTTTATATCCTACTTTAGTGACCACACACCTATTGTGTCTTTCTTGGAAAATGATGATGCAGAAAATTGAATAAAAATACTTTCATACAATAAATGTTCGAATTTTATTTGATTTAAGTAAGTTCTCTCAACAGTTTAATATTTTGATCTATTCCCGCATTTACGGCCAACGTCGCCAAAGAAGTTTCACTTCTATCATGTGGCTTTCCACGTTCTTTTTTTTAAAAAAAGAGCAGAACCACCTTCGCTGTACGGTAAAAGTACAAAATGCAGGAATCTTTAATTTTTTTAACTGTTTGATTCGGAGAAATGTATGCGACCACCGAAATGACTTTTTTTCCATTTTCAAGTAAGCATTCTGCCGCACATATGTCTCCAATATATTGACTAACAATACCCAGTCCACTTGTTTGACGATCAATAATGTCCATATTTTATTTACTCGTATTTTTTAAGAATGATGATCTTTGTCAGACGCTTAACAGTAAATATAGTTATTAATATAGTTTACACATATAAATATAACTTCAGAATTCATACACAACGAGCCCTGACACTTTGACAATTGAGCGTAAGAATCGCAAGTTTATTCTGGATGAAGTCTAATAAGACTTGCTGGTATGTGCGAAGTGGATTTAGAGTCAAGTAAACGAAACCAAGTTTTTGAATTCCAGTCTTTTCAAATGCTAAATTTAACAATACAAAACAAAAAGCTGGTCGCTTGATTTCTACTAAAGTTGGACTCCGATACGAGGGTAGCGAAGAGACACCATCAAGCGCATGTTTAAAAATTAGAAATATTAGAGAAAATCAAAAAAATACCCGTTTACTTAATTAGTTAGTTTTTTTAATCGAGAAATCTTTTTTAATCACAATTAAAAATTTTATATTGACAGCGACAGGAATTAACCTCAAAGTATGAAAATGATTCGCACTAAAATATTTATTCAAATAATTCCATATTACTTACTCGTATTTTTTAAAGAATGATGAACTTTGTCAGACGCTTAACAGGAAATATAATTATTAATATATATAGTTTACACATATATAAATATATCCTCAGATTTCACACACAACGAGCCCTGAGACTTTGACAATTGAGTGTAAGAATTGCAAGCTTATCCTGAATGAAGTCTAATAAGACTTGCTGGTATGAGCGAAGTGGATTTAAAGTCATGAAAACGAAATCGAGTTTTTGAATTCGAATCTTTTGAAATGCTACATTTAACAATATAAAAAAGCTGCCGGCTTGATGGCTACTAGAGTTGGACCCCGAAGCGAGGGCAGCGAAGAGACACTACCAAGCGCGCTGATTGGTCAAATCAAACAGCGCGCGCTTCCCCGACTTCCTGTTACGCATTTCCGTCCCTTTTCACGAAATCACTTCAACAAATATCCAGCAACCGAGAGTAAAGATGTTACACGTCAAAAGAGCACAGACCTAATGAATATATGTACTGATAAAAATTGCGAACCAAGAAATAAATAAAATGACGCTGGTTTAGCACTATATTTAGCACTATAAAGAACAACAAAAATTCTTGAGAATAGAAAACGGCAAATACTGTCTATTTTTATAAGTTGGGTTCGCACCATAAACATATACCAGACATGAGGAGATAAAAAAAATTAAAATTTACTTGCATTTTTTTTTGAATTATGATGTGATTAGAAAAATACTACAATACTTACAACAATTTATAAAATTCCTTTCCCCTATATTATTTTGATAAAATATTCCCCTCTTTAATGAAAACAAATTTCAGGCACTACACCTAAAAACCAAAGATAAAAAACACCTTATTTGAGATATCATGATCTTGGAATCAAGGTAGAAAATGTATACTTTTTAAACAATACTCAATAGCTTTCTCTAACATTCATTCTATTTCTTCATTCAAAGCTATATATACTCCTATACAATTTATATTTTTGATCTATAAAAAATAAATAAAATTGTTCTAATCCATAATCATACTTTATAAGAAAAACACAGAATATTATAGCCTAAATTAATTTGTAAGGATAAATCTAATTTAAAATTTAAATATTTAAATTGGATAATTTATGTCGTTAACAAACGTATCGTTGTAAGGAATATACTTTTTGTGTCTTTTCTTTCGTTTGTTATTCAATTCTTACTATAGTTCACACTCTCCCTATATATATATATATCTAGTTTAAATTTTCAATCGTGAATAAAATATTTTTATTCATCCACTCAAGTTCAAATACATTTTTTAAAAAAATTGTAAGGGATGTACTTGATGTTAGTACAATTTTTTCAAATATTAATTCATTAATTATATTTAATTTATGAATGAATAGTAACACACACACACACAAAAATAATAGTCCCGCACCATACATAAAAAGGAAAACCACTCGCTGTGTCCCTGTAGTGCAATGGATAGCGCGTTGAACTTCTAATCCAAATGTTGAGGGTTCGAATCCTACCTGGGATGGCCTAATTTCTGAGAATGTGATTTATGAATAAATAAATAGTAACAAAAAATATAATAGTCCTGCGCCATAAGTTGAAAGGAAATTCGCTTTCTAATTTGCTACTTAAAAATGTGATTCTGTCATATGTATATTCATATTTATACTAATTGTAATTATTTAATAAAAAAGTAATTAAAAATAAAAATTTTCTTTGTTGACCTAATTAGGAATTGACCTCAATTTTTTTTTATGTTACTTATTTTATATATCAAAACCTGAACTCTATTGACAAAATAACAGAATAATAGGAATAACATTACAGCACAAGACAAGCTTTTTTTCTACTTAAACAACGGTTGTGCAATCCTTTATTCAATCAAAAAAGTTAAGCTGGCCTACTTAAGTAGATAGATTTAATAATATTAGAAAGAAATGTAACAATTTGTATGAATCAATCCCACGGTTTCCTGAATTTAATTCATTAGACCTTTTTCTTTTGGAGACATTTCAAAACATTAATTGTTGTAATAGTCAAGGACCATGCTCATGAACTTTTGACCACAATTATTTCATTGCCAACCATCCGGTATAGTGGTTAGTGACGCTGATAGCTGTGACATTTGGCCTGGGCTCGAATCCCGGTGAAGGCATGGATGTTCGTTAATATATAATGCGTTCGCGGCATGGGGGTACTCTAAATAGCAGTCGAGTTTCTAGTTCTCTCGTGAGGTTGGTGGAAGGGGAAGAGAGAGGGAAGGCCCCTGACTACCCCTAGGGTGTTCTCCCTTAAAAATAAGGGTAGAACCAGGCCAAAACGTGCAGTCACTTGTGTGGTGCTCAAAGCTACGGCCAACGACATTCGTACATACAGCCTTTTGCCACGATGAATTTCGTGGGTCTCGATCTGACCTCGTCTAATGGAAAGCATTCGAAGCAAAACAACAGCATTGTTGTTACAAAAGACCCATCGTGTCGAGGGGCTGATTCTAGTTAAATTTGTCAACGCTGAGAGTTCTCACATTGGTGTGATGTGGAAATTAGGAGAATGGGGTGTCATCCTCATCACTAGACCAAGATTCAAAATCACGAGTTCCATTTCCAATATCCTTTATGCTACTTCAGAATGAGATGTTAAACAATCGATCATTGTACAATTACTTTGAGTCTTTGATTGACTTATAAGTATTGTTCAGTTTCTTTCTTTTCTATCAAACATGTTATGTCCCTATACAGTTTTTATGAGAGAATAAATAAAAATTGTGTGAGACCTTGGTTTCACAAGGTAAATTTTATTTATCTTAACGCTTTTCTAACACACAACTTACTTTGTTGGTAGAATTTAGAATTCTCTTTATCAAGGAAACGTATTAAAAATTCCTTAAACAGTTTTGTTCATAGTTACAAATTTTTTTACTATAATAACAATATCAGAGCACATACAAGTATCCCATGTATTGAAGAGGATGTAGCTAATTTATTATCGGGGCACTAACGTTCTTTAGGTTGGGAATTAAGTAGGAGCACACTTTATCGATATTCTCTTTCAAAGTCTCTATACCAATACAAATTAATAAAGTGAACAAGTATTTAACTTACGTGGAAAAGAAATTTTTAAATGGCCTGATTTTTTCCCCAATTCGATGTCTTCTTTTAAAAACAATGTATAAAAAAATATGTATTTCTCTTCTACATGAAGATTTTCTGAGTATTTCCGATGTAAGCCTATAGAATAGGTTAATAAATAAGTTGCAATAATTAGTAAAGTTCTATTGCTTTCACATTCATATTTATAACACATATTTTAGCTAATTTAGTAGTAATGTTTTTGTTCAGTATATTTTATTTCCTTCTGAAAATAATTTTTACAATTAATTTACTATGGGACAAACTTTAAGAGTCTACCATTCTCTTAATAATTATTGATATTTTTAAAAATAATCCATATACATGAAATGCTGTAAAATCAACATTCATTTTAAGGGAATTTAAAAGCTTTTTTTAAATATATAGTAGAGATTGTTATAAAGTTAATACAAATCAGATTGAGAGAAATTTATCAAAATACTTGACAATCAAACACACACAAAATTTGGAACAGAATTTAATATGATAAGAAAAATAAAATATTCCCAAGAAAATTATTTTTATCAAGTTATAAAATTTTCCTTGCAAAATACTATTGAGGAAGTATAATAGTCATTCAGGTAGGTACTGCAAATGAATTATTTACTAATTATTAACCAATGATAACTAGTAAACATTACAATAATTTAGTCGTCAATTAATAAATGTTACAGGAAAGTTTTCAATTTAGTCTTCAAAAATAAATTACTATTATTTAATTTTTTTCTCAAATTGAAAATAAAGTACTTTTAATTATTCGAAAAAGTGTGCAAGACATTTCTTAAATTTAAAATATATATCTTTCATTTTGTCTAAAAGTCTTTGTAGGTATAAAATTATTTTCGGTGCGAGAAATCTTTATAAATACAGAACGGTACAAAAGACCTCAGTGGATAAGTTTTATCTTAAGAGTATAGGGAAAATTAAAAGTTTTCAGCGCCCTCGAGCATTCGGAGGAAACTTCATTAAAACTCCTTGCCTCGACAGATTTTCCGACTTGGAAAACAGTGATGAGTTCTAATCTGCCAAGTCTCAGGCATCTGCTGTTTTTCCCACGGAACTCAGACACGGAATAAGATTTTAAAATGATCAAGAATATTAAAACTTCTCCCAAAGTGGAAATGAAAAAGTTTTAATAGACTATAGACCTAAAAGTCCTAAAGGAGTACATTTTTAAATGTAAAACATGTTTATATGTGGTAAGGTTTAAATGTTAGGATCCCTAAAAAACTATAACAGTTTTTTCACCTAACTTATTTTTCTTTTCTTAATTTTTTTATTTTTACATTGTAGCATAAAAAAACAATTTCATCTAGGATTCAAGATTTTTTAAATTTTAAATTAACTTAAAAATCGAAAAAATAATTTTTAAATTTCACAGATTTAATTAACTTAAGTAGAAGTTAAATAACTATTAAATAATCCTTACTTTGAAAATTGTGTTAATATTATTAAGAAACCTTTACGATTATGCATGTAGTACATTAATTAATAACATTAAAAATTATAATACATAACTTAACTCATTTAAAATATTGTGGCACTATCATTCATAAATCTAAGCTTATTGATAGTTCAATTCTTTTTATTACTATCTAAAATCATGTAACGTTAGCGTTTTAAGATTAATAAAGCTTGGGATATTTTATTGAAATTACTCTTCAGCGTATATGTTAGCCTGTTGAAGAGAAAAAAAAATATTTTCTGCATAAAGTCAAATTTTTCTATGAGTTTTCTTTTGCTTTTCGATTAATTTAAAATAAACGTTTTTTTATTTTTAAATAGTAATTACAATATTAAGTGTATTGTTAAATAAATGCTCAATTCTCGAAGAACGCCGTTGTAAAGAATACTATTATTTAAAAAAATGTTCTTTGAGTTGATTATGAATATTGTTCAACGAAAAATACTAGTGTATAGTCTAACAAAATGAATTTAATTTTTATTAATTTTCTACAAGTGAAAAAAAAATCCTGTCGGAAGAAAAGAAGTTTAGTCTAAGAGCTTTAAAAAGTCCTGGCATATTTTTTGAAGTTAGAAATTGATAGCTGTTGTTTCCGACGAAAATATAAAAAAATAATATCTCATTGACGTTATTAATATTCTACAACCATAATAGTATAATTTTTCATCATATTATAATTACGAATGCTGTTATGAAAAAAAAGTTTAGCATAAAATAAACAAAAATAATTTTTTGAATATTTTTGAAAAAAAAAATGCTATTTTAGAGTTTACTGTACAATATTAAACTATTTTAAAAGACATATGTTTATTCTAAAATGAAAATCCTTTTAGAAGTCTCATGAAAAAAATTATTCATCGATTTTATTTAAAAAATAAGTTATAATTGTGGAATATTTTTTACTTGTTTGATGTGTGTATCGTCACAGAAATAATGATGAATTAAATTAGTTTTATCACTTAATATATCTATATTTTTGCTACAGATGCATAAGAATATTTTAGTAATAGAATTTTTTTCTTTAATGAATATTTTGAGAGTAATCCATTTATCCCTTTTTGAATTTTTTATAACTATTTGCAAAGAACTTCTGAGCTTCTTGCAATAATATGCTATATTCTAATATATTTAATTGATTATAAGACGGCTTAAAAGATTTTATAAACAGCAACATTCAATACGCCTATATTTATTTCTTATTTAGGGGATATAAATAATTTATAGCAAAATTAAATCTGTAACAAACAAATTTTATGTCTGGAAATTTCAGTCAAATGGTGCGTTCTAAACTGATATTACCTAAATTGGAATGTGAAAAAATTATTACAGTTTTATAATGAGAGAATGCAATTTTATATTAATTTTGTCGGTGAAAAATTTTATGAACTATGAAAGCATGTACACTGAGTTTCCAAATTATTATGACCGAATGATACTTTTACGGAGATCAACTATAACTTCACATAATTTCCACTAGAGGGCGAGATAGCTATTAATACGGAATACAGGAGTAGTGCAGCATCAATTGTAATGTGTTGCTTGTGTGGAGAAATAGAGAAAAAACGTAATTTAGCAGTGTTTAAAAGCGGGACAGAAGGTGCTCGAAGTATCGAAACCAATATCAGCAAAATGGTTACACTTAAGTAGTGTTCGAGAGCAGCAATAACACTCTGTAACAGAAGAAAAAAATATGACAAACCAAGAAGGAGTAGCCCGATTGTAAAGAAATTTCATATGCAAAGACATTTGTACCGAACATGCAAATGATTAAAATTTGGTGTCCAATAAATGAATAGCGGGAGCTACAGTGCATTGGACCTGCACACTCAGCAGGTATCTACAAGAAGCGATTATCAATCTGATTTTCAAAATTTCTGTTGCATTGCGGTTTAGGATACCTTTCAACAGTGGCGTAACGTACGCCCCCGCATCGCGGGGGGCCCAGGGTTCTAGGGAAACCAAAGTCTGACTGACACCAAGTATATATGGTTTTGCAATCCTCTTTACGATCCGGCGTGGGGCCAAAAACCTGACTTTGCAGGGGGGCCTAATGTTCTCCATTACGTTACTGCCTTTCAACGATTGAAAAAATGCCCCACCGCAGGATTCGAGCTCATTTCAAAAAACTGTCAGAGTTTGAAAAAAGTTGTATCAAATGGATTGAAAGAGGCAGGTTGGGCAAATCGGAGAATCACTCGTCATATGGGTCGAAGTGATGTGACCATTAAAAGATGCTGGCAAGAATGGACAGTAGCATATTTCAGCGTCATGATGGTAGCGGTCGACCTAGGGCCACAACAGAATGGGAGGACAGATTGATTGTCAGATAAGCTGTCACAGCTCCCTGATTCATCATTATAACCATCAGATGTACGACCCGCACGCGAGTGTCCACCATGACCATTCACAGACGGCTGTTAGAGCAAAATTACCATTCGTACCGACCGCTACACCACTTACCATTCACGCCTGCACACTGTCGAGCCGGATTACAGTGATCCTTGGCTTGATCAGGTTGGAATCATGTTGACTGGGGGCGTATAGCGTTTAGCGATGAATCCCACTTCCACCTGTGTCCTGAAGATAATTGAAAACGTGTTTGGAGACGTCCAAGGCAGCGTCCCGATCTTGCTTTCAATATTGCACTCCACACAGGCCCTCAAACAGGAGTTATGGTTTGCGGTGTCATTTCTTTTGACAGTCTGACCCCTTTGGTCGTCATTGGAGGCACACTCACAGCACAGCGGTACGTCGATGACATTCTGAGAACTGTTTTGCTACCGTTCCTTTTGAGGTACCCTGGACTTATTTTTCAGCAAGATAATGCCAGACCATATACGGCACGTGTTGCTGTGAACTGCCTTACAGCTTGTCAAATACTTCCTTGGCCAGCCAACTCACCAGATCTCTCTCTACTCCAGCATGTCTGGAATATGATGGGAGGGCGACTGTATCTAATAGGGAATGTTGATGACCTGGCCCGAAAATTGGAGCAAATTTGTCAAGAAATACCGCAGGAGATCTCCGGGTGCTTTATTACTCTATGCCACGTCGTGTGGTAGCTTTCATCCAGAGTAGAGGTGGGTAAACACCTTGTTGAGCTCGTTACTTTGTAACTAAGTAACTCTGAAATACATCATTAAATGTTTCTGAAATTTTAATCATTTTCTATTCAGTACATAATCTTTCTACCCATCAATTTTTGTCTATCAAACAACTCGTTCTTGGTGCGTCGTTTTTTTTTTTTTTGTTTTGTTAGTGTATTAACAGAGAGTGGATTTCCAAGGGAAAAAAATGGGTCTCAACGTCAGGCTTGGGATCATCACAGGCCACTGAAAGTTCTTTCAAAAAGGAGAATTGCAAAAGTTGTTCACTCCAACAGAAGAGCAACCGTACGTCGAATTGCGTGGAATGTTAATAAAGGAACCACTACGAGCGTCTCTGAAAGAACTGTTTGTCATGCATTACACCATATAGTACATGGTAGCCGATGGCCTGTTCTAAAGACTCTACTAATTGCCTTGAACAAGAACAGACCTCCAGTTCGCAAAGAAGCACAAGATTGAACTGTAGATGTTGGAAAAGGGCCTTGTAGTGCGATGAATCTCGTTTTCAATTACACTATGCAGATGGCAGGGTGCAAATATGGATAAAACAATGAAAGCCCGAACCCCAGCTGCGTTGTCACAACTCTTTAAACTGGTGAGGCAATTTTATGTTTTGGGGATGTTTTCTTTACATTGCGTGGTTCCCTGGATTCGTGTGAAAAATAGTTTGAATGTCCAAGGGTATTTAAGTGATATCGCAAATCAAGTGTACATCCTTTTATATTTTTTAATAAAGTACTCTGTTAGAGATACATACATTCAGCAGGACATTGTTCCCTGTTCTACAACTAGAACTTTCTCCAGATGGTTCAAAAAGCAGCAGAAACTATTACCTTGCTTAGTTAGCCTGTACAATGACCATCTCTCTATCTCTAAATCTGAATCTAAGGGATGATATTGAAAGGAAGCTGGATCCAGTACCATCTAATCTAAAGGCATTGGGAATTGCAATTCATCTGATATGGTCTCATATTCATCATATCACATACCAACAACTCATAGAGCTCATGCCAAGAGCAATCTATGAAGTATTCAGGGCGATTGGTGGCCCAGTATCGTATTGAAGGGGTGGTCACAGTAGTGCACACAAAATTTTTTCAAGGGGAGGGTCCATGGTCGAAAGTCCCCCAACTCGTATCATACCTCAAGACAACACCAATTGATTCTTCTGATTTTGTCGATTTTGTTAACAAAAAACATTAAAAAATTAATTATTGAATTAATAATTCGCATTAATTAATAAAATAAATTGTTAATCACAAGTCTTAATTAAATTTTACTTTATATATATAGGATTATCAGAGCTACACACGACGAGTTCTCATTAGAATCAGTTCTCAAGTATGACTCAAATGCAATAAAAATGAGATTATTACTATTATTATTTGTGAATGTAAATGTTTTCTTTTAAAAATTTATATTTGTAAAGTTTGTAGGAAGACCACTTAAAGGGTCAGGTTTAAGTGACCATAAGTTACTCTCTTTAACTGAAGGCATCGGATTGTATGGCATAATATAATTGCTATTTATTTGTTGCTTAACATAAAAACTAGTGGTTAGGCTGACTTTCTGTAATTTTTCTTTTAATCTTTCTTCCTTTGTATTACCACAGTTATTTGTAAAGCTTGCTTTTCATTGCATAGTGATTAGAGAATCTACATTATTTACTGTTGCTAACTACCACTTCATTTGGTAAGTATAACTTAATTCTACACTGTCTCAAAAATAAGAAATTAACAGAAAAATTCCAATAAAATGAAAACAATTTAATAAAACGCAATCAAATGTCTATAGGTTGTTGAACTGAAGAAGAGGCAATGCCATGCAAAAAATAGCAGAAAACATTAATTAGCTTTCAGATAAGCAGTATAAATAATAATTTCCCTAACTTGTGTTAAAAAATGTTTAGTTGCAAACTACTTCTACAGGAAATACAGACTCAGCAACGACGATTCCTATTTTCAACCAGGTCGTCAATCGCACTTTGAGAGATCTGTACCTATTCTCAAAGAAGATACGTTGTCAAGTCCTTAAGGTTTCGGGAAAAACTGCAGAGAGCAGAAGGACACCCCCTTAGCCTGTCTCCCACATACTTTATAGGGTTCAAGTCAAGGGAACGCACTGTCCATACCATTGGAAGCAGTGTTTCGCATTCCACATATTGGTTAAAACGCGCTCTATGTACTCGCGCGTTATCGTCCCTATACATGGCACCAGAACCCATGACTTCCAGATATGGGCAAACATATGGTTCCGAGGATTGAATCCCGATAAGTAACTGCTGTCAATAAACAGGGACAAAAGACGTGGAGATCAGTTCGGTCACCGATTGATATCCTTGCCCAAAACATGACACCTGCACGACTGTAGGTGTGTCTTTAAGTGATGATGTGTCCTTGAGATGATGTGACCTGGGGTTCTCCAGGATCCGTATCTGTCGGATAATTTAAGCAGTTTTAATTTCCTTGGATGGTTTTAACAACACAATGAAATTTGCAGAGGTGCAAAAGGGAACCAAACGCAAAAACCAGAAAGTGAACTTTAAACCATTTTACACTAAAATCACAAAACCTACACACGTGTATGTTTATATAATCGACATTGAAAATTTCATCTTATTTTTGGATTCACCACTTTTGTCTTTCGTTGAATGATTTTGAGAAGTACCAAATTCTCTTAACTTTGATTATAAGCGTACAGAGAATAAAAAGAATTATACAATATGAATTTAGGTTGTTATATTTCTGAATTCATAGTACTATCATCACGGTTTTCAACTCCATATTAAATTATTGCAAGTATTTCATGTAATTTTATCTAACCTTGTATGTATCCGGGGAGGGGGAGGGTACTAACAGTGAAAGATTTTAGTTATCACTACTTGGTAATATAAGCAAATCTCAAACAACCCATTGTAACAACCTGGGGGTTGTTAGTGATTGGGGGCTCGAGCAAAGATCAGCCATAACAACTTTAACACAATTTTATTAATACTTTTACTTAATCAACCAACACAATTAGAGGTAGGGAATGCATTCAATAATAAACCCTGAAGAGCAATCGCTTAGGTTTAATTCAACTTACAAATAAATAAAAGTACTTAACTGAAAGTGGAGTAGTCTTGGCTCCTACGCTTGAATTCTCTTTAAATATCTTGCTTAAATATACGACCTCGGTCGTAATCTTGTTCACAATTTAATCTTAACTTTCCACCGCCAAGTATTAACCATCCACCATCATCGCGTATTCTAGTGCCAACGTTTAAATGAAAGTATTCCTTTGCCTAAATCTCGTCTTCTTTTTCCCGAGAAAGGTTTTCAACAAAACTTACAGTTAAAAAGAATAATTTTACCCAAGAAGTAGAAGATTTACGGATAGGCCCATTACACCAACCATCAGTCAAATATTTCCACTATAGACCTTTTTTTAATTGCCTTTTAGATTCAGAGATATTAAATATACACTGGTGAAAGCAATTAAAGGGTGGAATGATTTTTAAAAAAAAAGAACAAAAGAATTATAATGACTATATTCAAATAAGGTATCAGATGATGGCTAAGGTCTTCGCTGACACCTCTGCCACATAGTGGCCTGTGACGTTGTAAGGCAGTGATGCTGTGATCACGTTTGTTGTAGAGGTACTTTACTCGCTCATTGAAGCTTGTAGCGTAAGGACGTTTTGAAACATCGTAGATTAGCCTAATTCTTGTTTTTTGAATTTCTTTGTTTATCCATCATTAATATGGACAGTTACCATCATCTATAAGACACTACAAGAGGACGGATAGTTGGAAGACTCAAGGAGGGACAACCACTGGCTACTTTCTAAAGGGACCTCGGTGTTTCGGGAAATGTGGTGTCCATTCTGTGGAAACGGTTCACAGAGACCGGAACAGTGGTCCGACGACCTGGTCAAGGACGTAAAAGAGCAATTATGTCTGCTTAAGATTGCTATTTGAGACTTCTAGCCAAAAGGTAGAGGTCCATGACAGCAACAAATCTGTCTTTCAACCTGAATATTGCAACAGAAACATCCATTTTACGGATAGCAGTTGCCCACAAACATAATGCAGGTGGTCTTTATATCAGATGCCCTGTAGTTTGTATCCCTTTTACTGTGAACCACAAAAGAGACCTTACATCATGGTGCCAAGGACACCAGTCTTGAACAGAGGGTGATCGGGGCCGGGTTCTCTTCTGTGATGTGGCATGCTTCAGTCTAGAGAGAGAGCACCTCAAGACTTTTTCTCATCTAAAAAGAACCCAGGAGGCGATATCGGCCCTCTAACAATGTCGAAAAGGACCACAGGGGTCGAGGTGGTCTGATAGTCTTGACATCATGGCAGATAGGCATGCTGACCTGCATGTGTTCGATAGAAGTACTCTGACAAATCAACGATTAAAGAATGAGATCTTTGCACCCTGCGTCATATTTTTCTGTGGACCAAATTTCCACTTCATGGACTATAACGCACGTCCACTCAGGAGGTGGACGACTACCTCCAATCGGAAGATACTCAACGATTGGAGTGTCCTGCGATGTTCCCTGACCTTAATGCTATCAAACATGTGTGGGACGTCTTTGAACGCACAACTACAGCTCGAAACCCAGTTTCAAGGGTCATCGATGTACTCAAAAACGCCTAGGTGCAAGAGTGGGTGCTGTTGCTACTGGGGTAGACAAGGCTCCTGGTAAACGGTATGAGAAACACCGATGCATGAGTTGTGTAGCTGTTAGAGAAGATCATACATTCTACGAGTATTAAACTTGTTTTTCTCTGATTAACAGGGTGTCGGATATCTGCTGCTGTGCTGGTCAAGTGACCAGTTTCCTTGAGTGGGTTGTGCCCATTTTTGTTTTCCCATATGTTGGTCTTATATCAGATGATGTTTTGAACAGGTTTGGTTTTATTTGCTTCGTTAGTTTTTCTTTTATTTCAAATAAACCCTCATCTCTTTAATTGTTTTCACGAGTGTAATAGCCAATAGGTCTTTTTCCGTCTTTTCGCCCCCAAATTTTTTGTTAATGCGTATATATGGGGGGGGGGCTTTCATTTAAACCTAAAAAACAATTAATAATGATAAAATGTGTCTTGAAATTTTTTACTATTTTTTTATCTACCTATTTTTGTTGTAAAATCGAAGAAAAACTTCTGTCAAGAAAGATTTTTCTAAGAATAATGTTCTCCAATTATTAATTTTATATATTCAAACTGCACAAGACGAAGTTATTTAAACTTACAAAATTATTAATGTTAGTTCTTATTCCCTTTATTTTGCTATCTCTATGTTTATTCTACCACGTAAATTAATCAAATAAGTAAAGTTCTACAAAAAAAACCTGAAAAGAAGGTGTAAGCAATTCTGTAGAACATTATTAATCAACGCGGACGAATTCTTTGGACACTTTTCTATTTTTCCTTATTCTGTTTTTGCTACAATCCCGTCACCAGACAAGACTTCCGCATAAAATCAATCTTTCAGTTACTGTTTTGTAAGGTTCTTTTTTGACGGGCGAAAGAGGCATGGATTCAATAGTTATGCTCCTTTTTACTGTATATTACAACTAAACTTTTTTTTCCAAATAGATTCTATACAAACTGGATAGGATTGTCTAACGAGTAACAATGAAGCAGATTAATTATCCTCAAAACAGAGAAGGATGACTCCAAATGACAATGTCTACAATGAGAGAGACGAGAAGTTTTTGAATTTGAGAACAAAAGTAATTTTTATATTAATTCAATATTTAATTCAATTTTTTGATTTAGTTCTTTATTTAAGTTTTGGCAAAATAGGCATTCTTGCTCAATCAAAGCAGAATAGAATATAATGAAGTAAGTAACATTTCCTTTTGAAAATTATGTATAAAAAGGAATCACACAAGGATGAAAAATACATGATTTCCTATTTAAAAAGAAATTACTCTCTTTTGGTTAATACACAGTTCTTAATTAACATTAGAAAATAACAAGTTAGGTTGCGAAATTAGCTAAGATTGCGAATTTCATAAACGTTGATGTCCGAGTCGAATTATCATTCTTAATTTTCCTTTCACCTAATTATTGTGTGGATTTGATTTTTTAAATTTTTAATATAATTTATTTATTTATTTATTATCAACGTCTCATTTTAAGTCAACCTTAGAGCTAGACTATTAAGTGGAGTGAGTAAGTGGTAATTAACCTCATACTTTAAAGCAGTGGTTTTCAAACTGTGCTCCACGGAACCATGGGGTTCCTTAAGGCATACCAAAGGGTTCCACGAGTCACAATAAAAAAATCGAGAAGAAATAAATATGCACGCAAAATGGATTCACATTCTCCATGAAGTTTCTATAGTTACAAGTATCTAAAGCCCCATTCATTAAAACTTAAAATTTTATTTATGTATAACAGTGCCGATTTAAGATCATTTTGGGCCCTGGGTGTAGAAAATCTACGGTCCCTTGGCACTGGCACTGGCACATCGCAATTTATAACCCGAAAATCTGATTAAATCCAGGTTATCCGGGTTCCTGGGAGCCCGCCTCAAGCTCCCAATGCGTAAACCGACACTGATGTATAATAAATTTAATTTGCAACACTTTTTAAACTTTTATTATAATATAATAATAAGTATTAAAACATTTTATCTTTATATATACGCTTCCAACTATATTGTGAACATTCTATTGTTTACTACCTTGAGATAATTTTATACTCTTTAGTTAGCCCAATGTCTAAAATAGTTTTCTAATGGAAAGTGTACCTTTTCACATTTGTGAGAAACAATACATATAATGAAGGAAAGGGAACAACATATCAACAAAGTTGATGTTAAAATCTAAATTTAAGCAAGGACATCTTCCAAATTTTATTTGCAAATTCATGCAAAATACACGCGATGTCTCACGCAGCTATAAACATTTAAATGCCATTCAGAACATTGAGTTTAAGTTAAATACATTTTTCAACGTAAGTGGCTACAAAAACTAAATATAAAAAACAAATTAAACTCAGAATATGTAATGCAATTGCGCTTCATCTCAATAGATCTAGACTTCGACTATTTGTGTTATAAAAATACTGGCATACATATCCTAGTTACTAAATATAATGCATGGGTATAGGTGACACACATAAATCACAAATTAATAGTATTAATGAGTAAATTATATTAACAAAGATTAGAATTTAATAATGGATGAAATACTTTTTTTATAATTGCATTTTACATAAATTGCCTATAACATGCTGATCTACTTTAAATATTATTTTGAGATATATTCATCGAAGAGTGTGTATAGAATGGGGCTCCACGAAAACACTTTTTAGTTCTAGGGATTTCAAGAAAGCACCTTCAAGTTTTAGGGGTTCCGTGAGTTGAAAAAGGGAAGACCACTGCTTTAGAGCAAACTGAGGGCTATTGGTGACGGATCTCGTAGTTTTGTTCAAGTGAAGAGGATGACACCTGAGGTGGCACTTCACTCTCCCAACTTCAACACCCCGCCAGCATAAGGATTTTTGTCCTCGGTAGATTTACGTGTTTCAGCATTTCTACACGGCAGATCATCAACGGCACCAAGACTCGAACCTGAGCCCCGACACCTTTTATCACGATTTCGGGACTATGACCCCTACTTGCAGAGGCTACAGCTGCTGTGTAGAACAGTGGTCTTCAAACTATTTTGACTCATGGAACCCTTAGAACAGTAAGGTGTTTACAGGGAACCCCATTTTTTCACACACAATAAAAATATCTTAAAATACACTCATGTCCATAAATTAAGGATAACGCCCGGTTTCCAAATAAAAATTCGAAAACGAAAGAAAAAAAAACGCAAAGTATTCATAAAGTACATTTATTAAACAGTATATGAAGAACAGAAGAGATAGTGTATGTATGTAGTCATTCATAAAATCTATGATTTTTGCTCTCTCAGGAGAAATTACAAAAAAAATAACACCTTTACAAAAATTTAACTTTATGATGGTTAATACACCGAATACCCATGCGATGAAATATAATTCTTACTACACCTAGGTTTGCTGAGTATTAAATTATCGTGCTGATCTTGGGGAAGATTACTGTACTAGAATACACAAGCAATGTACACTCCTAAGTTCCGGTTCTCACGTAAAAGGTGGTTGATGGGTTGTAATTCGTCAGTCAATCATATCCCACACGTGCTCTATTAAATTCAAATCAGATGAGAATGCCGGTCATTCCATATGGGTGACATCCTCAGAATGAAGATATTCTTATGCGATGTGTGCTCGGGGAGAACGAGCATTATCATCCATAAACAAAGTTTCTTCCCTCATGGCACCCCTAAGCAAACGTACATGTTAGTTCAGAATGTTCTTTTTCGTCATGGCTCTAATTTGAACATGCAGCTCCATTCTGGAGCCCAGTATAATTCTCTCAAAACGAGCAATGCTGCACCACCGTAACAGTGTCGCTCAATGATGTCGTCTTGTGGGAACGGGTTTTCGGAGATCTCCATAAGAAAGTCCAACGTGCATCAGACAGTAAGCTAAACCTGGACTCGTGAGAAAACATCATACAAGCCAACTGTGATGATGTAAACATTGCATGTTCCTTATTCCAAGCTAACCACAGGCTACAGTGAGTTGTAAGCGTTATACATGTAACAGGCGTGTGAGTATATACACCAATATGTCTTAAACGTCTGTACACGGTTTGCCTTGAAACTGTTGCACCCGCCGCTGCAGATAGCTGACAAGACAGTTTGGATGCTGCACTCCGCCTCTTCTTTTGGCAGTTACTGCCAATACCGGTCTTCATTTGGCATGGTAACTAGTGGATAACTTGAACTGTAACGTCTACTGACATTTCCGTCATCTTGGAATCGCTGCCAAAACCTAAACCTAAAGATGACACTTTGAGCAATTCCAAGTTCCTCGGATACTTCTATCTAAGTACGCTGACGTTCCTGGTGGCTGATAATTCTACCACGTAAAAAAAATCATCCATATGCATTCTTTGTGTCATAACTATTCGGTTATGGCACTGAGTGGATTACAGAACTCTTGAGAGCAATTTTACTTCTTTCTACTATTCTTAGGTGAGTGAGTGAGTGATTTTGGGGTTTATTGGCGCAAGAGCTGATTTCGGCTGTACTGCGCAAACATTTGTTTTAATATCTGTGGTCTAGACGGGAAGAGAAAGAAAGAATGAATTGAATGACAAGAAAGAGGGTCGAAAATAGAGAAGGATCACTAGGGTACCCCGGTTCGTGAAGCCCGTGTTTACCAAAGACAGTAAACCCGTGGAAAAGGAAAAGATCACTAGGGCACCTCGAGATTGTGACACCCGTACTCACCTAAGGAAGGCGAGCCCCTGAGGGGCTACTATTCTTTATATATCTCTTACACTCTCATCATTGTGGCCTACTATTGGCGTCATTTGGTGACTTCCTGCAATTTGCATATTATTCTTGAAGATGTCTGTGATAATACTACAGGGGAAATTTTTACTCTAGAGTGCGATTTTTTCGTGTGATTCTGAGTTATTCTTAATTTATCGACATGAGTGTAATATTCCAAGAAAATCAACATGTTATAGGTATTTTATGTAGACAATTACAAGTATTTTATTTATTATTAAAATAAATGAGAGATATACATAATGAGTTAATGTAATTAACTCATTATGTATTTTATAAGATTGATTTTGGGTCCAATTATCCTCACCCACTGCATTATACTTAGTAATTGGAATATGTGTTTACGTTATTTTTCACAGAATGTCGAGGTTTCGGTTTATTGAAACGATTTGCAGTTACATCTCATATTCTGTGTGTAATTTGTTTCCATATTTTTTTTCTGTTCCCACATACTTTGGGAAATAACTACTTTTATTATAAATTCATTATTCTAAATAGGATTAAAATGCTTATACCTGTGTGAGAAATTCTACATTTTGCATGAATTTGCAACCAAAAATATAGAAGTTGTTCTTACTTAAATTTAAGTTTTAACGTCGAATAAAAAATTTGTTCCCTCTTCTTCATTATAGGTATTCCTTACCATAAATGAAAAAGAAGCATTTTTCGATTGAAAACTCTTTAGTTTTGAAAAACTTTGCACTAGCATGTGTAAAGTTATTTTGTGAAACCCGGGATAGTAAACAATAGAATATTCACTATCCAGTGTGGGTAGAACATATAAAGAAGAAACGTTTTAATATTATTTTAGAATATTATAATAAAACTTAAAAAAAGTGTTATAAAATATAAAATTATAATATATAAATAAAATTTTCAGTTTTGATGAATATGTTGAGCTTTAGATAAGTGGTTATAAAAACTTCATAAAGAACATGAATCCATTTTCCATACACATTTATAATTTTCTTTTCGATTTTTTTTTATGAAACTCATGGAGCCCTTGGGAATGCCTCGTGGAGCCCCAGGGTTCCATGGAACACAGTTTGAAGCCCATTGGTGTAGAATAATGGTAGCTTGTATTTCTGAACTGTATCTCAGGAAATGTTCATGTAACATTTAGTGAGTGAGGTATCAGCTCAACGGTCGTCTATTCATTTGATGATGGTAAAAATTTATGAAGTACTTTTACCAAAAAAAAGTCCTTTCATTGAAGAATCCTAGGAAATTTGGATTAATTCTATTTCCAATGATCCATCTATTCATTTTAAACTGATATCCTACCTTGCCTTTAATCGAAAACAGGGATTACCTGATTGCCTTTAATATTTGGATCAAATTCAAGTAATTTATCTTATTCATTATCTATTCTTTTTCTTTGTTGTGGGCGCGCTGCGCTCTGAAGGTCCTCTTTACTTATTTATGTATTATACATATAATTGTGTAAAATATGCTTATAAGTTCCACACCTTGGATAAGTTGATCCTCGTTTTTTCGTTTGTTTTTATTGTGGACTTTAGTTTCCCAATTCTGAACACAAAATAGAACGCTCTCCCTTCTGCGTCATGTTTTTAGATTATAACTGGTTTTTGATAATTTTTTATTTAATTTATTATTATTTAAGTGTCTCCTGGGCCATATTATGTAAATTGAAGTGAAGCATATTAAGTTAAGTATATTTGTGTATGACGAACGCGCGCAATATGTTTGACAGTATATGTGTAATGTGCATAAATAGTAGTTTTGTTGTTTGACTAATAGTTTTCTTCAAATTGAATTGTATTGTAAGCTGTGTAAGCTTACTTTCACGCTACTTACTTTGTATTAAACTTACTTTCAAAAAATTTCTTGTCTTTCATTTTAAATCATATAAAAATACCTGTTACCTGAGTTGCTTTTTGTGCTTGTTGTTCGAATTATTTGATTTTATACTGTGCACTGTTAAACTTATTCTTTATTTGTAAACTGTTTTACGTTATCTTAGCATTCATAATTTTTTTGCAACTAATTAATGCCAATCAGCACCCCAGAGCTTGTGTCAGAATACTAGGGTAACATTATACGTCCAAGCCCCTGTGAGGGTGAGGACGGTTACCTTGAGCCTTTCAAGTCCTTGTGTTTCTATAGAACATTGTTTATGCCATCAAACAAGCAAATTACTCACAATTTGTTGGCATTATAGAAATTCTATTACAGAACAAAAATGGTGAATTTTATAAACGCATTAATATATAATGTTTCCAATAAATTATTAATCCTTTTCATAAGTAAAAGCTTCATAACAAAAAAGTGTATGTGGTAGAAACTATTGTTTCTGATTTCCCGGGTTTTTCCATTCCCGGGAATGTAATTGTCGTTCCCGGGATTCCCGGAAATACATCAAAATTTAAAAAAATTTAAAAAAAGTTATTTTTAAATAAAATCAATAATAATTATATAAAATAAGAACGCATATAAGTTACAAAATTAATTCTTATTTATATAATGAGCTAAAAAGTACAAAAATATATAATAAATTGATTATTCATTTTTGAAATAGGATTTCAGAAAGCATAAGCAATTTATACTTTTATCACTGAGGCATGGAAAAAATGTTGCAGTTAAAGATTTTGTAAATTAAAAATCTCGAGGAAAAAAATTCACATTTGAAAAATAATTACTAGAATTAATGTTCTTTACTGACTTTCATTCGTTCCAAAATCAACCAATCAAAGCTGAATCAACTATTTCCCTAATGTTGCTACTAAGAGATAAATATTAATATATACATGAAAATTCATTTGCTGCTGAAGTACCGATTATGTACTTTAAAAATATTAATTATTGTACACTCATGTACATAAATTAAGGGTAATGAAGTTCAGACAAAGAAAGAGACAGAAGCAAAACAAATTTGACTTATTTGTAAAGTCTATTTATTAAACAAAAGATAAAGAGCAGAAAAGATGCTATATGTTTGACATAATTAATAAAAATTGGGATTTTTACTAACTGGAGCAAATTTCAAAAAAGAACCTTTTACAAAAAACAGTATAACATGGCTATTATGATGGTTAATACGGAGTATGTCTCCCGGACGATGCAATACAGGCAATACAACGCCTATGCATGCTGAGTATCAAATTATCAATCTGATCTTGGGAATATAACACCACTCATCAAGCAATGCCCTCCGAAGTTCCGGTAGACAGGTGGGAGGGGGTTGATGGGCTGCAATTCGTCGGCCAAGCATATCCCACACATGCTCTATTGGATTCAAGTCCGGTGAGTATGCTGGCCAATCCATACGGGTGATATCCTCCGTTGAAGGCATTTGTCTACAATGTTTGCACAGTGAGGAAGGGTGTTGTCATCCATAAACAGAAATTCAGCACCCATGGCACCCCGAAACAAACGTACATGTTGTTCCAGAATGACATCACGATAGATGTGGTCTGTCATCGTTACACTATGAACATGCAGGTCAGTTCTGGAATCAAGAATAATTCCTCCCCAAACGAGCCATTCTGCACCATCGTAACGGTGTTGTTTAATGGTGTTCTCTTGGTGGTAACGGGTATCTGGCACTCTCCATATGAAAGTCCGATGAGAATCAGACTGCAAACTAAACCTACACTCGTCGGAAAACATCACACAAGACCACTGTTGCGGTGTCCACAATGCATGCTCTCTACTCCAGGTTAATCGCAGGCGACAGTGAGTTGCGGTAAGAGGAACACATCTGACAGGCCTACGAGCATATAGACCAATGTGCCCTAAGCGTCTGTACACGGTCTGCCTTGAAACAATCGTACCGGTAGCTGAAGAGAGCTGACGAGGCAGGTCTGATGCTGTGCTCCGTCTGTTTCTTTTGGCAGTAACTGCCAAATACCGGTCCTCATTCGGCGTTGTAACTCGGGGGCGACCTGTGCTGTAACATCTAATCACATTACCATCATCTTGGAATCGCTGCCAAAGCCTGGAGATGACACTCTGGGCGATTCCAAGTTCCTCGGATACTTCCAGCTGGTACATCCATATTCCAGTCGTCCTATAATTCTACCACGTAAAAAATCATCCAAATGCTTCCTTTGTGCCATAACTATGCGGTTATTGCATTGAAAGGCTTTTAAAGCGCTTGTGAACAATTTTACTTCTTTGCCACCATTCCTTATATACCCCTCTCTTACACTCTCGTCATTGTGACGTACTTTCCGTACCATCTGGTGGTTTCTTGTAATTTGCATGTTCTTCTTCAAGATGTGGGTGATAATTCTACAGGTGAAATTTTTATTTTAGAGTTCAATTTCTGTGTGATTCTGAATTATCCTTAATTTATGGACATGAGAATATTTATAAAAATATTACACACTTCAGAGTTAATTCCATGCTCAGAGCTAATGCCCAACATGTACAAAAGATGTTTATGCCTTTATTCTTTATTTCCATGGTTTTAAAAGCCTTCTCATATTAAATATTTACACGAATGAAAGCAAAATCAAATAACAATTTATAAGTAAAATATATCAAAATCTAAGAACTGTACATGTGCATTTGTTTAAATAAATATCTTAAAATATTTTAGTAATAAAAGTGTTGAGTTTCAAACATATGGGATAGATATATATATATCAGCAAAAATAAATATATAAAAATGGGAGAGTTTTTCTATTCTTACAAATTAGATTTTTAACTATATATTCGAATTATTAAAATGAGATTGAGTATTGTGCTTTGGGAGAATCCGTTGTGAAGCTTTAATTTCGTTCCTAATATCATAAAAAGCACGCACAACTTTTAAATCTTGACCAAATCCGTTTGCTCTTTCAACAAACAATTCACAAACTAGATTTTTCGCATTAATTCCACAATTCTTTCTTGAAATGATTTGTTACTTCATATATAATGTCAGTATCATTTACGCGCGGTAAAAAAATAATTAATTCATTTTTTATCAAGCTCTTTTCTAGCAGATAATCAGAAATCGTGGTAGTTGCTGTCTAGCATCAAATATTGCTCCATAACCTGAAAAAAATGCAGGTAAAGCTGTGAAATTTTGCAGGCATGTTTAAAAAGATTCGAGGTATCAAATAAGCCAAAAAAATTTAGATAGTTTGATGATTTTTAGGGAACCATATCGTTTTAAATCCAAAAAAGAAAGTTTGAAGGTTATAATGCTAGAGAAAGTAATGTATGAATGGACATTTAACTTGAGGGAGTAAATAGTTTTGCATTTTTATATAAATACAGTGAATATATATCACAGAAGAATTGTATCGAAATTCTTCTGGGTGATGCTCCTCTTTTTTGTATTGTAGGGCACCCAGACTTTCGGCCCATGAACGACAAAACTTATACATACGGGGCAATTCACGCTTCCAAAACCTTGTAAAAGAAAACTATTGAACTCGAAACACAATCTGCTTATTTCATGGATTTAAATTTCATAGAGGACTTTTGAGATGCTCTTTTTTTACTTGGGTTCCTTCCTCGAAACATGTAGACGTTCAATATTTCCTTGAAGGATATGGGATAAGATTCTCCAAACTGCCTCAACAGTTCAGTAGAGAGCATGCGTTAAATATACCAATTGTGCATTAGTGTTACAGGGTGACATTTTTCATACTGAGGGACTTATACCTGTTTTATTGAGATAATAGTGAATATTTCCTGAAAACTTTTAAAATTTTATTTGGATTAATTCATTGATTGTTTTTAACGTTTCACTATGGTGCAATACGATGGCTATTGGCAACGGCCCTTGCTATTTTGAGCCATGATTAAGTGACAAGAACGATATTTGAGCTTGCACACACTCTCCAACTTTCCACTTGCCAGCAACGTGACGAATCTGAACTTCGACACATTTAACGATCATCAACTACATGTCAGGCCTTAATGTTACCACGATTCGCAACCAGACTCGACTGAAACACCACTGGCTACAAATTCACGACTGTACTCACATGGCCACTGCGACCAAAATTTATCTGGTAAGTTGTATGTTTCTTTTATTTCAGCATTTATTTTTAGCATAAAAGAGTTCAATACATTTTTATCGATATAGAACTGGGGAAAGCTGAAGACGCGTTAGCAGCTACTTTTAGTTAATACATTTTCGGAGTTAAATTAATTTTTTTCCATGTATTATTATAATGCTCTTTTATAGTTTTGTATCTAGTGAGAAACATTTTTATTTTAATATTGTCTGCATTATTTCGTCATTTTTTTTTTTTTAAAAAGCAATGAAAAAGTTTCTTTTGTCCTTTTTACTGGGACGAAATGACAATATTGATAAAACTTGAATATATTTTATTCTCAGAATGTAGATTAGAAAAAACAACACTAATTTTTAAATCATTATTTTCTTGAACAGCATACATTGAAAGCGTTATTTGAGTTTAAAGCAAATTTAATAACATATCCGATAATCAATGAATTTTATTGAAAAATCATGAAATTTCAAAGTTTTACTCCTTTAAAATTTAAGCCATTCTCTCGTGGTGGCGTTTGCCAAATTTTTCCAATTTTCCATTGGAAGGTCAACATAGATCTCATCACCTTCTCGACAGTGAACTTTAATTTTTTCAGATGTTTTAGGTGAGTGAGCGTGTGTCTGGGATTCTTAGCTTTTATTTACAGGGATCTAACTTTAGTTTCTTAGTAACAACTTTTTTTTGCGTCCCGAGCCTTATGTCTTTGTTGCTTTGAACGAATCTGTTTCACCATCTGCTTGTTTCCAATATCTCTTTTATAGGTCAGTTTGTTAAGAATTGCTCATGATTTTTCAGGCATGATCTTTGTTTAGGCAGTGGTGTAAAAATACTTCAGCATGGTTTGGGATTAATAGAGAGAGCAGCATTTCTTCAGTTGCTGGTTTTTTATTTTACTCTTCATCATCAACCAACAGGATTCAAAGAAGGTTTCTATTTAGCTTTTAGGTGATGCAGCTTACGTAGTAGTATTTTCACTTTCGGTATTTATGGTAATAAAAACATAATATGTGGTTTCCATTGCAGCATTATCATGCTCATTTAATACAGAGGGTCCCAAACTTTTTGTCTCATAAACTCTTTGCCATGTTTTTCGATTTTGCGCGTATTTCTTACTTAATATTGAATTTTTACAAATTCATCAACTTAAATGTCTTTTTGACACCTGGTATAGAGCTACTTACTTTAAAAGATTTAGTAATCGGAGTATAGTGTTTAAAACTTAAGAAGCTTGTTAGTTATATTAAAATTTAATTAATACATAAAATAACTGATCAAAAAGCAAATGTTTATATTAGGAGGGATGAATGAATCTGTTGTGCTTCAATAGCAAATTTTCGACATATGGCATCAATCTTGTCAGGTCTAACCCTAAAACTCTTCGGTTAGTAGCACCCAGTCTTTTTCTTTCGTCCTTTTTTTTATTTTCTAGACTGGTAACCCGAGCTGAAACTCCTTTCACTTGAGAAAGCAATTAAAAACTTTCTCACAATACTCCATAATTAAGGGGAAAATTACAGGTTTGTTTTTTTAAAGCAAAATAGCTGACTGCTGTTTCTAAATTTTATTTTAAGATCTCCGTTATTACCTATTCCAATGAATTCCTCTTACATTTGATTTTTTTTCAATGCATCCATATGAATTCATTATCTATTGTGGTAATTACTATATATATATATATATATATATATATATATATATATATATATATATATATACAGGGTGTTCCGAAAAAACGTGGACAAAATGACATGGCAGATCAGTCATACAACTAGGATAAAAAATTGCATAGGAACATGGGGTCGCAACTGCGATGCTGAGCCGCTAAAGGGCGTCGAAAATAATACATAACACAAAGAGAAGGAACAAAATCATTACAGATCATTTTATTTATAATTACCTACACACATGCGACTTATGCATGCCAAATGTTGCGCCTACAGGAGGTGCTCAAAGTGTTTACCAGATGCATCGAGACATGCCTGGCATCGACGTTGCTTGGAATTGCGCACTTTCTCAAAGATACCAAGTGTATCTCGAACACATCCAGCTGCCTCAACGATTCATCCTACCAAGTCGTCTGGCGTTTCAACAGGTGTTTCATACACAAGTCCTTTTAAAAAGCCCCATAAGAAGAAATCCACGGGAGATAGGTCTGGTGATCGTGGTGGCCATGCAATTGGTCCACCGCGACCAATCCAGCCGCCAGGAAAAGTAGCCTGCAGATGTGCTCTGACGTCTCAACTGAAATGTGCGGGAGCACCATCGTGTTGAAATTTAATGCATCGACGAATAGGCAACTGAATATTAGTATTCAACATGTCTGGCAGAACCTCTTGCAAGAATGTTAGATACATGGGACCGTTCAGTCTGTCTGGTAGAATGTACGGACCAAGTAAACAGTCTCCTACAATGCCAGCCCACACGTTAACGGAAAATCTTCGTTGTTTGGCGTGCGGCATGCGGGTTTTCATCTGCCCACCTATGCAAGTTGTGACAATTCATCACACCCTCTAATGAGAATGCAGCCTCATTCGTGAACAGAACATTTGCAGCGAAATGTCGGTCGGCAGCCTTTTCTTGCAGATACCACCACGCAAAATCCATACGACTGCTGTAGTCTCCCGGTTGAAGTGCCTGGACGCGTTGTAAATGATATGGGTCGTGTACAATGCGCCAGACGATAGTTTGTTGAATATGGGTCTCTCGGGATACAACTCGTATACTTGTTGAAGGATTACGCTGAAGTGCGTGGACAACTCTTTCTTCAACATCAACTGTCCGAGATATTCGTTAGCGACCTGAATCTGGCTTGTGCATGTCTAACGAGCCGGTTTCACACAATCTTCGTACATTGGGTCAAAGAATGATCGGCTAGGCATCTTTCTACTATGATATTTTTGACGATACATTCGCAAGGCTTCTCGTCCATTGCAGTTGGCCATACCGTAAACTAAATGCATGTCAGCCAATTCGCGGTGCGTGTAACTAGCCATGTTACGCCCAACGCATCCACGACTAGAATGAATTCAATCTCCTTTTGCTCGGCTCATGTCTGCACCGCAACGCTCTCTCGTGGTTCTAGCGCCCTCTACAGGCGTTTGCGACCCCATGTTCCTATGCGATCTTTGATCCTTGTTGTATGACTGATCTGCCTTGTCATTTTGTCCACGTTTTTTCGGAACACCCTGTATATGTATGTATGTATATATGTATGTATGTGCAGAGGCGGATTAAGCGGGTGGCGGACCTGGCGGCCGCCAGGGGCCCCCCAGTGCCAGAAGGGGCCTCGAGCTTGATGGGTTGTATTTATAAATTCAAAGTGCAACACAAAAGATCTTGAACCGATACTGCAACCCCGATGATTTCCTCGTATTTGAGTCGTGTAGCAGCCCTAGTTTTCTTTTCCCCGTATATCTGTAATATTGCAATCTGTACAAACTTTTCACATGCATTTTTTTCGCCCAAATTTTATTTTGAATAAATTAAAACTACTCAAATCAAAAAGTTTGTTTTCAGTTCATGGCCGTGCTTAATTACTCTCGGGTACATTTTACACTGATGGGAAAAAAATCCCAACACCAAGGAAATAATTTTGTCGACTAATAAAACTTCGGCAACAAAAATCGGTTACCTATGCAAATATATAGGTAATATATTTAATTGATTAAAGTTTCAAAATCACAGGTTAATGTAAACGCGAGTAGAGCCGTTTCAAATGTGAAATGATGATACATTAAAAACTGCCGTAACCGCCACAATTTTAAATGCAAGCATGCACACGTGAATGTCATGTGTCGTATTGATGCCGGAGATCAGTTTTTGGGATGGAATTGCATGCCTGTTGCTCTTAGTCGGAAAATAAAAGGTTGTTTAATTCTGGCTGTGGATGAATCTGACATTGCCATCCAATGATGTCTCATTCGTTCCCGATTGGAAAAAAGAGCTGCTGATCTAGCAGGCCAACGTAACAAGTTGACACCATATATAGACTGTTGGATAACAACAGGGACAAGGGAGAACATTATTTTGTTGGAAAACACCCCTTGAATGATGTTTGTAAATCGCAGTGCAAAAGTTTGAACCGCCAAACAGACGGACTACTTTGCAGTCAGGGTGTGTGAATTAACTTCGAGAGTGTTCCATCAATCAAAGGAAATTGCTCATGCTAGACCATAACTGTATGTGCAGGCCCAGTGTGTATCTAGGTGAAAGAAAGATTGTTTGCTGGCGCTGACATGGCCTTCTTCTAATCAATATACAGCCATCATTGCAGTGGCGTAACGTACACTCCTCAACTCTCGCATTGTGAATCTGGGCCAGGATTCTAAGGTTTAATAGCCTGATTGACATCAAGTACGGCTTGGGGTCCCTAACCTGACTTTGCAGGGGGTCCTTAATATTCTCCGTTACGCCGCTGCATCTCTGGCACCAAGACAGAAACAACTTTAATCGGAGAACACAACTACATCGCCACTCCACTCTCCAATGATCTCTAGCGTGACATCACTGATGCCAATGATTTAGGGCAAACGGTGTGAACGCAACAGGGCATCTGGCTGGAAGCTATTTTTTAAACAATTGTTTTCTTACAGTTTACTGTGTCACTCTGGTGCCAAAAAAACTGTAATTTCTGCTGTGGATGCACAACGTTCCCCAGCCGTGTGGTGAATACTGTGATCTTCTCTGTCAGCGCTGACCCGTGCATGATTCAGCTACAGTTTTCTTGAGGTAGTGCCTTCTCTGCACCACTGCTGCCAAAAATCAAGCACACAGTGGATACATTCCTTCCACGTCTTTCTGTAATATCGTGGAAAGAAAATCTACCTTTATTTGCTTTATTATACAACCTCGTGTCCAAACTCAGCAAGCTGATGATAATGGGTTATTCGTCGTCTTAAAGTCATTTTGGACTAACATCAACTCACTACGTCAAATTTCAACGATAAATAACACTCACGAACTTCATAGTGCATATTTAAACTACACTTGATTCATATCCTCTATATGGTGCAACTAGCGCCACAGTTATGCGCATAGCGAAAAATTAGAATCAAAGTTTTCTTTCAGATGTATAAACAAACCTACCAAATTTCGTTGACATAGTATAAATCTTTCTTTGAGAAGGGATTTTTATTTCCTTCGGTGTATTTTACTAATGAAATCAAATGAAATCACATAATGAAAGATATTTCTAGTTCAAAAGCAAACTACTTAAAATTAGTTGAAGTTAGGCCTTAATAACAAAATAAAGATAAACCTTAATAGCAAGATAAAAGCTGTCTTGGCTGAAATCCATGATACGAATGAGGAAAGATAAATACCACAATACTAGAGGCGATTAGAAACAGATGGAAAAATATCAAACTTCCATAATGACCATGATTGGGAATACCATATCCCAGAGAATAAATGCTAATAGCGAATCATTGGAATAAGTTGAGTGTGAATTATATATATATATATATATATATATATATATAATTAAGGATCTCTCTAGCTTACTAAAATCTCCAGAAAATTATATTCAAAGTTTCAGAAATGAATTTGGAAAAATAAACAAGGTGATAACTGATTTACCAGGACTCTCGTTTGAAGAGAAAGCTGGAAAAGCTCGAGGGCAGTAAATGGAAAAAAATATTTTTGGTAAAAGTAAAGAAGTTGGTTACGAATTTTTGAAAGAAAGGAAAATTTCATAGGAATTCATTTTATGTCATATGCAATAGGACAAGAGCAGAACTGTCCTGAAGAGCTGAGATTTATCAAACTGTTATAGAATACTTTATTGTATTTTTGACGAGAGATTATGACCTGAAATATTAGAAAGAAAGCTACACAAAAATTAAAGGAAGCTTACAAAGACGTTATTGAATCTTTTAATTTTGACGATATGAATTGGGGCAAGAAAAGAGAGGAAGGATGTAATGAAAACCCCCACTAGAAATTTATCGAATTGAAGAAAAATCCTAATGTAGAAATATTTTTGAAAATATTTTTAACAATACCGTTATCGAATGCATCAGGGGAAAGATTTTTTCAGTTTTAAAACGTGTTAAAAATAATTTAAGAAGTACTCTGGGAGAAAAGATAAATTGAACAATATGGTCATATTATATACAGAACAAAATGTTCTAGACAAAATAGATATGGCAAAAATAATTGATGAATTTGCAGAAGAGAAATCAAGTTGTATAGCAAACCTGTGAGCTCTTTAGTAAGGTTTTTATTTTTTTTTTACATACAGCTTAGATTTTGTTTTTTAAAAAATTTTTTTTAGCCGTTGAGTTTTATTATTATCAGTATATTTTACTTTAAGAATTTAAAAGTAAGCAACTTTTTTCACTATTTTAGTTTTTCGACTCTTGACCCCATGGGCCTCAAACCTTTTACCGCCAGGGGCCTCCAACTACCTTAAACCGCCTCTGTGTATGTGTGTGTGTGTTAGTCAAGGTATTCTTAAACCTAGTTTCAAAATATGAATAAAGGGCATTTCAATATTGAACGTAGGTTAAAACTTCGTTTTTCTGGCAGTGGTGTCATTGTCTGTGGCCAATTGAGGAACTGAGAAAATTTGAAACGTCCAATATTACACGCCTTTAGCTTAATTGTGGCAAGAAACGATGAAATGACAGTCCTTATTAAAATAAAATGTATGCTGTCACCTTGTAACTGCAAGTTAACTTCATTAAATTTAGTAAATAAATCTACTAAATGTGTAATATGTAAAGTTTGGTTTTCATTTGATTACATTTTCTTTTAAAATGAAGGTCACGATTCGGTTTAATGAAAGCCACTATTGCGTAGATCCTCATTTAAACCTACCTCATTGACCCCCAAGATACTTTTTTGCTGATGGTCACCATAGACCACCTGGACGTAAATATAGACTTTGGGAATCACTGGTTTAATACATTTACATCACAGGTTTTGTAATTCTAATTTCTTTGAACCATTAACTGCATTATCGACTGGAGCTGTTTTGAAATAAGCAGTGTAATCAACAGCTTACCAATCTTCTTTTCCAGATGCTTTTGCAAAATGATAGCATCGCTACCTTATCCCGATCAACTTGCCCAATAGGCAATTTAGAGGTCTTTTATTTTCATGGTGATAAAAATAAAGAGTGATTGTGAAAAGCATAGTCTAAAATAGTCATATGTAGCAACGGATAATCAATTTTCTTACCTGTTAGTCCACGCAATCTTACGTTGAAAGTCTTGAATTTAAAATACGACAAATGATAAGCACGAAAATATCTGACATGTAATGGAATTGCAGTCGTGACTTCTCTTTACCAGTTTTTAATGTTGATAGCATTCATAAGGTGGTGCTACGTAATAGTATGAATTTAAACAAAGTCACTAACTAACTTTCAATATAAACTATAGAAAAATTACTTTAATGCTAAATTTTTAAGAGACCTCTAAGAACTCTACACTTTAAGAAGGAAATCCTAAAGAGTGGAATTCGTCACAGACATATTCTAGTATATATTATTTTTTTATGGTTATATAAATAAAAACTTCTAATTATTAATACTGTTTTATCCTAAGGGGATCATTATCCACACCTGAAAATTCCCCACGTTAAACAGACAAAAAAGACGTTAAAATTGTGTTTAGAACGCAGAGCATTGGCAACCACAGATATCAGTGCTATTGTGCAAGATGAGGCACGGACATTGTGCAAGATGAGGCACATGCATTATACAAGATGAGGACTAGGATGATTTTTCGTACAGGTATTGTGATTGCGTGTAGATTTTTTTTATAAAAATGTTTTCCCATTCCTAGAGTAATAATTTAGAAATTGACAAATATCCGAATTGTGTAAAATATTGGAGAATCCTAACGTAGTTTTTTCTTACTACGAATCTCTTACAGTGATTGAACTTAAGTGTAGAGACAATGGTATTTAAGGGTATCCGGGAGAAACAAACGGAGTAATGGGAAGGATTACAATGACCATGACAAAGAAATTCCTAAGAAAACAAATATCTGGTGCAAAATATTATTAGAATTTATTGAACCGCATCTAAACTAGTTATTGAATTAAAATGTGCAGTAAGTTACATACGAATTCATATTCACACTAACAAAGTTGTCAATGCTTGGTATACTATTAATTGTATAGCTTCAATATCTGCAGCTACATATATAGTATGTCATGTGTTTGATATGACATAATTCCAAATATAACTACTTTTATGTTTTCCAACTGCAATGCATGACCTCGAATACTGATTGTTGATGCTTTGACATCAGTGTACCTGCTGGACAGGGTGAACAGTGACCACCTTCTTGAGGCCCTGGGCTTGTACACAAATGTAGGCCTCACTTATGGTCCTTAAAAGTAGGCAGTACATAGCATACGTTGTCAAATACTCGCACAAACAATAACCCAAAACAAATAAATGTGCCCGATTTACAATCGCACAAACTGGCTCAACCGACTGCCAGTTTTTGACTGAAGGAGTAATGATGGTGTATGGTGGAAGGCCTACGCCTGTGCATGGACGACGGTCATCACATGTAGCCTGTTGACATATCGTCCGAAATTTATCAGTTTTTCGGATAATGCAACCGGAAATAACATTTGACAGTTGAAACTATTTGAGTTAGGATCCCATTAAGGCTGAGTCGAGAACAAGACGAGCCTCCCCCCCCCATTGTGGACGAGGCCCTGGACCCAGTTGGCCCATGCCTTAAGACGTCCCTGCACCTGAACTTGTTAAATTCTGGTCCGTTCGTAACAGGTATGTATATTCCATCAATGTTAACTCCTGTGTTAAGAAGTCTATGATTAATGAATACTTTAGGAGCATTTCAAGGTCATACACTAACATAATAAATAAAGACAGCATTTCGCTGCATGTAGTGTCGTCGGGGGCATGGGTACCACCGTATCAGCCATATAAATTATATAAGAACCCCAAGCATCAGGAGCCCCAAATGTGTAAGGAAAAATTTCTTTAATGTTAAGGGGATCCAAAATTGGGCCCCCAATTAATTTAGATACAGGGTTCACTCGGGAGTAGCTACACCAGTGAGTGTAGTATATTTCCTCGATGGGCAGCATCTCTTACTTCTGTCTTTAGTGTTGTGTTGTGTTCATCATATCTCCCGTTGATTGAATTAGTTTTGTTTGTGATTGCATGAATATTAGCTTAAGTGATAAAGATTAACGAAGATTAGCAGAAAAGTTTAAGAGAAGCTACAATAACTATCAATAGGTGGGGAATTGAATATTTACTGACTATAATAATCTTTACTGACTATAAAATAATCTTTATTGACTATATAAATGAATCCAGAACCTGTTCCATTTTAAATCCAGTATTGTAACAATTATTGGTCTAAAATGGGTGTATCGATCAAATTTCTTGAATTATATAATATTTTTATTTTTATATTTCAAGATATATTACATGATGTACGACTGCTTCCTTTGTTGTAATTTAACACCCAACTCTTGTGTGTGAATTGTACGGTATTAAACAGTTGAATTGTAAGTAGTATAACTCAATCTACAGCTTTAGTTGCTAGCTTTATGTTGCCTTTTAAAATTTAAATAAATTTCTAGAAGCGAGGAAAAATAATGAGGATATTCCTAAAAAATTCTTTTATAAATAAATTCGGTGCAAATAAAGAGAGAGACTCGATTCTAATCCTATGTCCACATTTAATTCAAAAATTTTCTAAGTTTAACGTTTTCTTAAGATCTCTGTAGTATTAGTAGCCATTCTTCCTTTAAAAAAAAACGAATAATTCTTGACATTTTAAATGTATTAAATCAATCTCTATTTCCATTTAGTCAAATCAGCCATATAGTGTTTATTGTACTGAAAGAGTATTTGATACACCACTGAATTTGAAATTAATCATCCTCAAGAAGTAAAATATAATATAAATAAAAAAATTAAACTGAATAACAAATTTTTAATTAAAGGATATCTTTTTTTATTTTATATTACGCTTTCGTATAATCATTGACCAATTGACTGAAATTGTTACTTTTTTTAAAATAATATTATTAAGTTCAAAGTTGCAGTTTTTTAACGCTTTTGATTTAAATTCATTATTTTAATCTTAAAGTAATTTTGTCGGAGTTATTGTGGTATATAAATCCGCAGCCGAAAGAATTCCCAGTTATTATCAAGTCAAATTAGCCAGAATAAAATCTGCATCTTTTCTTTACCATCTAAGGTTATCATTGCTCAGTGTAAGCTCAAAGCTTTTCTTTCTGCATAAAGAGTGTCATGTTAATCTGAAACTTCTCTTGAAACTGGGATTTAAATTTCATGCGTGCTATAGCATTGAATATTTTCTCCTTCTCCAAAAGAAAATAGTGGGAAATCGTAGTGGGAAATATACGCTAAATTTATTCAACGCAGAAAATTACCATAATGCTTAAAACACGAGAGAGAGAGAAAGAAGAGTAAGAAGAAGCGAGAAAGGAGAAGGAGAGAGAAAAAAAGGGGAGAAAAAAAGAGGAGCAAGATTGTCGAAGGCGGAAAGAAACAATTAAGAATGCTGCCGAGAATTGACAAGTAGCTGATGAATGACTTTTGTCGTAGCCTGTACCGGAAGACATAACTCTCAAATACCGCCTTCGATGGAGAAAAAAATGAAATAGCAAGATCATTAATTTCCGTTTTGTTTAGCCCCCTGAGTATTTTTTATTTTTATTTTTATTCTGGATCTCAGACTTTGGAGTAAGTTTTAGAAGCCTTTTATGGTGCCCTTTATATCTCAACTGAGTAAAGGAGGAAAAAATTAAATCACAATAAAAAATACACTTCATATATTGCTTCTTCGGTACCATAAACTAATGGGCCGAGATTATTATTTTATTTTTAAACCTTTTATCCTACATTTTTGCAGCACTTTTTCAGAGAAGAACTCAACCACTCTCGCAAGCTTTCTGCCTTTAAAGTATTGATCATGGAGCTCCATAAAAATGCGGTCTGTACTCATTCTATCATTGAATCTTTTAAAACAATTACCCAATGAAGTTTTCTCGGAGAATACTGTATCAATTTACGAAAGAAAAATTCAGAAGTTAGCGAGCTCAAAATTGATATCCATATTTCGCATTTTGATTAATGAGAATGAAGTAAATTATATTTAAAGTTTTGTCTACGAAGAACAATTTTATTTTCTTTAAAAAGTAATGTTTTGATAAATAGCTTTATATATATATATAAATACATACAGTCGACTCTCGATAATTCGAAGTTGGAGAGACTAATGAAAAACTTCGAATTATCAAGAGAGTAGGACTTTTTCACACCCCCATCCAAATCTCTTCCATTCCTCATTGAAAATAAAATCGGTTCTCACTTGGTTCCCTCAGACACTGTCCCCAACACCATTGGTTCTTCAAGACAGAGTCCAATCTGGCTTAAGCCCTGTTTGTTGCCGCATACTATAAGTCACACAGATGAGCCATAAAACATCTGCCCGAAGCAAAATACACAATCCTTCGCATCACTTCTTTAAAATAGCAGACCATTCATTCTGAACACATGTGTAGCTAGGCCACTTGTTAAACGAAGGATATGGACGGCTGACAACAGGGATGGCTGGTCTATTGTCCACTTTTAGATGGAAAGTAATAAAAGTGTCTTTTTGCCTGAAGATCCGGGAAACACAAAGAGGGGATGGCAGGCAGATGGTCATCAAACAGGCTACTTTACATGAGAGGCCCGCATATACAATACAATACAAAACATGTAAGCTCCAACCTGTCTGCTGCAGGACTCTACATGATAGTGAGTATTCGAATTATCGGGATTTATATGAGATAACTTCAAATTATCGTGTTTTGCTGTCTGGCTAGTCACAGATTTTACTTCGAAATATTGAGTTTAACAAAACATATTGTTTTAGTTCGAAATATCAAGTGTTTATCTAGAGGCTGAGCATATACTTCGAATTAGCGAGAATCGACTGTATATATATATATATATATATATATATATATATATATATATATATATATAAGGAACATTTTCTCCATTTCTTTTGTGTTGTAACATATCTCTCGCAAATTGACAAAAAGCAATGATTAAGTATTAAAGAATAACTATACTGTGAATGGACCATTATATAGTTTACACATCTCTATTTTTTTTCCTTTCCTTTTTGTAATTTAAAATCTGATAGATATACAAGTAAATATCTAAATATTTTAATCCTAAAATTCCTAAAAATGTATTTTAAAAAGTCATAATAATGACATTACTTTTTAAGAATGATCGTTTAGTTAATTAAATTAAAAAATAGTTTGGTAAGTATGAAAATAAATGTAATGCTAAGTAGGTATACATTAAATTTAGGAAACAAATGAAGGACGAAACTTTAAAGCTTTTATTCAATTTTGAAATTGTTCAGTCATGCAAAAGGAACAATACAGTTTTTCGAAGTTCCTCTTAGTTAATTTCTGAAGTAAAGTGCTTTTTAACAAATATTTCTGAAATACATTATCAAGACCTATAGATGGATAAAAAAAAATTTGCCATGCCATTTGTCAAAAAAAAAGCTTTTTATCTTTTATATTTATATTTATGTGTGCGTGCGTGATATGGACTTTTTCTTCCTTTTATATATTATTCTAGCCATTATAACATAGACTATATCTACGTGAATTTTTATTAAAAATTGTAATTCTTTGTATTTGCTTTACGAAGCCCAGTGACTGGGGGTTTGGTAATAGAAGTTTGGTAAATTGGGGTCCTACTGTATTCCCCATATAACTCAGTATTCCTGAAATGTGTTTTCGTTCTAATATGGCTCTTGAACAGGGGTAATTATCTTTACAGAATTATGAACATAATCCTTTTAATTTTGAAGTTATTAATAAAAATTATTATTTATAATTAAAATTTAATAGAATTATAGCTCTTATATAATCTAAATTAATGCATCAGTTGTTCTTAATTATGATTATATTTCTTATAGATAGACATATGTCATTGCTATATTGTAATAAATATAGTATAATTTTTTTAACTTTACAGACCTAAACTTGTTTCTTTGTGTGTGTGTATAATACAACTCATTATAATTTAGGAAACCTAAAACTGAATTCTGCATTGAATTACATGTATGAGTACATGCACAAACAAAACTTACTCTAAATAGTTATATTTATGTTAATTTCATATAAAAAAATTCAAACATATATTTTAAAATACGTCACAAAAAATGGCAAACTTTGATTTTTAAAAAAAAGCAGAAATTTGCAGTAACAATTTTCATTACCATCTGACTGCTAGCTTAAAATAACTATAATAACCGAGTTAATACATTAACTAAAATATGCCCCGTGAAAATCGCTGTTTCTAAAAAGTACGATTTCATTGAATAATTAGCCAATTAATTATACGTGTAAATGTGATTTGATGAATCACCATCTTATACATCAAATGTTAAAAAAATACAAGTCGCCGATTCACGTCCCTTGTCAACAATGTGTTAAAATATCCTCCTAAGACTTGTAGTACCAATTCTCACATTTATTATGTTTGACCAAGTCTTTGTGTCATAAATCCTTCGTGAGGCAGCACAGGTCACGTTCGCAAAACCTCAAAACCATTAGTACCTCACATATAACTGAAGCAAAAGAAATATTTCACAAATGAGGCATACGTAGAGGATATATATATATTTCAAACCACTAGGTGTTCTTAATCTGCCTGAAGTTTTAGACAGCATTTTTGCTGACAGCACCATATTTTTTTCAATGTGGCGTGTTATTGCATTGCTTCAGACCAGCGATCACATAACATAACATAAAAAATAATTTCATTGCTTTAAAAATACATTTGTAAAGTTGTCGCTCTCGTAAATACGATGAAAGCATAAATTCTGTCGGTGCATGTGGCACACAATTACTCTTTTTTTTCCTTACAAAAAAGGAAAAAAACCTGTTTTAAGATAAATAAAAAAAAATCAAAAAAAAAATTCTTTTAAATTTGAAGGAGAAGTAAATGAGTTATATAAACCACACTTTAGCAAAAGTAAATTACAATTTTTGTTAAAGTAAAATTAATAATTTATAATAAATTAATAAATTTTCAACCACACACACATAATATATATATAACTATTTTGCTAAGAGTTTGATAATGTATAATATACAACTTACCACTGATGTAGCTAGTCCTGAGTGAACCGTGTGGGGGCCCTTTTATGGAAATGGAAGCTTTATTAATGGAACTATTGAAATAACATTTTACGATATTTTGCTTACACATTTTGGAGCCCCTGTAGCTTGAGGGCCTCGTATCATAAATACGGCGGTAGTTACGCTACTGTATATTACAGTGGATTTTACAATAAAATGTGTTGGTTTTGGTAACTAAATGGTCATTGCTGCAAGCTTTTGACTGTCATTGTTTCACTTTAGTTGAGAGTTGGAATCCTGATTCCACTAAAATAAAGGGAAGCATTGAAAAGGAGTTATCGGAATGGGACGACAATCACACTGAATGAGGATGCTTATGTAAAAAAACCGATTAAATTTTTGAAAAAGGATTATTAAAAGGTACAGTTAAAAATTGTGAACAATCAACACGACTTTAGTTTCTTTCTGGATATCATTCAAATTGTTGTACGATATCGCATTGTTTCGTACATTCGACGGATGTGTGTCTTTTTGACCCTAAATGTGTCCCATTGAGGAGGAAGTCCAAGTCTAGAAAGTGCTTGACAAACGCGATGACAATCAGTAGAAATGATTACCATGTGTGTGGTCGGGTATTCAGTGTCAAGTTGGGAAATAAACCAAAGATTCCGTGAAAGGAAGAACAACACAACAAGAGGAATACAATATAGCTGGTATGCCGTTGTGTCGTAAAAGTGTCACGGATAACGACAAAAGGCTATTGAATGGTATTGCTCATCAGACCACACAACTGGTTATTGTCGAGTTGTGTGGTGGGTAATTCTCAGGTTCCTTTCAAGGCCCACCAACGTTTTCTGAACATCTAACATGTCCTTCCAGTAAGTGAGATTTCATGCAGAACGAACTCAGTTCTACTGCAAACGCACTTGTCGTTTGTGTGCACAGCCGAAGGGAAATTGACGCAATAAACATCATAATCTTGAACCCCATTCCTTGTCAGTTGTACTTCAGATCACTGGTGTCTGGGTGACACCCCGGGTCACTGACACTCATTAATATTCTCATATATAATCCGCTATTTCGATCAGTCTGTTCTCATATTTTACTGTCTCTTCTTGCAGCATTCTACTTTCATATAGCTGAGTTCTGTTACCAAGGTTCAACAATATCTGCTAGCTTTTTGAAATAGGCGTATCGCTTCAACCTAGATGCTTTGCAATTCTTCGATTTTATTACCTTGATTATTTTAATCTATAAGTACCTATATCCTCTAAAATTATATAATAATGCTTGTCCGCATGCTTGGCATTGGAATATAGTGAGAAAATGGAAAAAAATTCTTAAATAGTAATTATACCCTAGAATTGGAAATATTCCTCTTTTTGCGCATCATCCATATGTTCCATTGCAATGTCCTGGAAATCAGTTACTTAATTTCTAAGATTCAATATTTCCACGTTTGATTGAAAGGCGTTAGAATTTGAAACTCCTTGGATATTTTTCTCTTATTGCAGTTTATTATTTTTTCATATGGAAAAGTAGAAAATTCATTTTAAGCAAATTAATTTTGGCTTTAAAAAAAATTTGAACTGAGACATACCAAATTTTGTTTCTAATTAAAATAAATATAAGTAACTATTACATACCTTAATGTGGAATTCTAATTGTGAAATATTTTGAAATCATACAGGGTGGAAGTGACGTCGCTTAACGTCTGATTAAATATTTTTGCTAAACGAAAAACATAATGATAAAGTTAATACAAAGGGCAATTTAATGTTGGATACACTATTCCTTATAAAAATGATAAGAATTATTGTACACGATCATGTATATTTTTGAAAGAAAAAATTGTACAATTTCATTTCTGAAAATTACTTTCTTAATGATTATAATAGAAAGTTCACACTATAACGAGTAATTGAAAAATTTATGTATTTCGTATGTGTGTGGGTGATTTTATTTGTAATAAAGATGTTATTTTGTATGATTTAAAAAAATTCTTATCATTACAATATGATTTAAATTCTTTTTATTTCTGTAAAGGAAAATCTCCGCTTATAATATTATTAAACAGATCATACTATCATGTGCAAACATATTCTTTGGTATTTGAAAATTATGCAATAATATATAAATTACATATATATTATAAATACTAAAATTCAAATGCTGAAACTTTAAAAATAAACATCATTTAAGCCATTATATTAAGCTATAAATTGTTATTTTTAATGCATGAATACGCAAAGAAGTCAATAAAACTATTTAAAATTTTAATAATACATGAAACAAGGGCTTAAATTGTATCTAGTTAAACTATCTAAAAACATTTAAATTTGCAAAATATTATTAAATAATAAATTCATTTCATCGTGAAGTTTTTGACCGATCAATGATATTACTTGTAATTGTGAGATTAGATTAAAAATTTGTAATTTCAGGATCTATTGAAGATAAAATTCGATATGGATGTAAAAGATAAACTTCCTTAAAAAGTATAAAAAATTATTGAATAAAAATTATAAATAATAAAGTTGCATCGAATTGTTCCTGAGCATTGATTCATAATTTTCTGTTATGTTACTTATGACACCTGATCGACAGTAGCATCAGATCAAGGTCCATGGAATTCATTGCGGCTAGGGGCTAGATTTTTACGCCTGTCGTTAGACTTAGCTTTGAACACTATGCAGGTGATAGTACGATATTGCTCGGTTCCACCCCCATTTTGAGGGATGGAGGGAGGTCAGGGGCCTCTCACATATCTTCCCCTTCCACCAACCTCACGAGTGGACTTGCGGCTCGACGGCTATTTAGAGTACCTCCATGCCGCGATAGCACTATACATTTACTAACATCCATGCCTTCTCCAGGATTTAAACCCTGGCCCTACGGTACCGCAGTCAGCGTCACTAACCACTATACCTGATGGTCGACATATAATTTTCTTTCTCTTTTATACTAGAAGAGAAATTGTACGAGAACTTTAAGTCTGATCAGAGATTTAATAGTAAAATCTTATCTCCTGCTGTTCAATTTTAACTGATTCTATTTACAGTCTTCCACTAATCCTAAAGAGGAAATATTTTTCATACATTATTTGATTAAAGATCTTCTTTCTGTAAAAGAGCCTTGATTTGTGTAAATAAACATTACTATTTAAAATCAAGTGAATTGAAGTAGCACGAATATAAAAGATAGAATCAAGGTGATAGAATAGTTAGTGAACGTGCAGTTATATATATATATATATATATATATATATATATATATATATAATTGCATTCAGCCAAGTATCTGCAGTTACCGATAAGTATTACCTTTTATTATAAATATTTAAATTAGATTAATTTTTGCTTGTTCCACTTAGCTCATTGATATTTAACTGAAATGATAAAATAAGTACAATCAAACTTCTATTTAATGAAGTCGCGAAATCCCGAAAAAAAATAATTCGTTATGTAGAAAATTTACTTTATTTGAGATTCCTCTTTCAATATTCTTCTGTTCTTGGCTCCATTAAAAAGTTCGTAAAATAAAGAAATTCGCAAGATAGGGGGTCGTAAAATGGAGGTAAGACTGTATTATTGTTTGTTTCAAAAATGGATCATTCTTTGGTAAACCCATTCACAAATGTGTGCGGAAGTTCGCTACACAATTTGAAAGTAAACAAGACGATTTGAGAAATATAAATTAAATAACTGCATAGCTAATTAGTAATTAAAAAACATAGCTTATTATTTGTACCAGTAATAATACACTGCTGGCCACCGTAAATGCAACACCCTGAAGGAAGCACGCAAATAACATGAAAATTACAACAGGCATTAGCGGAGGTGAGATATGCAAATGATTAGAATTTCAGCGCAGACACACATCACGCACGCCTGTGGCGCCACCTCAAAGGCGCTATTTAAGGCTTGGAGATTTCGATGATTTCAAGTTCGGCAATTGTGTTTTCAAAAAACGATCAGTTATGTCTCGTAGAAAACAGCGATCAGCTTTTGATCAAGTATGTGAGTTCGACAGAGGAAGGATAGTGGCCTACCGAGATTACTTTCAGGGAAATCGGTAGTCGCGTGTTGAACAAAACCAAACAACTGTATTGCGGATATGTGACCATTGGATGCAGGAGGGTACGACGAACCGACGTAGTCGATTGCATCCACCTCAGTGCACCACTTCACGTGAGGAAAGTCAAATTGTGCGCATGGCAGCGACGGATCGCTCAGTGACATCACGAACCATAGCACAGCACATTGAGTCTGTAACGCATCATTCAGTGTCTGCGCGTACCATTCGAAGCCGTTTACAGCAGAGTGGCCTGTCCAAAAGACGTCCATTGCTTGGTCTACCCTTGACGCAGAACCACATACGTCTCCGCCGCCCATGGTGCGATGAAAGAAGGATATGGGCGGCAGAATGGAATGAAGTTGTCTTTACTGACGAGTCACGCATCGGTCTGCAACACCATGATGGTCGGATTCAAGTCTGGAGACACCGTGGAGAGAGGATGCTGAACAGCTGCTTTATACACCACCACACTGGTCCTCTACTGGTATTATGGTATGGGGCGGTATTGGATATCACTCTTGCACTCCTCTAGTACGCATTGCCGGTACTTTAAACAGCCAGCGCTACATCTCCTAGGTGTTTGAGCCAGTTGTCCTTCCTTACCTTCAGGGCTTGGCCACAGCCATATTTCAACAGGGTATATTTCACGCATTGTGCAAAGGTTCTTCGTCAATCACCAGATTGAATTGCCTCCCTAGCCGGCTCGCTCTCCAGATCTTTCACCGATAGAAAACATGTGGTCCACGGTTGCTCAACAATTGACCCAGATTACACCCCCAGCTGCCACAGCAGATCAACTTTAGCAACGTGTGAAAGCTGCTTGGTCTGCTGTACCCCAAGAACACATTCAAAGTCTCTTTGAATCAATGCCGAGGCGTGTGGCAGCGGTGATCTCCAACAATGGCGGCTACTCTGGCTACTGAGTCTGGCAGGAACCACACTTCACAGAAGTCTATAACTTTAATCATTTGATACTTGGTCAACATGTTATCTACAAAATAAATTTTGTTGTGCTATCTCTTGTCTTTCTTGGTGTTGCATTTACGGTGGCCAGCAGTGTAGTTTATTCATTTTAAATATTTACATATAAATTTTATAATGGGTTTTGTTGGAAACATGGATTATAAAAATACCCTATTGGACATTAAGACTACAACACCAGGAAGGAAGAATGATGCAAACGTCAAATTGGCATTAAAGGAAGAAGATGCTATGTAAAGCAAAATATTATCATTTAAGCGCTATCGAATGAAGCGGGAGGAAGAAACCTCATCTCAAGCTCTGTATAAAAGGAAAGTTAAGCAACGAGTTTATCATTCGGAAATCACATTCGAATGCTGATTTACTGTGAGAGGATCATGTTGTGCATTTTATGCGTTTACCTGTATGAGTCGGAATTCGAAAATGGCTGGATCTTGGACTATCTAAATAGGAGTTTTATTGTTCCACGATATTGCTACTCGTATTTGCCGAGAACCAATAACTCTCACTTGAATATGGAATCTACGGGTCCAAGAAGATCCTACTGAACATCAACCAAGATCTCAATGGTCTCCCACCGCTAATACTATAGAGGGCAGTATGCACATAATAACAATATACATAATTGCAGGATCGTAAAGCCAGATTTTGGACTTTGTATCAGGAAGTGGGATTATATTCATCACGACTTGTATTCGCATGGATGTGTTAACACGTGGGTAAATTCGTAGTGCAACCACATCTGGAACAGCTCGGACTGTCTGTCTGGCAATCACTATTGTGACTTCTCTTGATAGTGCAGAATACAAACAAGTGGCAGTAACGGTGCGCCCAGCGACAAGCTTAGATACAGGAATGGTACCTCGTCGCCTTTTCAGTCGAGTCACAGCTCTGTGTGCAGCATCATGATAGACGTATCCGTTTCTGGAAGCACATGGGAGATTTTACGTGGCCATGGTTTACATTCGATACCGTCAAACGGACCTCGCATCGGGTGTGATGTTACAGAAAGCCATTGGGTACACGGCATGAAAAGCTGTTTTTCACGTCGTTGATATCCTGAACAGCCAACGTTACATTTCTCAGATCTTAAGGTCTCTTCCATCTTCGATACCTCGAAGACATCATATTTCAACTACACTCATGTCCATAAATTAAGGATAATTAAGAATCACACAGAAATTGAACTCCAAAATAAAAATTTCACCTGTAGAATTATCACCCACATTTTGAAGAAGAATATGCAAATTACAGGAAACCACCACATGATGCGGAAAGTACGTCACAATGACGAGAGTGTAAGAGAGGGGTATATAAGGAGTGGTGGCAAAGAAGTAAAAATGTTCACAGGTGCTTTAAAAGCCTTTCGGAGCAATAACCGCATAGTTATGGCACAAAGGAAGCATTTGGATGATTTTTTACGTGGTAGAATTATTGGACGACTGGAATGTGGACGTACCCAGCTGGAAATATCCGTGGAACTTGGAATCGCCCAGAGTGTCATCTCCAGGCTTTGTCAACGATTCCAAGATGATGGTAATGTGAGTAGATGTTACAGCACAGGTCGCCCCCGAGTTACAACACCGAATGAGGACCGGTATTTGGCAGTTACTGCTAAAAGAAACAGACGGAGCACAGCATCATACCTATCTCGTCAGCTCTCTTCAGCTACCATTACGACAGTTTCAAGGCAGACCGTGTACAGACGCTTAGGGCACATTGGTCTATATGCTCGTAGGCCTGTCAGATGTGTTCCCCTTACCACAACTCACTATTGCCTGCGATTAACCTGGAGTACAGAGCATGCATTGTAGACACCGCAACAGTGGTCTTGTGTGATATTTTCCGACGAGTCCAGGTTTAGTTTGCAGTCTGATTCTCGCAGGACTTTCATATGGAGAGTGCCAGGTACCCGTTACTACCAAGAACCAAGAGAACACCATTGAACAACACCGTTACGGTGGTGCAGGATGGCTCGTATGGGGAGGAATTATTCTTGGTTCCAGAACTGACCTGCATCTTCAGAGTGTAACGATGACAGACTACATCTATGGGGATGTCATTCTGGAACAACATGCACGTTTGTTTCGGGGTGCCATGGGTGCTGAATTTCTGTTTATGGATGACAACGCCCGTCCTCACCGTGAAAACATTGTAGACGAATGCCTTCAATCGGAAGATATCACCCGTATGGATTGGCCAGCATACTCACCGGACTTGAACCCAATAGAGCATGTGTGGGATATGCTTGGCCGACGAATTGCAGCTCGTCAACCCCCTCCCACCTGTCTACCGGAACTTCGGAGGGCATTGCTTGATGAGTGGTGTAATATTCCCCAAGATCAGATTGATAATTATCAATCTGATCTGTATTAACCATCATACTAACCATGTTATACTGTTTTTTGTAAATATGTTCTTTTTTGAAATTTGCTCCAGGGAGTAAAAATCGCAATTTTTATTAATTATGTCAAACATATAGCATCTTTTTTGCTCTTTACCTTTTGTTTAATAAATAGACTTTACAAATAAGTCAAATTTGTTTTGCTTCTGTCTCTTTCTTTGCCTGAACTTCATTATCCTTAATTTATCGACATGAGTGTAGATAACGCAAGACTGCCTATTGTTCATTTTCTCCTGATCTACCGTGACACAGATGGTTTTCGATTGTTTTTCTGGCCTGCACGTTCTCCAGGTCTTCCCCCTTTGAAAATATCTGGTCATGACTTGCTGAGAAACTGGGACGCCCCCTCACTCTCCATCCAGTTCAACTGATAAAGTATTGCACAGACATGAAGCAGCGTGGAATGATTTGTCCCTATATCTGTTACCCTAGCACATAACTACTCGATTCCTAACCGGGTTAGTACCGTTTTAGCATCCGGAGGCGGCAGCTGTGTGTACTTATTACAAACCCTGTACACCTTCGAAAAAACTTGTAAATTTAATTATCTTTTTCTTATACTATGCTGTATGCGTACAATCAGTAAAATTTTACTATTTGCATTTCTTCCTGGTGCTGTAATTTTAATGGCCAAATGCGGGCATTTATTCAAAAAGTACAAAAACATTTAACTAATATTCCTATATTATGCCATTTTACTATTCTATTAAAGATACACGAGTCAAATTATCTTTTAATGTCTTTTTTCTAGTACAATAACTCTCCTCTCGTTTAATGCCATTAAACGTACTTAATACGAATACCTTTATAGAGAGGCTGAAAAAAGGCTTAATTTTTCTTATGTCCTTGATGTAACATTTTTTAAAAGTGTGTGTTACTACATAGAAAAAAAAACGGATGTAATAAAAAATAGAAGTGCTCTTCTTAATATCTTTTTTTCCTAACGTCGTTTCGAGAAAATTTTATTCTATAATTAGAAACCACTATCATAAAACGACATTAAGCGTTATTAGAAGTTGGAAAATACCATTGAAATTGAAGCTTTTATTTTTTCATACAGTTATTTGCAATTAACTTCTGCACTTTGATACATCTTTCCCTTTAGATTTTTGTAGGCAAGTATAGACTGTTATCTTCGTCCTTTTTGATTATCCTTCCTTTATTGATCATAATTAGGTATCGTATTTATAGTTGTGTGGATATCTCTTTTCTATACTACAACATTGGAATTCTAGTTTCCTCTTGATACTTAGAACTAAAGTCCTATTTCCTGAAATGAAGGGAAAAAACATTGAAATAGAGCACACATTAATAAAACAAATAAATGTTTTTTGATTAAAAAATTAGTGTATTTTAACAGTGTTACATTAAATCTCTTTGTTTTCTAAAGAAAATAAAAACCACTAGTAACTTCACTTTGTTGTTTCTTTGTATTTTAATTTATTTTAAATGTTATTTTTGAAGCATAATTCCGCATAATGAATATATAAATAATGCATATTTTCTGTAGGAATAATAGAATTAAATTTTACTTGAAGTACTAAGAGCTATCAGAGCAGCGTTCCTCAAAAAAAAAAAAAAAAAAAGTAGAGAGAGAGAGAGAAAAATTTCTTATTTTGAGCATTGGTATAAAATTAAGCGGAAATAGGACCTAAGCAACACGAAAAAAATAACAGGTTGTTTAATTCAGTGCTAGAAAAATAGATTTTGATAAAACTCTTTTGAAAAGCTAAACGTTAATAGACTTAATTTATAATACATTATTTTACTAACAAATTTGTCACTGACAATTTATAAAAATAACTGCGATTATATTAAGTCTGCTAAGTTATGTGGGAATCTGTACATGATTGAATAATGGTTTAATTTATCCGTGGGAACTGTTATCGAAATATTTAAATATTATTGTATTACCTTTTCGTTATACATTAAAATTTGATTATGTTGTCAAGTGAAAATATCTCATTCTAAAAATAGAAAAATATTAAATTCAAAACTGGACTGTTATGGATAAATTAAAAATAAACAAACCCTTGAACATTTATAAACAGATTAAACTTACCATTGGAAATCAATATATTTCAGGTGAAAGGATCTTCAATAAGTGTATGTATACGATTATGTATAAAATAAATAAAAATTATTTCGAGGAAGTAAAAGGGAAATTGAAAATGGATTTTTGTGTAAGAAAAACGGGAGAGCAGTATTGTTGGAATTTCAAGACTTATTTTTATTTGTAAATTGTATTCGGATTATCAAGAAATGTGTTATGAATTTATTTCTATTTATAATTTTTAGTGTACATAATGTTCAATAAAAGAATTTATAGAACTTAATGCTAAATAAAATCCCTGTGCCTTTTATAAAATTAAAAATGCCTACAGCCTCTAAAACGAAACTTTGATTGCATCTCACTTCTAACATACACTAAAAAATACTATCAAAATTTGAACCATCCAGTAAATTTCAAGAAACAGAACTGCTCCTTCAATTTTCTAAATGTATTATTAATTCTTATAAGATTAATCAAAATAGTCCGGTAATTCCTTATGTACATATTATGTTTTCTGCTCTTATATTGTATTACTATTACACAATAAATTCTTACTATTAATTTCACAATAATATAATATATATTAGTCTTCTTTTATTCAAACACTTTTTGAACTGTAAATTTTGACATGAAATTATAGAAAAGTTTTGTGTAAAAACATATACAGTCAGACCCCGATTTGATAAATTCATCAGGACTGAACATTTTGTTCGTTAATTTGGAGTTATTCGTTATATCGGGGTCCAAGTAAAATACAATTTTTTTACACTTACCTTTTGAAAATTTTATAATAAACAACTACATAAAAAATATTCATAGTTAGAAATAATACACTTTTTATTCAACAGCTAAAAATACTATAAGGGAATTACAAGTATTACACATCAGTTAGTTGGACATTTTAAAATACTGACGAATAGATGTTTGACAATCTTTTTGATTCCTGACTTGAAAGAGTTCTTTTCGGCTTCTTAAAAAAATTACTGCATCATTTACATCAAGCTGCATAAGAGAAAGGTATTTTTTCCCAGTTTTAAAGCAATAAAGCATTAGAAAATGTAATAGTTTTGTTAGGAGTTTTATTATCAATTTCTGCATTAGAATCGCTATTCATTGGTTCTGACAAATCCACAATTTCCTCGACTTCAGGTACACAGGTAGGCAGTCCGTCATCAAATGTGTCATAATCGTTAAAGACTCAAAGATTAAAGACTCAACTCAAGACTCACTCGATAAGTTACAGTCATGACTCATTTGCTTCAGGAAAGTATAATGATAGTCTATTTAAATTTGCTGCTTACAAGAAAATACTTTTTTCTTCAAGACAAAAAGAAAGTGCCATTTGAAAAAAAAAATCCATTTTTTCTAATACAAAATAAAAAAAATTCCAGCTGCTGATATAATTCATTAATTTGGGGTTTATTATTCGTTAAATGTTTTTTCCCCTTCATTTTAAACGGGGAATAAAGAAAAATTCGTTACATCTCAAAATTCGTGAAATAGGGGTTCGTTAAATCGGTGTTTGACTGTAAATTGATCATCTTTTCCTTTAGAATTAAAAACAACTGTGTAGAGAGCAGAAGAAGTGGTTGAAAGTCCTCACATTGGCGTGGTGTGGAAGTTAGGAGAATGAAGTACCGGCTCAGGGGCCATCTTCATCCCTTGACCAAGGCTCAAATCTACGAGGTCCGTTGCCAATAGTCTTCGTGTAGCTTTGACTGCCATTTTAACAAACAAACACTCACTCACTCCCCTTAGAACTCTTCAAAATACGGTTGTTAGTCTACATTTTTTTTTTGAAAAAAGTTTTAAAGAAATATACATGAAAACATAATTAGGTTATTTCACAAATTTAAATTAGCTCTGTAGCAACTCCTATCTTTTCCCTCCCATTTTTTTGCACATTTAGTCCCGAAATGTTCCTTTATCATTGAATTCAATAAAAGGCAAAGAAGAAAATCGTTTTTAATACATTAGATCACATTCTTACGATAGAAATCTTCTTACTTTCTATTAAAAAGTTTTCAGAATACGGTTGGTTGATTTCCAAGATTTCCGGGCGGATCGTAACGAATGTGTTTTTGGATCCACATTCATTTATATTTTTTAAGTCGAGGCTACAACTTTATTTGTTAACCTCAAATATTGGCATTAATGGGATTCTCTACTCCAAATGAATGCTCTCTCTAGTTAGCAGCGTTCATTAAAGTGATTGATGCATTTCGACCAACAGCCCTCTTCTACCATTAGTCTGATTTTTTTGTGGGAAAAAAAACTTTTCTCTGATATATGTCGATTATACTGATTGATGATTTTGACAGTCTAGGATTCATTTGCGTTTTCCTTCGGTACGCCCCTACTCATTTGCACACGGGTCGCCGATCGCGATAAAAGTATTTCGTTGTCCATGTTTAACCTCACGCTTCTGAAATTCTTTTCAGTATTCAAATGGTAAACGGAGTGGAAGCTGTGAAAAGAAAAATATCCTTTCGCTTTTTGGGGAGGGAGTGTCATGCAAATTCAAAGTCTGAGGCGGGATGCATGCGGCATTAAAAAGAGAGGAAAAGACGAAGAAAAGTAACGGAATAGAAGACGCTATTCAACTTTTGCAAGAAAGTTATCTTCCTGAATGAATGCCGGTTTTAAAAAGAAGACCTAACTTAAGCTATACTCTGTATAAATAGATAAAAACTCATACAAATTTGATTGCATTCGTATTCACTAAGAAATCAGTTTTTTCTCCTACTGATGAATTTCAAATGAATTTTAGTTTTTATTTGTTTTTTTACTGCTTATGTGTTATGTGTTTTTAAATTTTATTTTAAACTTCTAACTGTTGAATTACTGATTATCACAAAAAATAAATACTTTAAACATATTTCTGGTATATATCGTATATTCTGGCTTATAACGCGCACTTTTAACACAAAAAATAAGATGAAAATTTATGGGCGCATGTTATACCCCGGATATACGAATGTTATTTTTAAAATACACAAAATATGACAAAAAATTAGATTTATATGACGGTTGGAACTTTAATAGTGGCAACTCTGCTGTAAAAACGCTACATAACAAAATCAAAGAATGTCGTATGTACCACATGTGAGCTATATACCTACCTTACCTCTCTCAGCAAAAAGACTCGTCCTTCCGACTTCACGCGCATTCGAAGTGACTCGAAGAACTGATTCTTGTATTAGCTTGCGGTCTAAAGTAAGTGTTGTCAGGATGTTTTCAAAACAAGAACAACGAAATTGGATAAAAATTGAATGTGCTAGAGGTGGTACAGCAAGACAATGTTATCTAGGGTTTCAGGAGACTTTCGGGGACATTGCCTTACAGAACTGTAGCAAGATGGGTAAAAGCCTTCAATGAAGAACTCCAGAATGTGGCAGACATGCATCAACCAGGTCGTCCTAGTGTCAGGAAATCATAAGTGCATGCTGTTGCCACACTAATGGACAGTTATTGATCCCAGATCTGAGACATTGTGACTTAATTCCTAAGAGATGAAGGAACAACTTCATGACACTCGCTTCAAAACTGTTCCAGAGATTCTTGCAGCAGTAGACTTCATTTATTCTTGCAGCAGTAGACCGGTCCATTCTAACTATCAACAGAACAGGCGCTGCTACAGGTGTTCTGCGACTTCCTCATCGTTGGAAACGGATTATACACAATGCTGGCGATTATAATGAAGTTCTGTAAAACATGGTGACATGAATCCCTTTGTGTTCCATGTAAATAAATTGCTGCCACTATTAAAGTTCCAACCCTCGTATATGTATCTAAACATTGTTTCTTTAAAGGAATCGACATATTTTATAAAATTTCATTATTGGATATCATGAAAAGTTCGTCATGTTCATTTTGCGTAATATCTTCATGCATGTCATAGAGATAGAATTCTATTTCATATTTTCACTATCACTGTTACTCTGATGGAAGATGATACATACATAAATGATCATCTTCCATTCCATCTAGATTGTTAGATATACTATTTTTTTTTCAAATCACATTTAATTACCATAAAATCTGTCGTATAACGTACACCTATACTTTCAAGCTACAATTTTTATATATATAACTTTTAGGTATATTCACGGTACAACACACATCTCTTTTTTTATAAAGAAACCTGAAATGCATGTGCACAATGCTTCTATGTTTTGAAGTCATTTATTTGAGATATCATCCCAGGATTTTGAAAAAATGGTATATTTATAGAGCTATAAATTATTTACGTCCATACAGAGACGTCTTAAAACTTCTTGAGGCCCTGGGCCCCTATACAAATGTAGGCCCCACCTATGAGCCTTAAAAGTAGACAGTATGTAGAATACACTGTCTAATACTCGTACAAGCAATGATCCAAAACAAATAAATGTGCATGACTTACAACCTCACAAACTGGCTCGACCGATTGCCACCTTTTGACTGAAGGAGTAATTATGGTAGGCCTATTAATGGACCACGGTCATCGCATGTAGCCAGTTGATATATCGTTTGAAATTCTCAGTTTTTCGGAGAAAAAATAGCTGACCTTTGAAATTATTCGAATCATTATCTTATTAAGGATGAGTCGAGAAGAAGACGAGACCCCCCTTGTGGTCAAGGCCCTGGGCCCTTGCTTAGTTGTCCCATGCCTTAAGACGTCCCTTCATTTATAAGGCATGTCTCATTTCTTTTAAATAAACAGAATTTCGATTTATATAGAAATCTAATTTTTTTTCTGTGCTCATCTTGTGAGGGTATTGGTCTAATCGACACCCCTCTCTCTCCGTCCTGCATGACTAAAGGTATGGTGGGAAACGAAGCATCACCAACAACTTCCATAATAACAATTATTTTTATTTATCTCCACACACGCTTAAACACTCACAACGGAAACTACAAAAGGAAACCTAGGAATGATATATAAAGAGTTATTTAATCTCACCGTATAACTTCTAAGTAAACCTGACTACGTGAACTAGATAAGGAGAACAAGCGCTAGTGAACCGATAACTAATTCTATCTATCTTAAATCCTCAATTTAATAATTTAATCTCTTAGCAATTACTTCCTTAACTGGCGCTATATTTATGAATGAAATATTCCAATATTCACACTTGCGTAACAGCTCCCCGGCTCCATCTATCTTACATCTAAAAAACCTATAGACTTTATATAGTCAAACTAATTTAAATATCACGGTTTCTTCTTGAAAGACTGTGAATTAATGTGAATGCTAGCCCCAAAGTTTCTTTTAGGATTAGTAGGAAAAATGTCGCGAAAGGATCCGTCACAATCTTTTTTTTATTTTTAAAGCTCTCGTTTTTATATCCGGTGTATAATGCACACCCGTCCATTTCGATCTTATTTTTTGTGTTAAAAGTGCGCGTTATACGCAGCATTTTGCGGTATGCCAGGTTTAATTGCATTCCATACTTTAATTATCCACTCTCACTCTATGTGTGGACTTTAAAAGATAGGAATATTGCCCATATAGGCTTTAAGTTTCTTAGGAATAAATGAGTGCACATTATACACCAAAATATATGGCATATTAAAAGGAAGGGGATTTTAAGATGAAAAAACTACTCTCATCGATCACACACCACATAAAAACTTTATCAGTTAAGACTTTACTCTGTTGTGCAAACCTGTGTCTTCAGTGACTCTTATAATGTTTATTTTTCATTTTTCATGTTGCTCCATTACTATTTGTTGTATAATTCAGATGATTAAAATTGCTTCTATTTTACCTACATGATTTTTGAGATTTGAATGGCTTTGACTTATTTTTTTAAAGAAAACTAATGAATCATTTAAAAAAAACAATATACATATCTTACAGGCCAAATTCGTTTATAGAACAGCATAATACGAAAGTATGAACACTTAAATCAACAGCCAATTGTGAAATATTTCTTGCAGAAAATTTTAGAAAATAAATCTCCATTTTTTGCAAGTTGTTGACAAATAAAGTCTCAAATATATTAAGTCATTAATTCGACAAATTATTGATAGTTAAAATAATCCTTGGCGACAACTTTGCATGAATGGTGAGTGTTTCCTGATTTTTACAAGCAAAACCGAAATGTTTACGCTTTTTTATTCTTGTAAAGTTTTTCCAAGTTTGATAACAATACATTTGAAATATGTTTTTTTTTACAAATAATTGACAACAATGATTCTATACGCTCCATATACATGTAACTTGCTTTCATTATTAATACGCATTAAAAATATGGAAGTTATAACAACTTTTTAGAGTTTTAGTTCCGCCTCTGAGCAGAAATTAAATTCAGTTGTCCCCGAACTTGCCATGGCAGGAAAACTTTTCCTTCAAAAACTGAAACGTTCTTTATACTGATAATCGATGTAGGGAAGCCAAGCGAAACAGTGTTGCAAAAAAGTGTCACTTCACTGAATAGCGAATACGCAATAAAACATGTTTCATTCACGATGAATGACAGTGCGTGATTTCTATAATCAGTCATTTTTAATTTTCTCTCTGTTCTACGTCAAACATTCTCTTTACGTGAATTACGCTCCCTCCCATACAGAGAACACTTATCAGACCCAGCTGTATACTCAGCAAACTTTGTGTCACGATAGTTTCATGTTACGTTCGAGACTATTTGAATAATGATTTAATATTTTCACATACAGATAAGAAAACAATGAATTAGAATGAAAATGACCGAATATAAAATTATACGTCAGTTTAAATCGGTTTGTATAAGATAAGTATACATTGAATAATTTATCACGCTTTTGCTTCAAGAAAGGAAATATTATCTATATGTTTTAAGTATCTCTGTGTGGTATACAACGTGCATATATTGTCCAACTGTCATTTAGATTTCTGTTGAAAACATCGTACGAATCAAGCTAATTTCTCCTTACATAAGAAACAAATTCTGCCTTAATATTTATTTAAGAATTTTCCTTTTTCTTTGGTGTATTTTTCTTTCTCTTTTGAAAATTTCACTGTACTTTAAAATATTTTTATAACAATTAATTAATTTTGGAAAGTTACGGCGGAAATAGTATCACCATAATTGCAAAAGAGCTCTTGTTGGCTTGAAATCGAGACGTTCTAATTCATCCTACTCATATCCAATGGAACTCAACTATGGGTTTGGAATAGTCCAGTCTAATAGCTTAACATTTAAATCAAACCACATGTGCATAGGTCTTGCAGTATGGAGAGGGGTAAGGCGATGTTAAATAAAATGTACCCTTTCGGATTTCTTTATGTAATATAGAGTGCTCGAAACTGTCCAAAATGACGAGATAGACTTCCATCCCGAAAGTTCATTGTAAAGGAACCAAATTACAAAGGCCAAACCATGAAAAACACCCCTAGACCTTTACACCTTCTCCTCCAAATTTCGCTTGTGGCACAATACAGTCAGTTTCTCAAAGTCGAAAATCTTTACACCCAGATAGTATACTTTAATTCTTCATTCCACAACATTTAACGCAAGTGTTCAAGACTCAAGTTTTATTTACTTTTGACAGTAAGAGACGCTTGGTATTGGTCGTAGTAATGTTTCGTTTATAGGCAACAACTCTGGCATGAAAACCAAGATTTTGAGGTTCGTGACGACTTATCATAAAGCTAAGGTTGCATCCAGAGATTTCTTGAAATTCCTGACGAATTTTTTATGTTAATCCATATATGATTGACTTTCATAACTGTCTTCAGTACTCTTCAGACCCATTCTATTAGATGATATGGTCTATATATACAAGATCGTAATTACACTGTTATAACAACTGGAAGTTTCTACTTCATAATAATATCATACGCAGTAGAACGGGACACTTCTAACATAGCAAAAATGTCAAGAACAGCTTTCCACATTAGTGACAGCTGATTAGCTGATCACATTCAAAATAATTTAGATAGCGTTTTCCTTCCATTGTATTTTTTAGCTATGAAATTATAATTGCGAAGTCGTCTTCTTTTTTTAAAACTTGTCTATGAGTTAGTAGCTCGGTATCACTAGTCGAATTTTCTAATCTTGTGTTTTGAGTTAAAAATTGAGTTAGTACTGGTAGATGTTACCAGATCCATTGCTTTATATACACTCATTGCCGTAAAGATTTACACGCCAAGAAGTAAGAGTGTGATCGTTTCGAAACTTGGCATGAAGGTACGTGTCAGGTTTATATAAAAATCATTAGAAATGCAGCGTGATTGCGCATTGTGTAAGGTCACCAAAGGGCGTTAGCTTTGGATTACAAAACAGGTAAGCAGAACTTGTTTGCGTGTGTTTAATCTGTTTTAGAGGGAAGCTTTTTAATTAAAGATATAACCGCACCACTATCGGACACAAAATGATCTGTTGTTAGAATTCAAGAGGAAAAAATTATAGGGATGAGGGAAACCGGGTGGTGAGCTCGGAGTGTAACTCTCCATCTAGGCCGTTCTGACTTTACTGTGAGGAGGATTTGGAAGCAGTGGAGAAGGGTTTGTTACACTGTGACCATACTCAGGAAGCTCTTGACAGGCTGATAGTTGAGAAGACCGACACATCATACGATTCGCACGCTTAGCGTCAACCGTCACATTGCCCTTCCTCCATACACAGGCAACAATTTCACTATGGCCCTCTATGTCAGTCCGTACCATCTCAAAATGCCTGGCTGAAGGACAGTCCATTACCCTGCACTACAAACGAAACCCACTCAACGTAGCCTCTGTTTGGAGTGATGTTGCTCTTGAAGGATTTGAACAGCAGCCGAATGGAATCAGGTCACTTTCAACGACGAATTTAATTCAATTTGAGCAATCATGACAATTGTGTACGTGAGTGGAGACAGCGTGGTGAACATCTCAATCCTGCCTTCGCTGTACAGAGGCATATCGCTTCCACAATTAGTATGATGGCATGATGTGCCATCGCATACAACACACTGTTACCCCTAATATTGATCCCTGGCTCCATGATAACCCAGAGGTAGGTTTGTGATATTCTTCAGCCACATGTATTATCATTCATGGCAGGGATCTCAGGAGTCATTTTTGTACAGGACAATACTCACCCACATACAGCAAGTGTTTCACAGGACTGTTTCTGCCCCATTTTTATCCATCCCTGGCTTACCTGATTCCCAGATTTGTCACCTATCAAGCATATATAAGATAATTTAGGAAGGCAAGTTGGACAGCTTATGATTTTTGTCGTTAGAGGCGCGTTTACAGCAACTAGGGAATGGGATGTCGAAAGACAGCAAACTGGACTTGTATAACTCAAAACCCAACCGTATCATATTACGTATTCATACTACAGATGGCTTAACAAGACACTAAAATCTTCATTCATTTGTAATTTTTCTTCAATGAATCATCAATTTGCTTTGATTTTGCAATCACTTACTTTCATCGACGTTGTATTTTCGTATGTAAAATTCCGTATATATCAGGTCTGAAATTTGGATGTATAGCTGAAACTTCTGGCGCCTTAAAAATTTCGAACCGGTTCAGCATTGAGTCGAGCTGTATGGCTATGACAGATACGGGCAAGTCATTCCATGCTCCTTCAACTCTATGCCACCTTTCATCAATCAATAATGAACAGAGAGAAGTGGTAGCCTAGTCAATCAGCAAACCATGAGCAGATGTTTTCATTGAGAGGTATGGAAAACTTGCCAGTCAGAACAGCAGTCAAACACTCTCTTAGTCAAGGCAGATGAGGGCATGTGAGGAGGTTTTTCAATAGCTTATTGATACATGACATCTCCGAGTCCTCGAAGGAAGGAAACAGCCACCGGCCTTAAGACCTGAAAAATGTAGTGCTGACTGTTCAAATTATCGACGATGCAAACAAGAGGTGTTCATGCCGCATATCCAATGACTGTTCATAACATCACTTCAGGTGCAAGTCCGTATGACAGTATTGAATGTAAGTAGGCCACATGCGTTCTCCTCGGGGACTCCTTACCCGGATACATTCATTAAGATGCTGCTCTCAGAAATGAGACTCGTCTGAAAAAACGACGTGGTCACTCTAATATCCACTTTTGTCGTTGGGCGCATCACAGTCACCACACGTCTCTATACTGCTGTGACAACAGTCACCGTGTAGTCAGTCCATGCTGCTTCAGACGTTGTCTTACTGTTCATGCATATACTTGTGCTGAAAACAAGCCCATTTAGTGATTCAAGGTCCGTGATGGGACTCTACGAACCTGCATGTCCTACCTGACAACATGTATGTTCCCTCGGACGGCAGTGATGGAAGGCGATTACATCATGCTCAGCGTTCAGTTTAACCCTTCTGAGCCTGTTGATTCCATATTCTTACGGCAATTGTTAAATTCTGGTTAAGGCAAGAAGCAATATCGCAGAACGATGAACTTCCCGTTTGAGAGGCCACGATTATTGCCACTATCGAGTTCTGTAGCTAGCTGATAGCCATTTCTCCTTCTTATAAGAGGAATAACATGCTCTTCTCACAAACAACCAGCATTTAAGTGTGGCTACATATATATATATATATAAGGTATTAGGTATGTATACACTCTTTTCCAAATATATATATATATATATATATCAAAGCATCCTTAAAAGTAAACGGATCCTTTCAAAATTTCCCTAGCAGTTTCTTTTATTCCAAATAAGTATTAAAATGTTTCTAATTTTAAAAAGGTCAATGAACTTATTTTTGATTACATGCATAACAAGTAAAAATTGAGGAAGGTTTATCTTTTCTCGTTGTCGATGTCGGTTCCCTGAAGAAACGGTCAATAAGGCGGCTACGTTGTAGAAACTTTATAGTGAATTGAGTATCTTCAAATGTGGTTGCATAGTCGACATACGAAAAACTGACTGGTTATACGGAACAAAATGTCTTACAGACAAGTCTGAGCAGAAGTATTTGCTGCAACGGTTACTGTATTGAACTTATTGGTTGAATGAAGGCCCTAGAAATCCAAGATATACGAATATGAGGAGAGATCGGATGGTTGAATGATTGATCTGAATTTCCCCAAGGACATTATTGTCCGATATTTAGTGCTATGTGTGGATGTATTTGTACACTGCTGGCCACCGTAAATGCAACACCCTGAAAGAAGCGCGCAAATAACAGGAAATTTACAACATGCATTAGCGGAGGTGAGAATGCAAATGATTAGAATTTCAGCGCAGACACACATCACGCACGCCTGTGGCGCCACCTCAAAGCGCTATTTAAGGCTTGGAAATTTCGACGATTTCAAGTTCGGCAATTGTGTTTTTCTTGTGGTTTTTTCAAAAAAAACGATCAGTTATGTCTCGTAGAAAACAGCGATCAGCTTTTGATCAAGTATCCGAGTTCGACAGAGGAAGGATAGTGGCCTACCGAGATTACTTTCAGGGAAATCGGTAGTCGTGTTGGACGAAACCAAACAACTGTAATGCGGATATGTGACCATTGGATGCAGGAGGGTACGATGGACCGACGTGGTCGATTGCATCCACCTCAGTGCACCACTTCACGTGAGGACAGGAAAATTGTGCGCATGGCAGTGACGGATCGCTCAGTCACATCACGAACTATAGCACAGCACATTGAGTCTGTAACGCATCATTCAGTGTCTGCGCGTCCCATTCGACGCAGTTTTCAGCAGAGTGGTCTGTCCGCAAGACGTCTATTGCTTGGTCTACCCTTGGCGCAGAACCACAGATGTCTCCACCGCCAATGGTGCGATGAAAGAAGGATGTGGGTGGCAGAATGGAATAAAGTTGTCTTTAGTGACGAGTCACGCATCTGTCTGCGCCACCACGATGGTCGGATTCAAGTCTGGAGACACCGTGGAGAGAGGATGCTGAACAGCTGCGTTATGCACCGCCACACTGGTCCTGCACCGGGTATTATGGTATGGGGCGGTATTGGATATCACTCTCGCACTCCTCTAGTACACATTGCCGGTACTTTAAACAGCCAGCGCTACATCTCCAAGGTGTTGGAACCAGTTGTTCTTCCTTACCTTCAGGGCTTGGCCACAGCCATATTTCAACAGGATAATGCGCGACCACACGTGGAATGCATTGTCCAAAAGTTCTTCGTCAATCACCAGATTGAATTGATTCCCTGGCCGGCTCGCTCTCCGGATCTTTCGCCGATAGAAAACATGTGGTCCCTGGTTGCTCAACGATTGACCCAGATTACACCCCCAGCTGCCACAGCAGATCAACTTTGGCAACGTGTGGAAGCTGCTTGGTCTGCCGTACTCCAAGAACACATCCAAAGTCTCTTTGAATCAATGCCGAGGTGTGTGGCAGCGGTGATCTCCAACAATGGCGGCTACTCTGGCTACTGATTTTGGCAGGAACCACACTTCACAGAAGTCTATAAATTTAATCATTTGATACTTGGTCAACATGTTACCTACAAAATAAATTTTGTTGTGCTATCTCTTGTCTTTCTTGGTGTTGCATTTACGGTGGCCAGCAGTGTATATTCCATAAATCCCTATATAGGGCAGCAGACCCTTTCAAATCATCCGTGGTACCATCTCTATTTCTAGGCAATTAAATAAGTTTACGATCACACTGTGGCGTTTAATACACATGCCTTTAACTCCTCCCAACATCAGCAGAGTCATCTAGATCAGCGTTTCTCAACCTTTTTATCATATTTTAGATATTTTAGATTCTTTGATTTTTCATATTTTAGATTCTTTCGATTTAATAATTTTAGTTTAATTGTATTTAAACGTGCCTTCAAAACAAAAAAACAGTTGCACCAAAAATTGAATATAAAGTGATTTAACATTTTAACTCAATAAAATGCTAAATCACTGAGAACCCCGAACTTGTTTCTTTTGCCACGAGAAGGTTCCATTTGGGGTACACCTGAAATGTGTTGCTTTTGTCCAGTTTATTCTATTGTTTTGTTTTGGTTACTATCCCTGCAGAAAATTCTTTTCATACAGATAGGTCGTCGGAAATGACCAAAGGGATTTAAATGCTCTGATGGCAGGGTCTCCATGAATGTAATCCAGAACACCGGCAGAGTTGATGTACCGAACGTAGTTTTAAGGCCACCGACTCTTACAATCTCCAGCAGTTGATCTTCTTGCACAGACATACTACTAGATTCGCCTGTTTTGTTGACAAATGGATCTCGCGAATGCCTTCCTTGCCAGTTTGTGAGGATTTTCTGGTTGTGAAGTAGTGTTCGAACTTCACAGCTTATAAAATGGAAATAATTTAATGTTTCTTTTGTGGACCGATACCAGCCCCGACCCGGGGGTTGGGGACTACTGATCTAAAGTGTCGCAACTGATTAGTATGGAAGCCAGCAGACTGAAATCGCGTAGTATTCATTGATAAATCCCTCTTTAATCTCGAAGCAGATAACCATCCTATCCATGCTAGGAGAGTCGAAAGCTAATGATACCAACCAGTCTTTGTTTCACAGATGCATACAGCCATTACTCCGGGAGTGATTATGTGAAGGGTTACTTTTAAGACAGCAGGTTGTTTCTAGTCATCCTGTTCACTACCTTTATAGCTCAACGATGCATTGATGATATCCTGAGGCCAACTGCGTTTCCCTTCATTATACTACATCTGGGGCTATATTCAACAAGATAATAGTACCCATATACGCGGCTCGCATCTCTCTGGATTTCCCCCAAGCTGTTGATACTCTTTCTTGGACAACTAGGTCACCCGACCTTTTTTTCAATGTAACGTGCAAGGGACGTATTCGATCGCTAGATTCAATCCCTCCAAACTGCCGCAGATTTGGTGCAGCAATTGTTTAATGTTGGGTAGAATGTATCGCAAAATGAGATTAGAAATCTTTAAACTCATTTAGAATTTTTGAAGGTTTTGAATTTTTAATCATTTCTCTTTAACTGTGCGTAAGCATCACATATGTTTAATTCCTCTCAAATCAGTCACTTTCTTCACCATCCTTTATTTTTTATTTATTTATTTACAAAAGAGTATAATACATGGGATAGAGTTAACCGAATTGAAAGAAAATTGATAGATATGAAATACATTATCAAAAAAGAAGCTCTCTAACGATATTATTGGAATTGATGATTTAAATGAGGAAACACAACTATATATACACTCAAGAGCCAAAACATTATGACCACCTGTCAATAACGAGTTGGCCCACATTTGGCGCGCAACACAGCTTCAACCCGCCTTGGCATGGATGCCACAAGTCCTTGGTAGATGGCCAGAGACAGATTGTACCAGATGTTTAAGCAAAGGTCACACAAATCCGAGATATTGCGAATTGGTGGTCTTTGAACTCTGAGCTGCCGTACCAAGACATCCCAAATGTGTTCTATCGGATTGAGATCCGGTGAGTTAGGTGGCCAGTACATTAACTGGAATTCAGCATCATGTTCCTGGAACCAGTCCAACACAATTTTAGCCTTGTGACATGGGGCGTTGTCCTGTTGGAACATTCTATTTCCAGCTGGAAAAACAGAGGCCATGTAAGGGTGCAACTGGTCCGCAATGATGTTCAGATACCTTGCAGCATTCATGGTCTGCTCTACCACAACCACGGGTCCCAGAGACGACCAAGAGAACGTCCCCCAAAGCATAATACTGCCACCACCGGCCTGTGTATGACCTACTGTACATTGAGGGAGCAACTGTTCGCCTGGAAGACGGCGTATCCTGACACGGCCATCGGCGTGATGAATGGCAAACCGTGATTCATATGACCAGGCAACTCTCTCCCACTGATCCATGGACCAGTTGCGATGTTCCCAGGCCGAGCGCAGGTGCAGTTGGCGATGACGCTTGGTCAACAAAGGCACACAAGTGGGGCGTTTGCTGCGTAGCCCCATGTCCAAACATGTCCGCTGAACAGTGTGCTCCGATACTATTCTACTTGTCTCTGCATTGTATTGGGCTGTCAGCTGAGCCACTGTCTGACTCCGGTTTTGCTTCACCATGCGAGACAGTCTCCTACGACTTTTTCTTTGATAGCGTGTGGACGTGCAACACCATGTCGTCTTCTGCTGGTTTCACCGTCATTCATCCACTTTGCATAAGTAGTAACAACTGCAGATCGCGAACAACCCACGAGTCGTGCAGTTTCGGAAATACTTGTTCCGAGCCTTCGAGCCATTACAATCTGCCCTCTATCAAAGTCGCTTATATCCGCAGCCTTTCCCATCACACACAGAAGTAAGTGAAAGAATGATTCTTCAGACTCTCCAGCAGCAGTTAAATACCATTTCCACCTGATCACGTACCTCCACGTCATCCAGGTGAGTTCATTGCAAAATGTAGGGGTGGTCATAATGTTTTGGCTCTTGAGTGTATATACATGATAAGAAAATCAATAGTGCATTCGATACAGTTCGTGGTTTTTCTTTGCAAGGTTTTCATACATTCTCCAATTGGCGAATTAGATCGGCATGATCTAGGGGTGGGTGAAAACATCTGTTCATCAGATCTATTGAGAAGTGCTCTGACGATCGTGTGACCCAGGGAATTTTTGCAGAAACACGAAGATTAAATAATATGCTGCCGAGCAATATCCTGTATAAATTTAAGCCTAGGACTCCATGAAAGGAAATACAACACTAAGAAGCGTGTAATCTTGCCGACATATTGCCGTGCTGTAAAAGTGCCACGGATGACAACTAAAGGGATTTTACTCTCAAATGAATTAAATCTCTAACCCTAATTCCTATTTGTCAGGCAGTGTAGCAGACGACAGTCAGGTTAGTATCCCCCCACCACTGTCCTGAACGTATCTCGACACGTCTTTTCTGGACATAAAGGCTCAGTTAGAAGCAGGGCTCATGTTTAAAAACAACTCTAATCTATTCCGTGAGATTCCAGTTCAAACAGTCCAGTTAGTACAGTCCATGTGGATCGACGAAATCATATTTGCATGTAAATTATACCTAGGCATTGGAATATCTTTTGTTTCATGAGTTATCCGTGAATACTCTAAGTAATCCTCTGTAGCTCCGGCTAGTCAAGAATTGGACTCCAATAGTTATTAATTTGCATATTTTCTCGTCAGGTATATGCGAGCGCATTTACTTCCTATTCAATTTACCCTTTCTTGGTGTGTCGCTTTTATGTTATAATGTTTGTATGTATATATATGTATCTGTGCAGACACAAAACATACATCAGGACTCAATAACTGATTCACACTTGAGTTACGTACATGAATATGAGGAAATATAGAATGTCGAAAGAATAATGATTAAATATTTTCTCTTATGTGTATATGGCGGAAATAGTAGGCAAACACAGAATGAACACGTTATTAGAAATTCAATTGTATTTCATTCTGAAAGAATGACAAATAATTCTTTAGTTACAGTGGTTTTTTCATTGTCGTAAACAAAAAAAAAATTTAAATATCAAGAGAAAAGTCGAAGTATTACTTTGGGGCTTTCAATAAATTATAAAATTCAGTAAATATTGCAAATAATTTTTCTGTTGCATTTTTGTTAGTTTTACAACCCCATTTCTGTACTCAATATTGGTTTAATTCATGTAAGAAATACAGACAACGGAAATTCGAAACATCATTTATAATGAACTGTATTAAAATATGTAAACTAAATAAGATTTCAAAAAACTTTCGTTATCTAACAGTAAATATACGAGCATATCCTGCTTTGTCACGTGCAAAAATGAAGTTGAAAATTATAAAAACATATTTTTAAAAAGAGAAAGGAAACAGAAAGAAGAAAGGTGTCACAGATTTTATCTGGTCAACAAGATAAAGTGTTATGGATGTAACGAAATGCTTATATAATAGGAAAATAGGACACCCAAGTAGATATATATTTATAGATATAAATCTTGTAGGTTAACTATAAACAAAAAATATAATAACAATCATTTGAACAAGTCATGATAAATGAAAACCAGTTCCTGTCTTATGCAAGAAAAAAAAAATTCAGTTTGCTGATAATTACAGATGTGTATCTAAAGATCATTGCATATGAAATTTGAATTTATGCATTTTAATATGGGCATTTGTATGGAAAGACGAAACTATTGCTATAAACAATGTAATGTTACAGAGCTCATTCATGTTCAACTACATATCCCAAGAAGGCAGCTGTTTATCAATGTCATACAACCTGATGAATCTAAATTTTAATCACACGCAAAGGAAGTGAGTTTTGATGCTGTCAAGAAATGGGGGGAGGGGTGAAAAAACTCTCTAACACATGGGTTTTCCAAGAATTTAAAACAGAACATTATGAGACTGATAATATTGGATATTTAAAAAATGTTTGTTATCGACACATATCCAACCTTTTTCGAAAGAGTGCCACTATTTGATAGGAAAAAAAAGATAATCATAAATGCGTGCCATTTCCTACTTTTCCAACAAACAAATATGGAAAAATGAAAAATGTTACTTATAGGCTTATTATGGGATTTTTATGCAAATAGCGCATTTTTTAATGCAAGTCTATATAGCCGAAATTTAAAAATAATATAATAAATAAGACGAAGATTAACTTAGGTTTTATTGTTAATCACTTTTTACAAATTCAATCAATTAGGTTGAGTATGAATAAAAATGAGTAACTTGAATCATTTAACTCAAAAAATAATTATTAAACGTTCAGTACTTACTTAATGTGGCTTTTGAATTTCTACTTTGTATACCAAGTCATCTATATTAGGATTAGCTCTTCCAGTGCGAACAAAATTAGATTATTATAAGTGCACATCATCTAGTTTTGACTGATATTTATTTAACTATATTTAGCTGAAAACATTTATTCACAAACATATTTTGATCCAAATTTTGAGATTTTTTGTCTGAGACAACCCCATTTAAATCAAATGGTAAAACATAATTGTTCATTATCTTTTCAAAATTTTGTTGATTTTTCAGTAAGTCCTTGCGTGCCGCTTTTACAACTCCATCGTGCCCCACTGTGGCACGTGTGCCGCGGGTTCGTCACCCCTCGTCTAAGATGATGAAATTATGAAGTAAAATATTTACATGAGAATTTTGTTATTATATTACCTAGTGAGAGTTGCCCATAATAATTGATAGATAAAAATGTCAAAGCATAAGTCCAACTCTTACTGTGTCTAGAATTAGATGTTTTCATTTCTTATCTAAAACTTTCTAAAAATCCTATTTCATGTTTATTTATCACTTAATTGTTCACAATAATTTGTAAAAACTCACACCGCTTAACCCTTACTGGACCATAAGGGTACTAACAGTAAATATTGGTATGTAAATGTTTATTTTAATAGGTTTCAACGAAAAATAAATAAAAGTCTTAAGAAAAATATAAAACAATGTGTAGTTTTTTTAAAATTTTGTAGAAATAGAATAGAATTATTTGTCATTATAAGACATTTGTTTTCCTTTGTTCCAATATACAGAATTATTGCATAAAATTATACTTACGAAATAACATAAAACATATGAGAAAACACAGTAATATATTATTAGATGACACACACAAACTGAAATAAGTAATAAGAATGAAAATTCAGAACACAAATGTTTCATCATTAGCGCCAGTTGATTTGACAGTTTTTTCCCCTAAACGATCCTGTTTTTCGTAATTGCGTACTGTATGCATTCTGTATTTGACATTATGTACAAAAAGTGCAGATAAAGTTATAATTAAATATCATAATCATCAATTTTAAAATAGGGAAAATGTTTCCCTTAATTGGGAAGAGGTTAGGAGTTTCTTTTGTCAAAGAAATATAGGATTTTTTCCCCCGTAAAACGTTCGATATAAAATAATAGAGAAATCCTTCCCTTTTTTTGGACAGATTTCCTGATATTTTCCTTTAGGTATAATTTTTATGATATTTAGTATCACTTAGATTGGAATACATGTGTAAAATTGTTTTAAGGAGATTATAACAATAAAAAATTATTTAAATTCAATATTTTGGCAAAAAATTAACTTAGAATGACCTATTTTCAAAATGTTCTCCTTTTACAAGAAATGTTTCTATAATAATAATACTTTGATTATATAAAGTAAAGACTTCTTCATAGAGCCTAAACTAGGATTTTTTAAAAATTCACATTATTTTTATATAGAGTTACTACCAATTAAAATAATTATCGGTGTTTTTTTCTTAAAATTGCTCCCCTCTGTTGTACTAAAATTTATAAATCCACTTCTATGTTATATATTTCAAACATTTTAGTTCAGGCTCTGTACGGATGTCTGAGCTATATACAAGCAAAATATTATTATTATAGATGCATTTTCCATAAAAGGGGAATGCTTTAAAAATAAGTCATTCTATGTTCATTTTTGTCAAAATGTTGAATTTAAATAATTTTTCATTTAATAATATTCTTATAACTATCTTATACACATATTCTAATCTAAGTGATACTAAATATTGTAAATATTGTTTATTTATACGCTTTTACAAAACCACGGTTCCGAATGTAGTCGGATACCTCAAAAGTAAATTTCTTATCAATTTAAGTACTTTTTATTTTCAACTTAATATCTGACTATTTTTAACATCTCTTTACAACCAAGCATAAGTAATGAATTTCGTTGATTTTACATTTTTTTGTTTTGTTTTGGTTTACTTTACTCAAAAATACTCAAGTTTTCATCTGAAATCTTAATTAATATGCTGACTACCACAATAACTTTTACGGGTCCAGTGTAAAAACCCAATACTTACAAATTATTTAATATGCAAACCATACAAATATTAGACAATTCATATTTGCATGGTTATGGTACGAAATTCATCTCGTAGCGACACAAATATGTCAAGTAAACAAACAAGATAACTCGTAGCTGGAGTCCTAAGCAATAATGTCAACTACGAATTATCTCGTAGTAGACCAGTCAAAGTGTTAGATAAACAACCCATTATTTAGGATATGATAGACCATTTAATTCATGATAGAAATAAATAAAAGTCAAAACTTTATGAAAATTTAGCTGGTGAAATTCAAGATGAACAATTCCATTCATTTTTTGTAGTTTACAATTTAACGTGCTAAAACTAAAAGAATGAAGTAATGTTTCTTTCCATGTATGATTATCGAAGCTGTTCAAATTAACAGAATAATTAAATATATTTTAAAATATTAGTGATGAATACACACTCCTCTTCGTTGATATTCATTTCATTCAATTTTAGAATATATAAGGTAGTTATTACTTATTTACTTACTATTTTAGGCTTAAAATATCTTAAATTTTTTTCTAAGAATTTTCAAACATGTGTGATAGAAATCTTTAGCACGTAAAATATAGCACTAATAACTTCAACACAACCTATTCAAGTTTTCATGATGTACAAATTCAAAGAATCTGAAAAAATTCCTTCCAAATGTTTCTCGAATGAATATGGTAAGAATTTCAAATTTATTATATCCAGTCTTCAGAAAAGTTATGATTACAGTAATCAATCCCACACACACGCACACAAGCACACACACAAAGCACACACACACAAGTACACACACACAAGCACACACATAGAAGCACACACGCGCAAGCCCACACACACACAAGCACTCGCACAAGCATAGGTTTTTCTAATCATATTTTTGGAAATTAAATTCCTAAAATCTAAATATTTGTGTAACTTAAGTTCACAAAGAATATTTTAAAAAAATTTTTTCTTTTTAAATTTCTTTTTAAATTAAGAAACTTAAGCCATTATAATATCGTATTCTAGCTTGTTCATTATACATAATTTTTTTTCTCAAAGTTAATGTAAAGTATTTGTAAATAATTTGTATATTGGTAATGCTACCTCAACTGAAAAAATATTCAAAATTAATTCATCTTTACTTATTCTAAAATTTGTTCTTTATTTTCAAAATAATTCTACAAATGTTGATGAAATTCATTTTTAAAATGTATTTGGTATAAGTCGCTGTGTTTCGGTTCATTATAATGTTTTTAAAGCTATCCTTTTGCATTGTATATATTTAAGCAACTCTTGTCGAAAATTAGATATTGTATAATATGTGAAAAAGCAAAGTATAGCTGATTCTAAAAAAAGTGTAGTACTTTTTTTTTACCAGAATTTGTTCAATAATTTTTTTTATTAAAATGAAAATAGCTTGACTTAACCTTAACAGAACTGTGTTTATAAGAAAATTATAAACTAAAATAAAATTGCTTCCTAACTTTTTAAATTTCTCCATTTTTTATAAAATAAAATTCTCTCAAAATCGTATTTACGCCAAGATAAGAAAAATGCGATTGAAGTAATTTTCTTTATTTGTGATGTATGATTTATCATTTATTTTAATTTGGATTCATGTGCCCGTATACTATTATTGGCATTCGATTTCGTCTGATTGATAGGATTCCTTTCTAAGAATCTTTGAGAGTGACGGTGGTACGTCTAACTTCAGTGATTTCTAAGAACTATCGGAAATTCAACTCCCCTTCCCCCACCTGTCCTTCCTGCCTTTAAACAAAGCCGCAATACTGGAGTTCGCTATCTGAATTTAAGTTCGAATGGCCAACGATTTCCTATAGAATCCCTTTTTTCCCACCGTAAATCTTAGAATGCAGAGCTGTTTCCACAATATTTGTTTTCTTTCCCTTCAGTCCGGCCGTAAGTAGGACATACGGATCGGGGTGGAGAAAAATTAAAGGAAAAAAATGCAATAAAAATGAAATAAATAAAAAGAAAACAGACTGGACCCTGTTTTTACGTCCCAACGGGACTAAAAGGTCTGAGAACAGTTTTTTCCCCCGCTATTCCTCTGCTAAATTTTTTTTTCTATTCTTATTTGATCACTTTTTTTTATATGGGATGATCGTTGGTCACGTGACTAGTAGGAAATTCGACAGACATTCCCTCCGGTTAAAACAAAAATATTGAGGAAAAAAGAATAGAAAGATAAGGAAATAAAGAAAAACTGAACATGTTTCCTCGGAGCTTCTTTTTTCTTCGTCTCTCAGATCTTAAATAAAATGACTTTAGTGACTGCGCTTTCCAGTCATAAAGCTACCAATAGAAGCCTTTTCTTCTGTTTTCTTCGGAAGTCCGAGATAGGTGATTTATTTATACTACCATTTTACAAGAAAAGAAACCCATAAGTAAATAAACAAGAACAGTATGTGTGTTTCAACCAATTCTTTTTTATACCAATTGTTGATGGCTTATGTTTTGAAGTATTCAAAATATTCTGTGTGTGTTGATGTAATTATTTTTCGCATACAGTTGATGTTGAAAATGAGTTTAATTATTTGAATTAAAAGAGAAATCTTTTGCGTGTTCTGAACCTATCCTTACACTGTTCGTGGCAAAGGAGGGGGGAAAACTTTTTTAAAATAATACGGAAGCAAAAAAACATCAGGAACACTTTTGTAATGTGGAGAAAAATTTCACATATCCTACAAAAACGTGCCATATTTTAATTATTTTTTTAAAGAAATATGAATTTTTATCAATAATTTGATAATTTAAAAGTGAATCCTGTTTCAGATTAAGATGTGCTTTACGTGTTAAATGTTATTAATGTTGTTAATGTTAATGTTATTTAATGTTATTAATGCTGTTAATGTTAATGTTGTTTAATGTTGTTAATGTTATTAATGTTGTTAATATTATTAATGTTGTTAATGTTTTAATGTAAATGTTTTAATGTCAATGTGTTACTTAATGTTATATTAATATTATTTAATATTTAATGTGTTAATATTAAATAACATTAATATCATAAATCAATATATACATAAAATATTCAAAGTATATTGCCCTTTTTTTTATGTGAAGACATTCAAATTATTCTGATTAAACAAAACAGCAAAGATTTAAATTCAAATAAAGTTTATTTTGGACACTTTCATTAATTTCATTCAGGTAATAGATATTAAAAGCAGATTTAAGCTGTTACCTGCATTACTGCATTGAAAGAACGACTGTGAAACATTAAAATAACACAATCTGTTCTGTTTTAATACTTTGCCAAAGTTTATTTAGTTGAAAAAGGTGGTACATTTGAGTGTACAAGTTGTCGTGAGGTTTGGATAAGACGTGCTAAGTGGAGGACAAATCCGGAAAACGCCCAGGACAAGAAAGAATTAAAAGCCAAGTGACTATCCAGGAATCACTGGGGGCATTGCGTGATGCTTGTAGTCACGCGTTGTCTTTTCGATAGATGAAAAAGAGGCTTTTGTAGGACCATATGTTCCTCTATCTTAGAGAAGTAACACTAGTAATTGCTGTGTTAATAATGATTTAGAAAAAAATGAACGAGGTGATACACAGTAATACTATGGGACATGCTAAATCTCTAAAAGTTACATTGTACTTAACTATTTATATGTACACACAAACCTGTTGCTCTAGTACTACCTACCACAATTAAAGTACTGCAAATAAGAGCGGGACTTTTTTAAAAAAGGATGTACTTGACATAACTATAGTTCATGTAATGAGTTTAACTATCACACAATTTTGACTGAAAGAAGAGTCAATTCATTTAACAATCAGAACCCTTTTAGTCAGTCAATTTTGACTAGAAAGGTTTAACAATCAATTCTGACAAATATGGTGTTTGATGCTCGAAATGGTATGTAATATTTGATGCTTAGTATCATTAGTCTAAAATATTTCTTAATGTTTATGAGTCATTCAGAAACATTCATATCATCCAGAATATTAAGGAAAATTTGGGATCATTCAATTTTTATATAACCATAAAAAAATTTTCCTTTTATAAAAATGTATGATAAATTACTATGGAGCTAAATACTATGGTTATCAATCGTAGAAGGTTGACTTTCTCTTTAAGGAGGAGACTATTTTACTTTCTGTAAGAGATAATAATAAAAAAAAACATTTACAGATTTCTAGAGCATATATTGAAAAGTTATTAATAATTAATTCTGTCAATCTCCAGAATATAAGTGCGTAATCCTTTGGTTTATCAATTACATATCTAGTATTAAAAGAACATTTTGTACAGTCTTTTCTCTTAGAAATTATTGAAGTCTTTATAAGATCTATTGAAATAATATAAATCACAATCAACAAGTGGGAGAACTATGTATCTCCTATTAATAAATATCTCTACCAAATGTTAAAATCAGTCAAAGATTATTTATTTCATCCCCCTCCCTTTTGTGTTCATGTACAACAAAGTTCATTAAGATCATTCGTCAATTCTACTTTTTAAATGCTTTAAGTTAGTTTAAAGTGGTAAAATATTTAAAATCAAAAGTTTGAAATATTCATATATAAGTTTTGTGAACAATTTTCTTTCTTTCAATGAGAAATTAATTAATTTTAAACTTATGATTCTCTACTATTTAAGTATTAATTTTTCTCTATCCTATCAGATAGGGATTATATCCTTTAATTTCTCCCCCTTCAAAAAAGGAAGTTTTAGCCTTTCCAATAAAATGTATGATTATCAGATTTGTATCTATGCAAATTTACAAACAATATATGATGCAGAGATAAAGCATGCTTTTTTGGAAAAATAATCTATAGTAACATATAACATTCAGGAAAAAACAATCTCTCTCTCACTCTGATCATGATTTGTTTTGATTTTGCTTTGACTGGTTTTCATGTATTTTCAATAAATACTGGCTATTGGTCTTGGATCTCTCTCTTCCTTTTTAAAAACTTTGTATTTTGCATGAAATCTATTGAAACATTGTATATCACAGTCATAACAAGTGTTAGTTTATTCTACAGCTATTCTAGTGACCGCGGTAGCCTAGTGGTCAAGGTATCGGATCATGGCTGGTATGTCATGAGTTCGAGCCCAGTATACCATTAAAGACCCGCCGTGTAGGGGAGAGATGCACGTTAAACCTGTCGAGAGCTCAAACGTCCCCCCGTTGGTGTGGTAGCTAGAAGAGGGGTGGGGCCAGCTCAGGCGCCGTTCTCGTCATTCAACCATGGTTCAAAATTACGAGGTCCGTCACCAAAAGCCCTCGTGTAGCTTAACAGTGCGACGTTAATATTCACACACTCCCTTACCCACAGCTATTCTATAACAATAGTTATTTATTCCATTAAATTAGTTTTTCAATGCAACCGCGGAAGCCAACTGATTATCAAATCAAGCTCGTGGGTTCGAGTCTTGAGAACATTGAGAACCCGCTGTGTAGCGGAGCTGGCGCATGTTAATCCCTTAACTGGTTTGCCCGTACACCGTACAGGCTATCGACACCTAGCCACAACCGGTTTACCCGTATCCTGTACGGGCACTGATATTTCTTTCTTTCTACCACTGATTTGCTCATATTTTTAATTCTTATAGTGAGATTATTATTGCTATATATAGTGTTTTTAAGAGATACAGTTAGTGTCCATGGTACTAAAACACTTCTTATTCGGGATTTCCTTTGTGGTGAAGGCAGGAATTTAGATTCTTGAAAATACTCGATAAAGAACAGGGATTGGCAAGGCAATGTGCAATTTGTTGTTTGAGAAGAAATGAAAATGTGGAAAGATAATCAGAAAAAGCCAATATTATCTCTTTCTTCATTAGTGAGTGAGTGAATATTAACATCGCATTAAGCTACACGAGGGCTTTTGGCGACGGACCTCGTAATTTTGAACCATGGTCAAGTGACGATGACGACATCTGAGCTGGCACCTCCCTCTCCTAACTACCACACCACACCAACGGCAGGACGTTTGAGCTCTCAACAGATTTAACGTGCATCTCTTCCCGACACGGCGGGTCTTTAGTGGTACTGGGCTCGAACTCATGAGCCAGAATCCGATACCTTGATTACTAGGCTACCGCGGTCTCTTTCCTCATTACAATGTAAGACTTGGTATTGCACATGCTTCAAATTGTGCGTGCATATATATGTATGCACAAACACACAAAATCCTCAACAGTTTGAGAAAGAGATACGAACATTATTTTTTTTGTAAGTATGAGAGAAAGTTTTTTAAGATATATATATATATATGAAGTATTCTTCATAGCATGTAGAGTGTACTTATAAAAAGCAAACATTTAGGAATTTTTGTGTTCCACAATTACAAAATAAAAAATAGTGTAAAAACTTTAAAATTGAAAACTAAAATAATTTTATTTTCGCCTTCTGTTAAGTATTAGGCTTAGTTATATGCAATAAAAAAATTTGCCTCTTTTTTTAACTTTAGGCAAAAAAAACTGACTGTTTATGAGGTTAAATCTATCGAGGCTCTAACGTTCCACTTTATATCGATAGCGTGCTATCTCAGATATCGTTTTCACCGCTTGACCTTGGTTCATCACCAATAATAGCATTTATGATGCTTCTAAGAGTGGAGTTAAGAAACAATCAATAAATCAGCGAGCCTCATAATCGACTTTTGGTAACAAATTTCCCGAATCTGTGTCATGATAACATGAACAAAGTCAATGCATTGTGTTTCGATCTTTTATACCAATGCTTCCAACCTTTCTATGGCCACGGACTGGTCAACGTTTGATAATTTTACAGCGGCCTGATGAAGGGGAGAGATGTTTATTGTTTATATTTTAGATCTCTTTTGATTTAACAAATTTAATTTTATTCATATATGCCTTCAGAATGAAATACAATTACACCAAAAAATAAACATGAAAGGATTTAAAATGCAATTTAAAGTGATTTCCACGGAAAGTCACGCATATCCCAGAGAAATACAACACAATAAATTAAATGGAAATAACTTGTAATGTTCCTTTGGCGGCCCGGTACCATTTGATGTATGGACCGGTACCGGTCTGGGAAACACTATTCTGTACCACATGATTTAATCGCGACAGTAGATTAAATATGCAACGGTCTATTGTTCCTTGCGAAATTCCTCAATGTGAAATTAAGTCTTCAATTTTCAACCCTTCAGAAATAGGTCTTGAATCTGCCAACAAATTACTCGAATATAAATAGTATCACAGAGAAGATTTGTGAAAGGAATTAACAAGCAATCCTAAATTCAAATATTTTTTTCTTTTCATTTTTAACGGTAATATTTGATGTAAAATATAAATTTATAATGGTTATTTTTTTAAGTTTTGTTAAATTATTGTCTATTTTTCTAGTTGCTTATTTAAGATATGTGTTGTTAGTAGAATTGATTAAAACTTTTGTTAAAAAATAGATTGTCAATCCCTTAAGCATTCAATTGTTTCTGATTCAATATGGATTTTCTTGTGTATCATTAATATTAAAAACCTCAATTTAAGAAGCAGCATGTTGCTCATATAGGCCCATGATTACATGAGCTTAATCTGTTCAAAAATCTAAAAATTTTGCAAGAAATGTGTTCATAATTATACTCTTTTGTTAATATCTATCTATCATCTTCTTACTTTTTAATGTTTTATAAAACATACACCATTATTTAAATATTATGTGAATCATTTTATATTATGTCATTTGTATTGCCTGGCTTTCATTAAAGTGTATTTAAAAGGGAAAAACAGGATTTTAACATAAGACAATAGGAAGATGACATTGTTTTTTTAATCCGATCTTTTTTATGTTTGTTTAAAGTATATTTTTTTTCCTTCTTTTCATTGTATCATGATGTATTTTTTGTGTAATAAAGAACAAATGAAGTCACATTTGACACTGTACTTTTATTAAGCAGCAGAAATCAACGTCAATCCTTGTGCCACATGCCATTACATGTAAGCAAAAGGGGATGCTGTGCACAAGCACAGATCGAAAACATACACAATCACGGGACAATTTTTGAGGGGAATTTTCAATACATTTACATTATACATTATATACATGCATATGGTAAGTACACTATCCAGCATAACAATGTATTTGACCTGAAGCAACCACATAAAAGTGTTTACTACCTTAAATGGATGATAACACTCTTGTAGTAACTAATGATTTGCACTTATTTTTCATTAATAATTTTGCCCACATTCATTACACATGATTGGAAAATGTGATGAACTTAAAAACACCAACACAAAATGAAATATAACACACATTATGAAAAACAATATGCGTTGAGCAAAAACCTATTCTATGTTGACACAAAATTTGTATTCATATGCTAGTCAAAATAATAATAATAATAATCAATTTTGCTATGTTACGTAAAATGTCATGATATAAAGTTGTGGAAAAATATAAATAGTTGTAATTTATTTCTTTTTGACTGTTTTTCAATCTAAAATTGAAATTACTTTTTTGAAAGGAAAATACAAAGGGGCTTGTGTAATTGGATAGTAATTATTCATTTTGCATATTCAGACATATTGCACGAAACAATACTTTTATTTATTCTACAAGTATACTCCAAATGGAGAAAATTTGAGAGCGTCATCACTAGTGCAAATTTACAAAAAATTAATTAAATGTACCGAAAATTGAGAGTAAAGATATATATATAAATGCTTTAAACAACATATTTTACGAAAATATAATTTAAAAAATCATTTTAATTAATATTAAACCACAAGTACAAAAACTATTCAAACTTTTCTAATTTTTCGAACCTAACACAGTATAAGTTAATCAACTTTTTTTTTTTTACTTAAACTTTTATGATTATACAATTGTGTAAAATTACACGTACAGTATTACGGCACTAGTGATGACTGTGTTTTTGATAAGTTAAACACGGATTGTAAAATATTTAAATACTCGTATAATACATCACGACAATGATTGTTTTGATTTACCTTTCAATATTTAATATAATATTCATATATCGCAGTATAAGTCAATTTATATATATTCACAAACAGTTTACTCACACAGAGATACATTTAATATATTAAGTACATAAAAGAACATAACCACCCATTTTTCTTTCAAATTTCTGCATCCATTCCACTAAACTCAACTTCATTTATTAAAATATCCATTTGACACATTTACACGAATCTATACAGTTGCAAAATATCTGCAACGAATTAACATGTAGTAAATGAAAGTCACGAATAAAAGAAAAGATAATAAATAGACCTATTAAACGCACCACACTAAAACTACGTAAACATGAGCGCGTTTATAGACACAGTTAATCATTTTACTTTCGTGGTACAAACATATATTTTGTGTTTAAATATCAACATTTGTTTATCATAAAGGACAATAAAGTCGCAAGATTGATGCTTCAATGCTGAACCCCGTTTTATAAAACAGGTTAGGAATGTATTAATGCACTAACTCCCGGTCAGTTCTCATTTTTCATGGAAAGAAACTGTTTGCTTCTTCATCAAACACCATACATAGTCCACACAAGTGTTCATTTTTCGTGATGCAAGTTCAATTATGATTATTTGATTTTAAATATCAATGGGGCATTCATTTGGCCTCGTATCAGAGGACCACTAAAGTACATTTTTAGTTATTTCATAAGTTCATAAAATGAGATCTGCATACGTAATCACATTTTATTGTTTATTAAATTGAGTTGTTTTGCAAGTACTAAACATTTATTTCACGGAGAAAAGTTCTTCAATAGGTTAAGGAAAATGTCTCCCATAGCTGATGTCAATATTGAAATGACATTGAATAAGAGTTAGTGATTATATAAAATGCTGTCATGTTTTTAACATGCATATGTAATCCTTCAAATACTGTGAACGTGTTTATATGAAATCAGTGCTACGAAAGAGACTGAAATGTGGACTCCAACATCAATATCACTAAGAAACATTGCATTTCTTAATTTCATCGTTTCTGGAAAAGAAAAGACAATCTCTTTGGATATCAAGAAAAACAGCAGTCAGCAGAATCATTTTCTTTTTATGAAGGAATATATTCACAGTCAGTTGCATTATGAAAAGTTTTCCACAGTTGTTTTAAAAATCCTTAGATAAATAATGTCAAGTTTTGGAATCATTACTTATCTATCTATATCAAAAGAAATTAGTAGTTTAGCACAGAAGAGTAACTTATAACTATATAAAACATCATATTTAATCAATTTTAGACATTGTACATTTAATAATCTACATAAAAAAATTTTTTTAAGTCATATTACTTAACATTTAAGTTATTTTAGAAATATTTGAAAAAAAATCACTATAATTCATGCAATCAGTGACTTCAAGCTCATTTTATTTCCCAAAATCTTAGCAATATTGATCTTGTTTCAAGTATTGAGATCAAATTATAATATAAAACAATCTTAGCAATATTGATCTTGTTTCAAGTATTGAGATCAAATTATAATATAAAACAAAAACAAACAAAAAATTAAGTATTTACTCAACAATAAAAAAAAATTATTTCAGTAAACTTAGATACTTGTATCTTTTGTTAACTGATAAAATAAAATCTGTCTAATTCAGCTTTATTACATTATATCTAAAATAAATTTAAAAATGATAACCATGATTAATATGCTGGTAAAAAAAGTTTAAGAAAAATCTCGAGTTCAACTACATGAATATTTGCATTCTTTTTCGGGATAATTAATTGCCAAACTCGCAACAGTCATCTATCACGCGCTATATTATCACTATAAGACACCGATGAGAGCTTTTCATGGGAAGTAAAAAAGCTTCATCTTTCTCTTGTCTCTGTTATTGAAAATCAATCAGTGTTGGGTAGATTTTTTTGAATCCAAGAAAAGGTGATTTTAATTACATCGCTGTATATCCCAGCCGAAATGATCAACACTATCATTTTGGTAACTCTCTAGCCTAAGTGATTAATAATGCAGTATAATTAACGCAAAATAATGCGGTTAAAACATCATTAACTTGGTGCAGAAAATCTAATTTTTAAGCGCAGTATTGGCGGACTTGTGTGAAATGGATGAGTTTAGTTTCTTAAATGTGGAAGCTATGGATTACTATGGATTATTCTGGCAAAGGAATACATTATTAATGTAGAAGACAATGCGTGCAATTTGTTTAATCTATTTTGGTAAATTGTTTTATTATTGATGCTTTTGAGGTCTGTAATATCGAGTAAAAATATTCTTCAATGATAATTATCATAAATGCTTATTTCAATTTGTAACTTGCCGTGAATCTGTGTCAGAGCTGTTTAATACAAATGCATCGATAAAGTTTATGAAGTAAAATTAATTTAGAATTTGTTTCAATTATTGGAAAGTATTATTTTGTAGTTTATAATTGTAAAATTTTCAGTTGTAATAATCTGACACATCTTTAATAAAATGATAATAGACAATTAGGATTGTTTTAATTTGTTTTCTCATTAATAAATTAGAGAGTTTTATTTCTGATTTATATAAGAAAATACTCCACAGTAAGTATAAAGTGGGTTTTACCTTTTTCTTTTTAAATAAAATTCTAAAACCTACTCTGAAAAATCATTCATGCTCTCTTATTCAACAACTTCAGGGGAACATAGAGGGTTCATCGTATTTTATCTCCGTGAAAATAACTTTCGATCGTTAAAAGGAAATAAATTGCTTTAATAGCTCAGGAGAAGGAATATTTTTTTCCCCTAGCATGCGAAGTTTTTGTAGAAAAGTACTCCAGCTAAAACAAAATTTCGTATATTCAATTAAAAAAAAGAGCATTAAACGCTCTAATGTGCGTTTTGTCGTCTAATCAAATTGTAGGGGTGGCTCTCGTGTAGGAAAAAGTCGAGTGAATAGGAAAAAACATGCCTTATCTTTTTCTCCCGTAAAAGTTTCTTTACGCTATAAGTCAAGCTCTCCCACATTTGGGCATCAAATCCTGGCCATGCGTAAGAGAAAAAACTGCTTCTTTTTGTTACGATGGCAACCTTAAGCTCTGCTCTCTTTTATTTCGTCTTTCTTCATCGTCTTTGACCACTAGTTCTTAATTGTTCTAACCGTTTTCTTTTCTTATGGTTTCTTCTTTGCCTTTTACTTATTTTTTTCTATTGGACTTCCCCCCCCCCCTACGGTAGTCTTGGTTGTCCCAATCTTCAACGGAGGAAAGAGGGAAAAAAATCTGACATTTTTATTTCATTTATTTCGTCTCCTTTCTTTTCCGCTTCTTTTACTGGGAAGATAAATGCCTACCCTACCTCGATTCCACCCGCATCTTATTTCTATCCATTCGAAAGAATTGTGTGATAATTGATACTTCACGCATACTGCCCTATTGCACTCCTAGTTTATATTCGGACAAGATCTTTTCGGAATGCGTAAATAATTACGGAGACTGATCCGTAATTTATCCATTAGGTGATTAAAGCTGTTTTTATTTAGATACCCTCCCATACTTCTGATTAGAGAGTTTCGAGAAACAATTTCTGCTTGTTTTACATCACTACTTTCATTTATAAACATACACATCAAACATACGAAGAAAAATGCAATGAATCAGTGCCAAGTATTGTAACGTGTTCTATTCGCGGCCTTCTAATCCTAAAGGGGGAATACTTTTCATACATTATTTGATTGAAGAACCTCTTTCTTTAAAGGAACTGTGATTTATGCAAAATAGATTTACTATATTATGTCAAGTGAACTGAGTTTACAAGTGAGAGAGAAAAAGAAAGTAATGGAACATGTTTATTAAAGTGGAGTTAACAATTCAATCATTAATGTTCCTGAAAAAGGTAGTGGAGAAATGCAATGGATACAACCAAGTATCTACATTCATTGATAAGTACTATTATTTCATTACTTATATTTATTTAGAGTAAATTATATAAAACTAACTCCTCATTAGCTGAATTAAATGTTCATAGAAACGGATTGAAAGAGAATAAAACTTAAGTTATTTTTATAACGAGGTTCATCCTATAAATACTCCCACCACTGTAAGTGAAGGCTCGCTACAGTATAATGTAAAATCATTAAAATTTCAACCACAAAAACTTTCAAGTAAATCAAACAAAAATTTGAAAGGAAAGCAAAAATGTAAGTTTTTTTCGATACTGACCATATAAATACTTCTATGCAAATTCAATTCCAAAAACTTGCAAGTTTGAATCAGAGGGGTTATATAGTCAAGAACCTTAATGATGGATTCTATGAAAAACTCAACTGATTACATCTTATTAAAAGGAGTAAATTGTAAGGAAATTCTAGTGCAATTTTTAAGAAAATAAATAGCCTTGGAGTTTTCAAAGCCTGCCTTTATTTCAAATTATTCTGGATTTTTAATTCATAAAGGTAGTTTTGGAATTTCGTGCTGTCTGCATCTTTCAATCAAACTGAGACAACGTTCTGAATCCTGATGATGGATCATGTAGCTAAATTAATTGCATCCAATGAAAAGAAAAGCGACTCCCTTAGGAAACCGAGAAAGAGAAAAGAGGGAAAAGAAATTGGAGGAATTATCGTTGAGTGACCTGAGCATTCTTATCGCATCCTTTGAGTGAAAAACATCTCACTTGTCCTATTGGTTAGCTTTACTAATGAAAGTGTTGCTCACTAACTCTGATGCACTTAATGTTTTTTCCCTTCTTTCCCTTTTCTGTCTTTCGTTTAGAGGAAAGTTTTTCCTTTATTCCCCTTATATATATAGATCTCAGACGTGATGTTTTTATTTCTCTTTTCAAGAGCAATCGATGGTTTTGGAGGTGGGGAAGTTTTTCTTCCTCTTTTGCGATCTATTTCTTTACACTTGGGAGAAAAGATACAGCGAGATAGAAACGTCAAATTCACACAAGCCTAGTATTTTAGTTTAAAATAAACAACAAAATAAACACCGATGCATTGATCCATTTTTTGCTTGAGTAAAACCAAGTTTCTCTTTTTCACCTTAAGCACACGATTTCATGCTGATTTGAATTCGACCACACATTACTTGGGGGATCCAAGATTGTTTTACCACTCGGATATTAACGAAATAAAAAATAGTTTCATACAAAATAGTAAAAAATATTCCCGAAAAATTCTTTTGATATCACAAAATGGCATATGAGCAATACCAATATTTTCCCAAGACATAGCTGGACACGTCCTATATATACATGGCCCTGACTAAACACCCACACCTAATATTCTAATCTACTTTAATTGCAAGCACTGTAAACACTACTCTACTTACAGCTCAAAAAATTTTAAATAGTCAATCAAAACAAATTCTACAACAAAAATTCTACAACCTACTGGTAATGTGAAACTACCAGCCTACAAATAATATAATCACAAGTATAAAACAAAACGATTTAAAAACAACTTCCAAAAAAAATTCATAAATCAGAATAAATAAAAGAAATAACAAATAATATCGGCATTTATTTTATGAATGCCGAACAAAAAATAAACCAAAATAGAGTAAAAAACAAGATTTAAAAAAAAGAGCCCAAATTCCTCGTTTGCCCCAACACTAGATCACAAATCTACTACTTCTGAAATTTGTGCGATTGCTGGCTATAAAGATTACCCGAGATCATGACTAGAATATTTTTTTTCAATAAGAATCCAGGCTCTTTAACAAAAACATGCTCAAAACAAACACTGTTGAACACACACAAAATGAAAAATAGAAAAATATATAGTAGATATAGTAAAAGTGCTATACAAAAATAAGTCGAAGTGCAATGAACCATATAAAGTCCTTGACAATGACGGTAGTCCAAAGACCAAATCGATATGTGGTTTTCTAGTTTTATAGATATCCAAATTCCCCTTGTAATCAGCAGAGGGAGAAATGAATGAACAGAGGGTTAGTCTCCCTTTCTACTTAGGTCAAATCCAATTTTATCCGTCTTCAACATGATTCCTTTTTCCCTCTAAAAAGCGATTGGTTTATTGGTTCCTACAGCTGCAGAAAACCACATCGTCTTTCTTTCGAGTGGTAAAATAAGGATAAGTAACTTTGTACCTTAAAAGTTTCAAAACGCTAAACGTAATCTTTTCTAAAACTAATCTAACATTGAAGTTAAGGATGACTCTCTACCCAAATGAAACAAAGTCTGGAGTCTGATTTCGTACAATTCCCTCTAAGTTAACAAGGTATATACTATAAAATGCAAAGTACTCTGGTACTGCATTTGCGTATGTGAAATACGTTACCTAGTTCGAAGAAAAGCAGAAATGTAAATATGCTCTCAATGACTTGGGATGGAAAACCGAATTTATATACGATTTATGCATTTAATGCATTATTTATGTTGCAACAAAATTCACACGTTTAAAAATCTTGGATGAGATTCGAAACTGTTAAACATCTCTACGTTCTCAAAAAAAAATTCTTATTAAAATGAACGACGAAGCAAAGAATATAATCAACTTTTCAACTCTATGTGGATGTTGCAACACTAGATCGTATAGGTATTGGTTGATATGATAAGCTACAACAGTTGAAGTATATAATACATAATTTGAAGGTCAATACTCTTCCTAACCCTTTATTTTAAAACTCGCCGACTTCGTTGATGGTGTTTCACCGATCATCCTCTTCAGTATATCAGGCGTTGCGAAAACATTAGCAGTTAATGACGCTCCAAAGAATGCTTAGTTTTGATTTTTTTTTACTTTTGATATCATCTACCTCATATTTAGTTCAGTTGGTTGGTTTTAGTAAATGGTTTATTCCACATATTTTTGATTTTGTTTATGAGTTTCTCATCTGACCGTTGGTTTGATAATAACTTGATGTAAAAAATAATGATACAAAATGTTATACGAACGAGGAATTAATTTTAAGTTACCCTAGATTCTGTACGTGGTGAGTGTAACGCGAAACTCACCTGTAATGTGGGGCAAATTAAAAAGAGTTTAATCACAGAAAGAGTATGTATTTACATTAAAAACGAATTTTAAAATTTGGAATTTTGAAGTTAAGAAAAATCAAGCTACCTTAATAATCGTCTCACATTGATTTAAACATACCTGGAGACTTTTCCCATTTGGTTTCGATTCTTTTAGATTATTTCCTTTTGAACTGAATAGGTCAAAGGGAGAAAATGAGATGAGCGTGGGATTGGTTTCAAAATAGAATTGCTTGTTTAAAATCAATATTCTAATTCGTAAGTAATTGTTCATTTGAATGTTTATCTATAAATATTAAAATTGTATTAAATAATGCCGTTTTGAGGAGAAGTGCTCTCCTAGTATTTTGTGGTATTGACTTTTGAATCAGAAAAACCATTAATTTTTGCTCTTTAAGTTTTTCAAGTTCTCAAGTGAAACAATTATTTTTTAGTTTGTGGTTGAGCTCTATTTTTGGATCATTGTTTGAAAAATGATTTTTAAACGTACTAAATTTAAAGCCCTTAAAAATAACTGTTAATTGGTGAACTGCGTCCTCATCCTTTCATGGAACATTTAGCGGTTATAAATCATATTAAGTTAAGATGCCGTATAAAAAACAAGCTCGAATTGATTAAAACTTAGAACCTTTAAGAAAATTTTTAATTCAACACGGTAGAAGACAGAATAAAAGATTAAAAATTTATTAACTGATCATTTAAAGGAATGTAAAAAGTTGAGTCTTTGATATTGAGCAACAAAATATACTGATATCATGCGAGAAAAATTTGTACCTTTGAAAATTACTCTTTTAAATAGAAGACATTTTTTAAGAATTGAATCTATGTATAATCAACCATTCCAGCAATTTTCTTCACTGCTAAAAAATAATCAAGATTTGTAAAATATTGAGGAAATTTCCTTAGAGCTTCCAGTCTATCTTTTTTTAAGCAATTTCTCTCATGATGTATTAAAAACATCGATGTTTAAAAAGTAGTTTCTAAGGAAAGGGGTGGAGAGAATAGTTCACATTCCCGAGTTTTAGAATTTCGGAGGTACGAGTAGGGAGAAAGAATTTTTTTAAAAGGGGAAGAGAAATAAAGTAATGCTGAAACTGCTTCGGAGAAATGTAGCGGGGTTCAACCAAGCCCAAAATGCAAGATCAGCACGAATATCAAGCGACTAGTCATGCGGAAATCTAGGAAATTCTCCGAGTGAATTCATCGCTCACTGAAGATGCACAAAAAAGCGTGAAAAGGGAAGAGGAGTTTCCATTCGCTTCAGAAAGGAAAGAACAGAAAAAAGTAGTGAGATACCCCTTACTCTCCTCCCTTTCTTCAAGTTTCGAACCTTTTTTTTTTTTTTTTTTTATTTCCCGACTTTCACCTCCATTTTGTGTATTTCTATCCTTTTCTAGAATGAAACTATGCCACCCTCAATAAAAAAGTAAAATGAGAATATATGTCTGACTTTTGAAAAGTATTTTCCTCCAGGTGCTGAGTTTACGTAATTATAGATCTGAAATTGCTGGGAGGAGTGCATCTTACTCTTTAGCTGGTTCCCAATTCTTATTCCCAGTTCTCAAATTCTAATTAGCTTTTGCTCCTTTTCCCCCTAAAGCACAACGTTCATTACATTTTTTCTCCCTAAATCCTTTAATATTTGAGTTAAATGTTGAGTTAAGATGCATCTGAGTAGGTAACAGCATTTCAAGAAATCTTCAAAAATTAGTATTTGCTGATAATATTAAGGGAGGGGGCTATATTCAAATGTCTGGTGCATGATTTAATCGGGAATTCATTATAATTTCAATATCATTCTGTAAAATAATCTTTACTGTTTATGTACTGAAATTAAATTATAAAACATCTTGGATCCAAAATAATGAAAGATTTAATTTTTAAAGAATCTTTAAAATACTAAGCATTTGAGTTTAAAAAATAACATTTAAAATGAATAAAAATTATTTTTAAAAATTTGCTATTCGATCAGTGTTTTTTAATAAATTTTAAAAATCAGCTAGATCGATTCCTTTTCACAACTCTTATTTTTCAAAATAAAATTAAAAAAGCTCTAATACTTCAGCGAGAAGATAAATTTTTGAGAAGTACGAGAAATATTTGTTTATAAAACTTGTGCAGATATTTTTAATACAGTACAATTTCTTACCATTTCCTTAAAATAGATATTATTATAAATATAATTCAAAAAAGCTGTTGATTTGATGTGATTTATGCTCCATGTGCAAGAGAAGAACTTTTAAAAACATTGGGGAATCTTACAAATACTAATAATTGTATATTACTCAATTTGTCATAATATTAAATTGCTATTTCTCTAAAAATAACTTTTGATGTAAAAAGAAATTCTCTACAATTATAAGGATAAAAAGATATTTGTTTAAAGAAATTGTCGTTTTATTAAATTTGTCTTAAACTGTCGGTACATGCAGCAAAGCACTTATTGCTATGAGTTGGCCTAACACTTTTTTTTTTGCAATAAAAAAATAATAATCTGACAGTATAATGAATTTTAGAAATAGAATTTATTACTTTCTAAAACTCAATAATGTATAATGCTTAAAATGATCTTGAAATCACTGATATTAAATCACTGAAAACACAGACATACTTTTATAAACACTAAATTTTAGAATATTAGAACACTAACAATTGAATTTATCTAATTAAAATCAAATTTCTAGGAACATTTTTTTAAAAAAATATTATGTTAAAATCGTCTTATATTTCGGTTTCGAAATATCTTTGAATAACATCGTGAACTACCTAAAAATAACAGTCGTCTTAATACTGTAGTATAGGATCTTTTTAAAGTTTAAACTTTATGTATGAACGCACATGCATCGTTTTCAAATCTGAATAATTTTTACTCTCTTTCCACACAATGTATTTTTTTCATTTTAAATTCCTGCATTAAACACCTTCGACTTTTTTAAGGTAATATTTTTTGCATCTGCGTTTTCTATCAGAGCAACTCCTTACGTGCATTTGATACCTTATGTACGACACTTTATCTTCCAGTCAGCTGTCTATAGAGATTCTCCGACTTAGTAAGCAGCCATTGCTGTGAAGAAGTCGATTCTAGCATAGCTTAGCGAAGGAGACGACAGTTTTTGATCGACATTGAATAATGGCAGCGTGTCGATATTCTTTTCTCTTCTTTTCCTGTTCCATTTTTATTCTACTATTTTTTTAACATTGTACGTTGTCATGACGACCAGAAAAGAAAGTTCCGTCTCGAGACCGACTTCTGTGTTTCTGATATTCAGACGCTGGGTCTTCCCCTCCTTTTTTGTGCATCTAAATATGACTCAAACAGAAAAATAAATGAACATTTTTCTGCATTTAAAGTTATGGAAAAGATCAATGATGCATAAATGGAACAAAAATTGTGCTTATAAGGAACAAATATCTTCCCCGCATTTGTAGGCATAGACTACTATAAAGGGAATACGTATATTTTTGGTGTAATCCTCCTCATTAGCTTTCTGTCTCGTATTAATTAGCAACTGGTGTCACATCCAATCTAGTTCAAATCATAATTCATCCTGACTACCAAACAAAAACGTTGCATTATCAGCTTAGGCGATTTGATGCGGGAGAACACATGCACCAGAGCAGTCTTATCACAACATTATTATTCCGTTCACATTTCATACGATATCTCTTTACAGTGTATTTAAAAAAAAAGAGTGTCTTAACAGTTACGAGTATAGAGACTTGATGGCGAATTAAACGGGAGGAATCGACAATTGTTACTTGTTGTCTCTATAGTCACATCTTTTCCTAGTCTATATGATAAATAGAGGAAACAAGTCGAGTCTCTGTCTCGTTTGTGTTAGAGGTCCGTGCTAACGAGATCTAAAGCTGTGAGTGATTTACATGGCCTTCAGTGATTTAAATGTTGGATGCATGGTCTCGTATCATTTTGAATGATGGGTCAAAGTTATGCTTTGGTCTCCCCATGCATGTGATGTGGAAGGTGATCCGGTATGACCTGAGGTATTTGAGGTGGCATAGTTGACGCCATCTTGTGCTCCTTCTTCCACTTCATGCGGCGGTTCTGGAACCAGATTTTAATCTGTCTCTCACTGAGGCAGAGGGCATGGGCAATCTCGATCCTTCTTCGGCGGGTTAAATATCGGTTGAAATGGAACTCTTTCTCCAACTCCAAGGTCTGATATCGAGTGTAGGAGGTTCTTTGGCGTTTGGTCTCACCCATTGAGTTCACACCATCTGAAACAAAAAACAATAAATGGTAAGAGAAAAAACTTGCAAATTGATTCAATCAAATCGATCGATCACAAACTGGACAGTAAAAAATCATGTGCAATCAAACGTAAATAGCCTCATTTCTCTTTAAAATGCAGAAACAATTTAATGGAAGCATAAACGAACGTCGTAGCCTTTTTAAATTATACTTATAAATTATAAAGTTTATTTAATATAGCACAACTTCGAATTGATGCATTTTGATAGAATTCTGGATAAACAAATTTCGTAGATAATATTACAGATATTTATGAGATGACTTCCTATAAATCTTATGTTATCAAGAAATATTAATATATATATATAATAATTTTCCATTTAAATTTTCTTTTGAGGAACTTTAATTTATGATGGTCTTGAACCTTCCAAGACGAAGAGTGATAATTATTTTAGTTTATCCACCCTAACGATAAATATCCTTTTACCTCAGCTTTATCTCTTCAAAAATGCCATGTTTCATAAAAAGATGAGGCAATATTGCTTCAGCCACTGATTATGACCAGTTTTGGTATTAACTAGATGAAATCATGATTCTCTCTCACAAAGCTTGGAAATATATAAAAGCCGAGATCTCCGCATATAAAATAAAACGATCTCGTCCATTGTCTGACTTCCGTATGTGTTTATGTTACTATTATTTGTCACTTTATGAGTTCAAAATAAAATGTAGAATTTAAATTAGAAAACAATTCATCAATCCATAAAATGACTGCAACCAAAGATACCCCAGTAACGTGTTGATTCTAGTGGAAATGCCAGACATTTTTAAGAACTAATTTACTCTTAAAAACTAAAAATGTAAATTTAAACATTTTTGACCAAGATTTTCATTTGACTTGAAAACAGTTTTCAATCCCTTCCTGATATCGATAACCCAAATATGAAGAAATTATAATCAATCTGAGTAACAAATTCATAATAAGATAATTAACGTATTTTGGTTATAAAACTCCTAACAATTAACCTTGAAGGAAGAAATAAATCTATACTGAAACTTTTCTAATGAACAAAAATGAGGAACAGAGAGAGAGAGAGAGAGAGAGAGAGAGAAAAGCAACTTCAATCAATTTACTAGAAGGGGAGAAAAATCGATCAGCACATTTCATCATTCTGAAGTTAATCAAATAGTTTTGAAGAAGTTGTTTTGATGTATAAAACATTTATCAAATGTTTTTTAAAGCGTTTAACTGAATTTCATTTTTAAATTTACGTTAAAATTCAACTATCATTGATAAAATATAAACATGAAGTACATTCAACGTACTCGAAAGCAAATATAAATATACGAATAAAAAAAAATGTACAATTTTTCCATTCTCAGAAAAGATCCCTTATAAGAAGAGTGGGCAAATAGAAAGAGTTTTTTTTTTTTTTTTTTTTTTTTTGCGGCTTGCCGAGACAGAAAACCAAATAGACAAAAAATGTTCTCTATATGTGGTTCAACATATATTGAACACCATTTTTTTTTTTTTTTTTTTTTTTGCATGAACGTTAACAAGAGTAAATACAGGTACAAGTTGGATGACATTAACTTGCAGGCTGTGATGAGAATTTCAACAAGCAATCTTACTCCTGGTTTTGAAAAAAAATTTGAAATAGGGTACTCTCTCTCTTTGGCTCATTAAATTGTCTCGAAAATTAAAAGTGTTTGCAGGCATAAATGATATGAAATTAGAGCAAAATAAATAAATTGAGATAATAATAAAAGAAGCCTCTATAAATAAATAAAAGACGCCTCTATAAATAAATAAAAGATGCCTCTATAAATAAATAAAAGATCCCTCTATATAAATAAATAAAATATGCCTCTATATAAATAAATAAAAGATGCCTCTATAAATAGATAAAAGATGCCTCTATAAGTAAATAAATAAAAGATGCCTCTATTTTATCTAACTTATATTTATTGTTTTTTAATGGCACAATTTATACCTTTTCTGAGATGCAAAGTTAACTATTGAATGTAATAATTTTAAAAAGGTTCCACAATGTGACCCTCTAACTAAAACAATAGCCCTCCCCCCGCCTTATAACAATCCCCCACCCCTCATTTTCCCAACAATTTCCCTAATTATTATTTTCCCCTTAGAATCATTTAATGTTTTCTCATGTCATTCAGAATATATCCTACTCATAAGCGTAAAATTTTTAATTGTCCTCTTTAATATGTGCGTATATTTAGTTCTTAAGCTTTTCATTTCTCTATTCTTACCATTACGTCACCAGAAACCGAAGAAACGAGAAAGCTCCACCCCCTTCCCTAACTAACTCTCGCACATGCGTGACACGAGCTCTTACCAGGAGCGGCGAATAAGAAACAAAAGAGAAACATGGATTTTTAAGATTCATCACCACCCGTGATAAAGCATAAACACTGGGATTACCCAGGATTGGATTTGATGGATTGTAAATCTGAAGAGCAGCCAGAAAATGGAAATGTTTCATCCACCCATAAACCTCTAAATAGTCTTACAACTCTGAAAATTACTTTCTCTGACACGAATAACTGAACAGATGTTTCAAGAACTTTTGGATCATAAAGTTTTCTCCGTTTCTTTTTATTTATTAGAAACTATTAAAAGGAGATAACACTCATTTTATAACCATTCATTTTGTATCCAGTAGTGTTGTGGAGGATATGTTTTATTCAACAAAAAATTAATTCGCTCCATGTTTGTATAAATGGAACCCTTCTTCAAATGTATTAAATGTGATATTTTAAATCTCTTGATGCATACAATTGTATGGATAAATATATTAGAGTGGATCGAGTTTTTTTCTTTTAATTTTGTTGTTGCTAATGCCTCCTGATCTGTAGTGCCAGATTGAGGCCCACGAAATTCATCATGGCAAGGGGCTAAAATATTAAGCCTGTCTTTAGCCGTAATTTTGACCACCATATAGGAAACAGCACGATTTGGCTCGGTTTTTAAGACCTATCTATGCGGAAGAGATGTTCTCTACTTTTTCAATGAAAAAAAAACAAATTCATATTTTAAATACTCCTACAAGGGGAACGAGGTTCAGCAATTTGAGCTTTTATATGGTAAAAAGCAAAAGTAATTTTTGTAAAAGAAAACCAGGCATTCTAGTACTTTAAGCATTTATTGCGATAGGATGACGCCTATTAAACAGTTAAGAGAGAAAAACCAGTACACGTTTTAAACAGCTTCTCTTTTGTATTAAATTTTTCAAAACCTGCTGTCGAAATGGCAGTGCATGATAAAGCAGAAGAAAGCTAGGATCGGACTCGTAATTTTGAACCATGGTCGAGTGAGGAGCATAACACCCGAGTAGACACCCCTCTCAACTTCCACACCACACCAACGACAGGACATTTGAGCTTCAGCCCCCTCTGAACAGCGGGTTTTCAGTTGTATTAGGCTCGGACTCATGACACGCCAGATACAAGTCCGTTGCTTTGACCACTGGGCTACAACGGCCGCAGGAGTAGGGAGAGAGAGCCGGAGCTCTGAAATGTAGTAACGTACTATTCACCACTCAGAACTCACCAATAATCATCGCTTTTGGTTCATATTACAGAAAAATAACCGAGTCTAAAATCATCTAATCATAATTATGTCTTTTTCCCATTTTTTCAAAAATGTATCCCCTTTGCAGCATTATTCATTTTGAAGTTATATATATAATTGTTATTCTCCTAAATCTCTGTACCATAGAACATCTTTTCCGCATAAGTAGGTTCCGATTATTATTTTCCCCCTCCGTAGAGCCGTGATTCCCCTTAAAGCATATATTATTATATTCGATCAATATTCAAATCCATTAAAGTGCTTTCAATTGCATGCGATAAAAATAAAAATTAGGATGGTATAAAATATCTGAACTAATGGAAATGCTTGTGTAAACTTTTAGGCATTCATGTTATTTTTAATCAAAGAATGATAGGTCTCCCTTCCTAAAAAAAATAAATCACGTGTAGGGAGGAAATGTGTCCCCATCCTTATGTAATTTGCAACCAGTTATCTTGACATTACGCGTGACCCTAAAAAGAATGTGTGTACGCGTGTGGTTTTTTTTTTTTAATTCATACTTCCACAGATTGATCGAAGCACTTATACATATATATTTATTTTTGTAGGGGGAAAATGTGGTTTTTTTTTCTCCCCATCCTTTTGCGAGCAAATGCATTCTGTAACGGTTTCTGAAACCCTTTAAAAAGTCAAGCCAAAGCCAGGTTCTCTTCTTAATCCTAAAAGCGCTCTGAAAAACATTTAATGATTTAATCAATATTCCATCGATCTAACTTAGAGAAAAAGTCATGGCAGCATTTGGGCCAAAGAAATAAAAAATTACTTTACCCTCTGCCATTTTTTTTAAAAAAGCGAAAGTATTAGGAAAGGCTGATATTGCAGTCAGAGTCGTTAACATATATTATAAATAACGAGATTTTAATATTTCGTTTATTAATAACAAGTATCCTGAAAAAGTGTTATTTACATAAGCTATTTCAAAGTTGTATCTGCTTTTACCAATACGCATTCGGAAGAACAGGTTTTCCGAAATATAAATGTTGATTTGTGTTGTTTTTCTACACATGGTAAGCATAAAAGAGTTTAAATTGTTCATCGAGTGACTGGGTTTTGGAAATGGATTTAAGATTCATGGGGAAAAACGGGGAAGCTGAATATTAAAATGAAGTTATTACGAAATTCAGAAGCTTAGAAATTCTCAATAAATTATTTAATTCTTCCGAAAATATTTAAAATTAGTCTTACCTAAGCAAAAATATATTCAACCTAAATGTATTGCTTTTAAATAAAATACTATTTTTCAATAAGGAAATAAATGACATCAACTTTCCCCTCACTTAAAACTAATTCATTTCATTTTAATTTTCTAAAAGTATTTTAAAATATCACATTATATTGTTATGAATTTTGCAGTTAAAGAAAAATTATAAATAAAATACTTTCTTAAAGTTCTTTTTTTAAAAAAAAATTCTGAAGAAAAATATAGAATGCATATCTATCATTAGCATAATACTCTCAAATTTAAAATTTACTGCTTTATACTCAATTCAATAAGAAATTATGTAAATTTCATCAAAAAATCGTAAACTAAACTTGTTTAAACTTAAAATCTTGAGATAAATGCGAAAAAACTTAAATTAAAAAACCCATCTATTTTTACTTAAATTTGTTTTTCATTCAAAAGATATTAAATGTCACATTATTCAAATATGAATCATTACTCACAGTACATTTCTCACTCTTTCTTTGCGACTGCTGAGTCTGATAGTCTTGAATAAACTGGATTTAAATTATTTCAAATTGACTGTTAATCACGATTCAAGGTTCCATATATTTTCTGTTGAATATATTATCTTAAAATAGACATTTATTATAATAAATAAAGGAATACGAATATAAATACTAGATAACCATGCTTTAAATATTTATTTGCAGTTTGATATATTTGTACGAGACAGTAAATTCTTTTTTAAAAAAATCATATATTTCATATTTATAAAAATTTTAATAGATTTTAAATAATATAACAACGTATATCATTGTAAAATTATTATGCTATGTATCGATAAATGAATGAAAATATTTATTTTTTAAGATTATATTTATTTTTACCTTGGAGCCTTAATGGAGAATAATGAAAGTATGAAACGGTATTTTTATCGACAATTTCCTATAACGATAGACAATCAAGTCTTACTTAACATTTGATTTATTTTAAATGACAGAAAGGTAACATGGGATGTAATCTCATAAAGAAATAACGCTAGTTAACCATTCATTTTTTTTAAAATTTGAACTCATTTGATTCAATTTATGATTTACAAATAGTAATATTTAAAATGCTTAGAGTATTACAATCTAATAGAAGCATTAACTTTAAACTTCGATTAACTTTAGACAACGATTGTGTCTTCAGTGCACCATTTAAAAAAATTCAATATTTATATAAATTATGTGTGCACACATTACTATAAATATTATATCTAAAAGGGCATTTTTATTGCAACAGAAAAAAGTTAATTTGTATTTCACAACTACATAGAAAACAGATTTACTTCCTTCAAATATACAGTACTCCATTTCCATATTTTTTGTTGACAGAAAATTAATGATTTGCATACCTAAGGAAACTGGCATCCCTAAAAAAGATTGGTTCGTTTCGCTCAGTTTTTATAATAGCATATAAAAAAGGATAATATTTGTAAAAGGATTAAGACTTAGACCTTACCAGCCATTAGATCACTGATTTTTTGGACTTAAACAAATAACATCAATTGATCTTGAGTTACCTGCCTTTCTGTCAACTAATGGAATTATAGCAAACAAAGATAAATCTTAAGAAAAATGTACCATGTATTCTCGCTTTTAAATTTAAATATTATTATACATGCATGGAAAGATTTAATAGACCAGGGAAACATGTTATAACCTAGGTTATTTTAAATTAATAGGCAATGTTATGAAAAAAGTCAAGATTAGTTTAATTTTTCTTGTAAAAGGTTTTTAAAAAAATACGAGATATATATATCCTCTTATTGGTTGACTAGTGTTTGTGTTGAATATTGTTTGAGGAGAGGAGGGGTTTCTTTTTCCGGTAGAAAAAAAATGTATAAAATAAGATCCATTTTTCTTATTTGCTGGACAAAAAAAAAATGATCGAAAAAGGAAAAATGAATTTCAGACATCTTGAAAAGAAGCATCTAAGTGAAGGAAAGGAATAAATAAAATATATACAATCTATAAAAGAGAACAGAGGCATTACAAATTCCAAAGTTTTTCTTTTATAACTACAGAATGCTTAGAAATATGTTTCGTTATGTGTTTCTTCTTGACAGATTCTCCTCCCCCTCTTCCTTTATAACAAAAAGCCATTCGTAACGCTCTCCTATTGAGCGACACTTTCCTTTACAAAAACGGTATTGAATTTCGTTTTAGCTGCCGAAGTTCTAAAAAATCGTTGGAATTGGATGACTTGCCCGATTCATTTTGCTTTCGAAATTTTTCTAACTGGTATACATACATAAGAAAACGCTTTCAAATAACATTCATTGAAAATTCGATGGTGATGAAACAGATTGAAAAGAAATTATAAATTACGATTTGTATCTCCAAAAATGGTTTCTTAAGTAAAATAAGTTAAATCTATTTCAGTCGAAAAATATCAATGAAATGCACAATTAAGATATTTGCAACATTATAAAATCAGATGTCTCTAGAATTAGCAGAATGAGAAACCCCTTAATCATTGACCACTTTAAAGTTTTCTCGCAATTTAAGAAAGATTTATTGATCAAAGTACCTACATAAAAATTTGTTTCCAGAATAATTTTAGAACAGAACTTTCTTCAAGTATATTAATTTCAATTCTCTAAGCTTAAAAATTTAAATATTTATCATAAGGAATTCATATATTATTGAATCAAAAGACAAGTTCGTGAATGCTCTTATATTCTTGTATTTTTCTTAGTATAATGTACCTTTACAATCTAGAGCATTAGTATTTTCTCTAAAGTATGCAAATTTTGCTCGAAAGCATCTGGAAAATTTCAAAAATATTAAAAAGAGTACCATTTGGCTAGACTAAATTATGTATTTTGTTTTGAGTATGCTTTTTTTAAAAAAAGAAAATATATCGTTTACTTTCGATAAACTTTCACTTTATACAAAAAACTACGTCGAGACATTACTTCATTATCTTCATTAGAAACCATCAGTACTCATTATAATTCGCCCTCTAAGTACATCTCTCTACCTTCTAATATAAAGTCTAGTCAACTTCTCATTTTTCCCATACCTTGACAAATGAGGCAATAAATTTGCTTTCCAATATTCCAGGTTAGATTAAATTAGTGAAGCCTGATGTATTTAAAGAATCAATTTACTCCAACAGCGAATAAAAGAAGAAAAATTACTCCTTTGAGAAAGGAAAAAAATTTCCTCTTTTCGAGGACGCTTTGAAAACGGTCACCTTTCAATTGCATTCTTTCTTATCCGGCGGTAAACCTCAGCAATGTTTGTGTTTTTCGGGCACCCCTTTTAAAAGCGCCGAAATTAACACATTACGTTGAAAACCGCGAAAGTGTTGGCTTGGATCGTTTCTAGATTGTTCTTCGTTCACTTGATCGATGAGCGAGGAGCAGGGAATGGTTCACTCACTTCATTGCAAAGAGGAACACTCCTTTCCACAGCTACGTGTGAAGCACTTAGTTACCCACATTTTGAAGCCAGGGATTTTCTCCTCAATACTCATTCACCTCCGATCGACCCCCGACTCCTGAAACGAGCCACTGCAACAAGCCCATATGATGAAGCATAAGAACTAAGTCATCGAACAAGTTTTGTTTTGATATTTTTTTTCGCTGAAAATAAATCTTAACTTCTTTTTTCTTGTTGAACTTAGAAATACAGAACTGTAGACAGGTTTAAATGCATAACACATTATCCAACAAGATAAGGTACTTACGTTCTTAGATCTTGACGGAACCTGTCAAACTGTATGGAATATAACCTAAACATACTTACTCAACTTCGTTGAATATATTGCCAAGAGTCCAAATATACTTACCAAAACATCGCTTGTTCAAATTGCTCTGTGGAAAAGAAAAACTCTGATTAATGCTTAAAATTTACTTACAAATCCGCTCTTCCAAATGCCCTTTTAATCGTACTTTTGTTGCCTACGAATTTTGAGTTTTTTGTCATTGTTCTTACCTCGGTGTTAGATATCGGAGGGATATGACTGGCCTTAATTGGTTTTCTTATCTATTAGTTAAGATTAAAGGGGATTTTAACTATTTTCTACAAGTGTGGATTCAAGAAAGTGGGGTAAATAGTGTTTAGTGTTTTTCCTTTTATCAAATTTAAAAATAAAAGGTACGAAGTTGGCAAGCATATGTTGTAAGACAAGCCCGTACAGTTTCGGGCTGCTTACCAACTTCCTCATTCAATGTCATACCTACTGTTACTCTATATCCCACTTGTCTTTTTTCTTTCTCCCACTTCAAGACGTTAATACTTGACTACTGACGTTCTGACTACTTCTGCAGCTGCAATTTGGAAGACGAATACGAGTTGGGCATGAATCTGGATCCGTAGGATAGAGCTCGATGCTTAAGAACTTAGTGTTTTGGTGTCATTTCTTCCGTCCAAATCCCCTGCAAAGTTAAGTTACCAATTCATAATTGAGACTTTTAAGTCTTATCTGCTTGTACATTTTAATTGTAAGCAAAAATACATAGTTAAAACAATCAAATAAATAACATTATCTAGTCGTTTTTTTTCTTTGAGAAGTAAAATATGAAACTGCGCCTGTGCTACTACGAAAATATCACAATTTTTTAAAGTTTTTTAAAGTTCATCATCACTAAAATTTCTCTTATAAACTGAAAAACTGATTTCAGTAGTAAGAGCAGCATAACGTCTTGAAGTGGGTTAAGATTAAGACAAATGCAAATTTGCGAAAAATTACTTGATTTCATTCCAGCAATTAAGATTCTCAGTTGTCTCTGCGCACTTAAGTCTTAAATTATTTACTAATCTTCGTGCTTGAGTCTCTTAGAAGACTTGCTGAAAAAAGATTAATTTCCCTACCTGGCTGATTGATTTTAAAACTCCGCTTCTTATCTTCCACGCTGCCACTTAAACTTTTGAAAGAAAACAATTGTGAACAAATTGATCAAAACGTTCATCGAAATCAAAATAACTGTAATGAAGCAGATTAGACTGAACGGTACTTTCCTACCTTGTCCAACCGACAAACAGAAAGCAATAAATTTTTCTTTCATAAGAAATGAAAAATGATCAAGCGCCAGAAGGCAGTAAACACACCGCAGTGAGCCCAGGAAAGCAAATTGTTAAAACAATTCGTGTTTCGATTTAAGGATACTAGACATGGAAATTATCTCCTTCACTATTGTTGCTCGGGCATGAAGTATAATATTTTCTAACTCCTAACAATTGAAGTGTGACTTCAAAAGTGTACAAACGCGTGACTGCATCTGGATATAACTAAAGCAACAGCTTGTAATCTCACTTGTGGCTGGTTTCCTTTGTAAACCACGAACGCTGTGATGCAGATCAACAAACTGGCGCCATTAAAAGGCATTAAAGTGGAAATCATCAAATGGTCTTTGCGAACCATCACAAAGCGTCTTTTGGGTTAATTTAAAATATCAAAGAACCATTTAAAACTATAAATGTAGTTTTTTTTCCCTCCGTAACTGCTTTATGTGATTTACGGATAGGTAATGTAAATTTGATGACGCGAATCACGTTAACAATTTATAAAACGAGGATAAGTTGCGCGTGATGTGTCAAAATGATACATTGAGTGTAAATTTTATTTATTTTCTTTTTTAAGAATACATAATTGAAATTAAAACAATGAATAAAACATTGTACTTTTTCTCTTCTATAGCTTACGACGTTTTTTTTTGTTTTTTTTTTTGCAAATTTACGGGCAAATTAATTTTGCTTAATGAAATTTGTTAAAGAATTTTTTGTATCGAGTATGCTTCAAAAATGCAAAGTTCTTTTATTTGTACTATAAATTTAAAGTCCACAGGCACAGTATTAATTGGTGAACTGTAACCAGATTCCCAATTCATTACTCTTTTACTAGACAGTATGCATCACCATGCATTATTCATTCCTCTAGTTGAATGCGGTTTCATTTATCATTACTATCATTCAAATTTAAATATACTCGCATTGCACAGAAGCACTTTTATTTACTTGTGGATTTAAAATAATTTTTAATCAGTTTTATTCAATTGCAGTGAGTTTTAAAGGTTATAATTAAGATGTTAACATTACTTGAATACAGATTTGCAACGATAATTAATAACTGGAATAAACATGCATACATCGTTTGTAGCTTAGCTTCAACACCCTTAAATAGAATAAAAAACCTTTTTTTTTTCATGAATTGCTAGTAACTAGCATATTTAGTATGCAACAGGGAATAACATTTTTTTTTAATTAGGCGTTTCTCGTTAGATAAATGCCTGAGGTGTTTAAAATTAGACAAGATCCGTCTTTTTCCTTCTTAATTTTTTTAAAGTTCTGGTTTGATCAAACTTATAATTGAAGGAAACTGTTATTGCTCATTACAATTTTTATTATTTCACAATTTAGAGTTTAATTTTGTGATCTCTGGCATATTATTATAATAAATAACATATTTCTTTTAAAAAAATTCTTCAGTAATCAATGACTTCTTTTGCGAGTCAAAATCATGGACGTAATAAAGGCATCGAAAATGATAGACATGTAATTGAAATAGGAATGGTAAATCGGCTTATGAAACAGAGCTGGATAGAAGATTAATTACGATTGCTCCGAGGGTCATGGAAAAGATATGAACTATGTGTGGTTTGAACTAGGTTTTATCATGCTTGCTTCATTTTGAAGAGTCAGACAGCGGGGGGAAAAAAGATCGACTAAATTTCTTGACATTTCGAATTAATCTTTTCATATGCATTTAAAGAATTACAAACACAAAACGCCAAGTAAGTACTTGGTAACTAGAGCTAAGCTAGCTCGTATATAATTCATTAAAAAAATATGTTGGCGTTATTAAAAAGAAGCTATTGGCTTGCAAACATACAACAATTAATTTGTCATTAAGCGAAGTGTGGAATCTCAGTGTTCATTTTAGTTCCAAGCTACTTGAATAAATTCCGATTCACGATCTCTACTGATTTTGCATATGCAAATTACCTAGTGCTACTTTAATATGTAAAGTGCTCTTTTATTAAACGAAGCGGTTCAGTTTACAACCCTATCTAATAACGCTTAAAATTTCAAAAAGCTTATAGGAGAACCTTGACCGAAGATCACTTTATAAAGTGACAAATAAGGAAGCTGACAAGAAAATTGCACCGTAATGCTCTGGTTAGATCTGCTTCATTCATAGCTTAATGTATAGCGAATGGATCTTAACCTCCTCCACATAGGCGTAAATCTTTGGGAGGCGTAAGAGACACTTGTCTACTTAGCAAGACCCATTGCTACAACGAGAGAGCATTTATTTTCTTCTCGACTATTTTTATCTCTAACGTTACACCCCGGAGTGAAATATTAACTTCTTGGCGTTAAATGTAGTCGAGAAAGCCGTTGAAAAGATGTATTGTTTTTTTACCGCACGTGCTGCTCGGGAGACCATTTTTCTTCCTTTATTTAAAAAAACATTTTCCGGAAAATATTGTCGAGTGATAGGAACACTTTCGAGATTGAAAACAATAATAACCGCCCGGCAATGTTGTAAGGATCGAAACCATTTTGTGTCCAGACCATTACCAAAATGTGTCAATTCCTACTAACTAAATTTAAAAAAATGCAACTTCCTTTGAAGAAAAGCACCATATTAAAGTTCATTTTAAACGCATGAATCAATGCTACAGAAACAAATCTTTTATAAATCTCTCAATCAGTGAAATTAACTTCTATGAGGGGCGTAGCTACCTAGAAATGGTCACCCAAGAAATTTTGATACAGGGTCCACTCAAGACTAGCTACTCCAGTGATCCAAACCAATTCATTTAGAATGTTGTTAATTACCTAATAAGGCATATATGCATTCTTTTTTTCATCAAACTTTACAACTAAGTAGTTCCTCTGCCACTTAATCGGTTTGGAAAATTAAACAACAAATTGTTTCATTAAACAACAAATAGAAAAGAAACGTTATCCTAATATTTTCAAGATCCAATCTTTGATAATTATTTCAGAGAACTCCCCCTTTCGTCTAGCCATTGCGGGCAACATTTCACCCGATTCGCTTAAACAATATTACAATAGACTAAGTTATTCTAAAAAGACAGCATGAACAGAGCTTTTGCGTAATTTTGATACGGCCCTTAATTTAAGAATTTGTTACTTGACGATGATAAACGCAACTCCAATTTAGGATGGGCAAGAAGAAAGTTGGATCAGCATCGACGGAAAAGCAAACTACGTTCTGTGCTTGCCTCTCCCAAAGTTCTCTTTTCTGTACATATTATTGTTGAGTTAGTTGTTCGTCGTTTTCTTTCCTTCGAAAATGGATTAATTTATCTTGCACTTGTGAAGTAAAGGCGAGCAGCCGGCTGGCATTTTGAAGTTTCCAATTCGTCGCGGAACTTCGCAGCGTACTCATTAATCAACCGGAACTCATTAATTGCCTTCAAATTCAGATTCGGTGAAGTTTTTCTTCACTACCAACTCCTTCTAGCTGTTACAGTATAGCTACGGAAATAAAAGGCTTACCTCGATGCCTATTTTCATAAAGAATTCAGAAAGGAGAGGAAGTGTTAAATTTATTATTCAAATTTCCAATTGGTTAATGGCCGACTTAATGATTGGCTTAGTTAATTAGTTAGTTGTTTTAAATTATTATTCTACTTCCTAAATTTAGAATTTATTTGTGCAGATGTATTCTGAATTGTTTAATATTAACACAATTAATAATCACTCCTTAGTAATGAAATGAAAATTTTTAAATATAATAAAGAGTTTTAATACGCGTTAGGATCACGAGTCTTCGCGCGCGTGTCGAAGTTTAAATTTTGGAAAATATACGTAATTAATGTAATAATCATTTTAAGTACTTATATTTTTCTAATTGAAGAGAAAATTGTTTATTTCAAAGTTTCAAACATGCTAGTGTGAAAATTTCGCTAATGTAAGGGTAATCTAGGGGGTTAAGCTTCTTTTGTCGAATCTTACTCCTTAGTTGGTAACCAAGAATGAATGGATCACCAAGATGGGAATACATTCGGAAACTCAGAAATTCAGGAAAACAGAACATTCAGGGAACTCAGGATTATGCCTTTGAGTATTATTGTTAATGCATTTCTAAGCCGTTCAAGTTTAAAGAACACTTCGTACATCCAAGGGTACACAAACCCGCTGGAAAGCATTGTTATAGACCATAATATATATATTAATTACGAACCTAAATTGAATTCAATATATATTTTAAACTGATAATTTATTTATAAAGTCAAGGCTACGATGACAAACTTTATCGATGTACTGTGTATTTTATTTATGTATATATTTGAAAATACATACACTTCAAACACACACAAAACTCTTTAACTTTCTATCGGATTTTATTGAGCTTTTATTCATATTTTATAGGAGTACGGGATTCAATGAATTCTGTAGCAGAAATAATTCGCCCTATAGGAAACGTTTCTGCTCGATACAAGCATTTTACAAGCAATAAAAATTTAGACAAGAATATTTTAGTAATAAATTCGAATTCATAAAGCAGACTAAAAAACCAAAAGAGTTAAGATATTTTTGAAGATAAGAACAAAAAACGCATTCTTTGCTAATGTATATGTGTACTTAATCAGTTTAACATTTCTTTTAGTCAGATGACAAGTTTCTCCCAAACACTTCTTGGCACTGACGTCCCTTGTGAGGAAGTTAAATGATTAAACAAGTTAGATTGATTCAACTCTTGTGATTGTTGAACAAAATATCGTTTACGAAAATTAAGTCTTCAACGTTCCACTCAACCAGCGTTAGCTGAACGAAAACTGGGAGAAAACCAAAAGAGAAAATATTGTCCTTGTGGTTTCAGTGTCCCGAGTTGGTGACACTTTTGACAGCTGTTGATGATGATGAATAACCTTCATCTGTAGAATTGATCTTCGAGCACAGATAATTCTCTCAAAAAACGAAAACCTTTCCAAAAGAAAAAGTTATCTTTGGTTACTCTTCCGTTCTTTATTCAGAACTGGTTTCAGAATTTTTGTTGGTACAACGGTCAACTGATTCCTGTTCTTGCTTAAAAGAGAAAAATACACTACGTTGTATTTTTTTCTATATTTTCTTTGTTTTTTTCCCCTACGTTTTCATCATCCCATCTGCCTTGGAAGCTATCCAGACACTCAAAATTCATTACAGGTTTCGTGTAAATCTTTCAAGATATCAAGCTTATTCTCCTTCAGAGTAAAATGATTTATAAGTTGGAGATATTTATTAAAAATAAAAGGTTGTATTTCTTTGCATTTGTTTGTTTGATTCCTTGTTCTCTTTCAATTGAATGCATATTCGTTGAATGGTTATAATTGCGAGTTTGATTAATTTAAGTCCTTCATATATATATATATGTATATCTCAATTCCTAACTAAGCTCGTCTTCAAGTTCTCTGCTTATTGAGTTTTTCTATCAAAAGTTGGTTTTTATATTCGAAAAAATCTGGAAGTTACTTTACAAGCACAAAAACTTTAAATAGAGATCTCAAGACAGCAATCAATGAAAAAAGCTTAAAACTGGTACAGTCAAATGGGTATATAGAATCCTAACATAAAAAGTTTTTTTAATAAATAAATGATTTTTCAATTTCCTATTTGCCAAGTTTATTTTAATAAGATTTTCTACGTAAAATTAAAAGAGATATTTTGAATACAGTTAAAAATTTTGAAAGATTTTTGGATAAACTTGTAATAAAGAAATTTGTTTCACACTAATATTGAAAAAATTAAATTTTTGGTAATAACTGACTAGTATTTATATATAATTAAATATTTTTTGTTCTTAGTTTATTCCTCAAAAATTGACAAATAGATTTCATGCATTTCATCTTCGATGTTTTCTTCATAATAGATGGATTTTATTAAATTTTATTTTTAATTTTTGATAGTAATTTTGTTTTTAAATTTCAACTCAAACATACTAGTTTACAAAAAGTTTTGGGCATAAGCGAAAAATTGAATGATTTTAATCCACTAGAAATTGGACAGAGCAATTACCTTTCGCCATATTTATTCAGTTTTTGTGAAACTCTTTGCTATCATGTAACTCAGTAATCTTCAAACTGTGTTCCACGGAACCCTGGGTATCCGCAAGTCATACCCAGGGGTTCCACGAGTCAAATTTAAAAAAATCGAAAAGAAACTTATAAATGTGTATGCAAAATGAATTCACGTTCTCAATGAAGTTTGTATGCCCCCAAAAATTTAAAGCTTATCCCTATAATTAAAAAACTGAAAATTTTATTTATACATAGTAACTTTATTTTGCAATACTTTTATTATAATATAAAAGAATATTAAAAAGTTTTATATCTTTATATGTATATATTACTGACTAGATTGTGGATATTTTATTGTTTATAACGTCCTTACAATGTCTTGCAAATCTAAATAGTTTTCTAATGGAAAATGCACCTCTTTGTATTTGTGAAAAAAACACCTACAATAAGGGAGAGGGAACAACTTATCAACATATTTAATCTTAAAAATCTAAATTAAAGCAAAGAACACTCCTAAATTTTATGTTGCAAATGCATGCAAAATACACAATATTGCTCACACGGCTATAAACGTTTAAATGCCATTCAAAATAATGTGTATAAGTGAAAAATATTTCTTAACTGAGTGGCTACAAAAACAAAGTATAGAAACAAATGATACGGAGAGTATGTATGCGATTGCAGTTCATCTCAAAAGGCCTCAACTTCGACAGTTTGTGTGAAAAAAATGCAAGTACAAATCCCCAGGGAAGATTTCTCATTTCGGGCCATAGGAGCAGAAGATCTACTGGCCACCCTTGGCACTGGAGGATCGAAATTTAAAACCAGAAAATATGGTTAAGTCCAGCTTATCCGGGCCCTTCCAAGCTCTTGTACGCCCACCCCAAGCGCCCAATGGATAAACCAGCACTGCTAATCCAAATTACTAAACATAATGCAAGGGTAGACGACACTTTGGCCATAGAATAATATTGTCAATGAATAAATTATATTAAAAGTAGATCACATTCTTTAAATTTTAAATGTAATACTTTTTCAATGCCTTTACATCGATCTATTGCTGATATATTTTAAATATTATTTTAAGATATATTCTTTTTTTTAGTGTGTGTGTGCTGAATAGGTTCCGCGAAACTACTTTCTAATTTCTAGGGGTTCCACGAAAAGACCTTGTTCTAGGGGTTCCATGAGTTGAAAAAGTTTGAAGACCCCTGATGTGTAACTGATTTAAAACTATAAATTCCCTCAATAGAAATATAATTCTTAGTTAGCGAATATATTATGATCAGATCAAGCTGAACACGTAATTTGTTTCTTGTATTCATAGTGCTTCACTCATTCAGCGGGGGTGTGACTCTTATGCTTAGCCCGGGGCATCTGAAGGATTATGGTTACAAAAAGGTGTTTATAAGTGCACCTGGTGCATCTGAAGTCGATGTTTTTGACAAAAGAAAAGGCGCCCGGATGGAAAGCGGGAAAAAATGTTTAAAAAAAAAAGCAACACCTGTCTGTCGTGTTCCAAGAATGACTGAAATTGATAAATGGTCTCTAGCATATGCAGTCTGAGCAAGATTCATTACAGTTCTTGATGTCTACTCAAAATCCATTTAGAACTTTGCCGAAGTGCATCAAGTCCAATGTGTGATCTTATCTGCGGGGAGTCTTCGTCTTTTTTTACCTTCGCTTCCCTGGATTCTTGAGAATTCCCCATTTCAAAGAAAAGTCTAGATGAATACCTCAAATTGACTTCATAGAAAGACATCCTGTATGTTGCATTTATATCTACTGCGATCAATTTCATTTAGAACTTGTCGAACGCTTCAAAATTATATAATAGATAAATTTATATATATAGATGAGATTTTAAGATAGGAAGAGGGATTTTTTCCCCCTTTTCACTTAAACGACATCTGAGCGTGTTCTTTCACTTTATTTCTTCAATTTCAGTAAATTATATCTTTAAAAAGACCAATTAGTCTAAATTTTACGTCATTTTCTGTCAATATTTCTTAGCTCTTGAAAGAAACAGAAGATGCAGCTGTTTCTTAAAGCATCTTCAGTCATAATTTATTTTCAAGAGGAAACATTTTCTTTTATTTCTAGTCACAATAATGTCTCTGAAAAACCATTTACATCTTGAAAGGGGATTAAAAATTTCATATTTAATAACATGAAAATCAATTTATTGTTTTAAAATGAGATTTCATGCATCCTGGTAAACTGTTTTTAAACCTTAATCTGATCTTCAATGTATTTGATGACTACGATAATAGATCATTAATTTCATTCACAGCGTTTTCATATGATTAAAACAACTTGCGAGATTAAAAAATAAAATTTAAAATATTCAGAGCTATAATGCTCAGAAAATATTCAAAAAACCACCACTTAATACATTTTGAAAAACAGATTTCAGGTTTGTTCTATATAAAAAATATTAAAAATTTCAGCAGTATATAGAATAATTTGTTCGCTTATAGATTTCTTTATCGAAACTCGATGATATATTTATCAGTTTTTCAAGTAATTTCTACATGTATTTTTATTCTAACGACACAAATGCAATTTTTATTTATTCTATCAATAGTCACAGAAAGATAAATTTAGTAGCAGAAATAATTTTGTTCCGTGAATAGAATTATACACACTGATAAACTGAACCATCTCTTTATGTAATACGAGACCTATCAATTTCTGCAAATCTTAATAGCTTTCAAAGTCAATTTACTTACAATGTAACGATCATTAGAGCTAGTAACAATCCTAACTCGTCCCTAACGATTATCTTCGAAACGAGAATCATAAAATCGATATTGTCAATTATCTACATTTAACCGTTGTCAAATATACAGAATTGCAATTCTTCACGAGATAACTCCCCCCCCCCCAAAACTGAATATTTAATGTGTGTTTTACTCAAAATTATATTACCTCTAAGTCGTATTGAAAAAAAAAGAAGGAATTGATAAACATCCATTATTCTATAGCCCGAATAAAATCACGGAAAAAATTCTAAAAGTACCCACTTCTAAAAACTCGAATAGAACTTTAAAAAAATCATGGTGTAATTACAATTGTAGAAATATGTACATTTTTAAATGCTAAAAGTTGTTTAAATTTAGACAGATTTTAAACTGAATATATATGATTTCTTACCATAATAAACAAATTCATTTTTAATAAGCATATGTATTTAATACTAATATCAGTATTGATATTTTTCTTACGAATAAACCAAGATCTAAAGGAAATAGAATTTTGCTTACGATACACGTAAGTAAATAGTGACGTTAATAACATTTAGGTCACGTTAACAGAGTATTATTGGCTTGTATAAAAAATATATCAAGAAGCATTATTATGAATGATAACCCACCAATCAGACAACGACATAAGGGAACCGTGCTTCAATAAGAACCAGTTTACACCCACTAGCTCTTCAACGGTCGTTTTACTCGCATGCTTATGTCAAGATTTTTATTTTGATATTCAGAATAGAAAGGGAATTTTTAATCGTTTTATTTTAGAGTAGATATGTAATATTGTATTTATGGTACTTAAAAATCTTTTGCCATCTCTTAAAGTATATGAAGAATTTGAAATTTGTCTTTATAATTTAAATTAACAGCATTCATGACGAAGCTAATATGTATATGCTTAATATAAGCCAATATCTTTGAAATTTTGTTAAATTTTAATGAATTTGTACTGAAAAGTGATAATGAATGCCCACATAACATATTTCATATGCAACACATACGCGCGCGCGCGTGTATTCCCCCCCCCCCTTAAGTTTTCAACAAATTTTTGGAAGTTTTAATTTCTGTGCATTAAAAATCCAAGCTCATTTTCATTTTAAGCAAACAGAAATGTTTGACATTATTCTCAAATACCAGAAGTATAAAAATGTTATAATTAAAAAAAAATTAAGAGTGTTAGCATTTGGATTTTTTTACAACGTTTTTACGTGTTTTTGAAGCAGTTTCAGAAAGACAATATTAAGCTTTCAATGTTTCCATTTTGCTCCAATTTTACCAACAATTTATTAATTGTTCTCTCGCAGTAGTTGCTTCGTCTTTCCTATTAATTTACTAGGGTTTACGACCATCAACTTCTCATTTACGCTGCAAATTACCTTGCATTAGAAGTCGTTTAACTTCTCGAAATAAATTGGCTCTCTCTCTATGTTTACTTCATAACAACCTTGAAATAGGATGCTGTTATTTCAACCAAAAAGCTTTAATTTATTCTCTCGATCAAGTTGACATTGCGAATAGATGGAAAATTAAACAATTTTTGTGAAAGTAACATATAGAGCATCATTAACAATGGTAAATAGTTAATAGTAATGCGTATCTATGGCAAACGATTAATATTACACTTCATTATATTAGCCATAATAATCTATATTTCCATTCGTTCAATTCCTACTATTAGCCTACTCTCCATATATACATCATGTTCAAATTTTCAATCGTTATTGAAATACTTTCTATTTATCCATTCAAGTTCAAATACATTTTTTAAAACTTGTAGTAGGTGACACTTGATGTTAATTAATTAATGTTTGAAAAATTGTATTAATTAATTTAATTAAAAATGAATAAATAATAAAAATATTAGTCCAACAGCATATATAGAAAGGAAACTCGTTCGCTGTGTCCCTGTAGCGCAATGGATAGAGCGTTGGACTTCTAATCCAAAGGCCGTGGGTTTGAACCCCACCTGGGTTGGCCTAATTTCTGAGAATGTGAATTCTTTTTCTATTAGAATTAAATTTAATTATTGAATGAACTTTAACAAACAAAAAAAAATTGTCTAACACCCTATATAGAAAGGAAAATGGAAAATCGCTTTCTCTATTTTGTCACTTAATATTTCGATTCTGTCATATATGTATATACTTATTTGTATATTAATAACTATTTGATAAAAAAATAACTAAAATAAAAAAAATTTGTTGACCTAAGTAGGAATTGACTTAATTTTTTTTATATTACTTGTTTTATATAAAGTTGTTACTAATATTACGATAATCAGTTTCCGTCTACATTTGCCAAAAGGTAAAACACGGATTAAAGTGTTTGCTTATGACAAATATATTTTAGGATAATCTACATAGCATTTCCCATTATGCTGACATAAGCAAAGGTACAAGAAATCACTGTACTAATAAAAGTCAAAAACATCTGACAATGAATCCATAAATTATAAGACTTGAACTTAAAGTAAAGGAAAAGTTAATAGAGTTAGCAGCTAAGAAGCAACTAAAAAGTACTTTTAGACCAATTTTCGCCGATAAGGACGATTGGGTATAAAAAATGACGTTCTGATTTTTTTTTATAGATATATAGCCCGAAATAAAGACAAGGGAAGTCGTCTTCATTTGATATCTTCATCTACCGCGAGAAGAGCGTGCGGTGAATCCTTGATTGGGAGAACAGGGGTCATCATCAGTGGTGTCAAGAACACTCAAGAACGTTTCTCGTATTCATTGAATTGTGTGGAGCGTTTCCGGCCGTTGAAGCTGTCCTTTGATGGTCCTTTGATTTAGTCATGGAGTTTTTTTCTCCGAATTATAATACTTCAAATGTATTTCCCCACAGATTGTGTTGTCTGAAATTGAATTTCGATACGCTCCCCCCCCCTCCCCCCTACACAAAGGATTCAAAATCTTAGATTCTAATCGGAGAGGGTTTTTATTGTTTTTACATTTTTAAAGAAAACCTGTAGCTACAATTTTAGAGGAAAATTATATTGCTTTTTGAAATTTAAATTATATCGCGCCCTATATATACAAATAAAATAGAATAAAAGACTTGAATTTTAAAAAAGACAAGACTTTTTAGATACGATCGATTGAAATAATTTTAAAAGCGTTGGTAGCTCTCTTTATTTTACTGTGTTATCAGATTATATTTACATTACTTTGTTTTTCTTAGATTACTTCTCTGATTAGGCCAGAACAACTGTTATTGGAAGAAATAACATTTGTATATAATATAATATAGATGCGTAAAATTTTTCCTAATTTGTTTCATTGATGTGATTCATCAAGTGATAAGGGTTGTAGCACAATTATAAAAAGTCGAATCCATTTAGGAAATTTGCTTGGATTTAAAATATTAAGAGTGATGGATATAGACGACATAAAAAATTTCATGCGAGAGATTCGGTTTTTTTTTTTAATTCAAGCAGATTGTTATAGCTTACTTTGTTTTCAAGACACACATATGCTTTAAATTTTCATAAGCTGCTGAATCACAAATAGATTCAAAAACTGATTTAAAACGCAAAAATTTTCTCTTTTTAAATACTTTTAAGCACTGTGATCTTGTAACAACTGGCCTCTCTTCATTTCACAATATATTCGAATGCTAAATTTTACTCATTTATTTGAATAAATTTTGAAGTATGCTATTCGTATTCGCATAAAATATTGACAGTACCGCTCAAAATATATGCCACATTAATTATCTCGAGTAGTCCATTTGAAACTTTGAATATAAAATTGCTATTTCGCAACTGTTTTGTTGTCATAAATACTTCAAAAACTATAACGAACTTCGTGCGAAAGCATTTAATATTTTTGTTGTGTGTGTGTGTCGACGTTACATCAATCCATTGCAGCCATCTTCTAAAAACCACGACAAATAAAAACTAATCAATTTCAAATTTTAATTTTAAAAACAAATTCCAAAAAAAATGGATTATAATTGTAATGACTATAAAATAAATACAACGAACTTTCGTACCAACATTTTGCGAAAAAGCCCTTTTGAAAATATTTTTCCTTAAAATTCGTATTGTTTTTAGTGTACATACTTCCTAAGACACACTTCTCGTCTTGCACTTTTTTTGGTCATTTCTTTCAACGGAGCAACTCAAAAATCGAAAGAATTCGGAGCAGGAGTGAATGTGTTATAAAGAAGGTATTCATTTTTCACCTATTTTCGGAAGAACGGAGGGGTGTTACAGGGAGAAAACCCAGAATCATTCCCAAGTCACGCATATACATCCTCATAAACGTACGGAGAACTTGTGACTTCCCCAATGTATTGCTATCCCTACACCTCGAAGGGCAGCGGGGGTGAGTTTAGGGTCACACTCTCCCACTCGTGACTGGGCCCCCGTATCGTACTCTAAGCAAAAAAACGGACAAAGCTTTTGTTGAAAAATATCACAACCATGAGACTAACGGCAGGTGTGATATACGATACGTGTTTGAACTCCAGGAATCTGGTAACGATCTTCAGTATATTGTGTTACGTATTATTTTCTCGAACGATTTATACATCGAACATTTTCTTTTGTCTCAAAAATAATATATCTTTACAGTTTATTAAGGTATCCGACTACCCTAAAATTGTGAATTTTGCCAAAAATTGACAAATTTTCTTATGATTTTATTTTATAGGCCATCTTATTAGCGTTATAAAAATACCAAGTTTATCATTTTCCGTTCACTAGAACAAAAACTACAAGTGTTTTACTAAAAGCAGGTGCGATTACTTTAAACAAGATGTCACACTTTAAAACGCGTTTTACTCGAAATGTTATTTTTTGAAAATAATCAAATGGGGTCAGCGATTGCTAAAAAAGTTTTGAAAATAATTAACTGAAATTTTTTGTGTAAGTTTTGTATAATAGTAGAAATGTTTAAATCTTCAGATTTATCAATCACTGTTTTATTACAAAATTTACAGTCCCTTATGTGAATATAATCACTGTTTTTTAAAGCAATTTCATATAGTAACTGAGATAAAGTGCTCTAGCTTTTGTAAAAATTAAAGTATCTCTTATCCTGAAGGTCATTTCAATAATGAATAACATAGCAACACATCAGGATAGAAAAATTGAAAATTTGTTCATAAACCTTTGGTACAGAATGGACCGCGTTTATGTTATTTTTTGTCAATTTTTACCCATTTTTTCCCATTTTAGTTATAATTTATTTTTCTCTTCCTAATTTTAGCATATTTTTCTTTAAATGTACTAAAAAAATCTAAAAACAATCCACATATCTCCATTTTTTTGAGAAAAAAAAGTTGTCGCAACCAGTCGGATACCTTAAATAGTGATCTTTTGTTAAGTATTCATTTCGATATCGGCTAATAATATTACCAACGGTGGAGGTTACTAAAGACAATGCTGTATTTACAAGATATGACTAATGGTATTAAATGCCAATCTATAAATATCATTGTTTAATTAGAAAGGATATCGGATCGGACTGCGTTTTGACAAATTGCTGCCAACAGAAGTAATTATAAATGCACGGAAATCATTTTGCAGAAAGAAATCTCAGAAATCTCTCTTCATAATTGAACTATTTGCTCATTCAAACAGTCTAAAATAAGAAATAACGCAGGGAGAAATTTGATAATTTGGATTTATTCAAGATTTGCAAATCATTTACTGGTGATGCATTAATTTATATCCCTCAAAATGCTCTCTTCAGACTAGTTTTCCTTTTTAATATTCATGAGTTTTAATGCAAATTTAATAGTAAAATATTAATTTCCATTATTGTTTAAACATCTAAAATGTTCGTCGTCTGAGAGGTATTTTATATTTATATTATGAATACTTTAAATGGCCAAGAGCTATTTTTTAAATAAAAAGCCATTCGTCATTTTCAACTGGACATTTATTACCTTCGTTAATGATAGTTTATCGATTAATTAATCTATTAGCTAAATTAATCGAAATAGTCATGAAAAGTAGTTTATCTTTGTCAATCAAGTTTTGATTCCTCCCTTCCTGTTCTAGTTCAACGATTTGGTACATGAGGCAGAATTTGAATGAGGAGTATATTATGGGGAGTATATTCAGCATTAATGACAGTTCTACATTTACAGCCAAGTTAAAATCAAATGCAGTATGAGCATTATGCTGACGCACGACAATTGACACGGTGCGGGTTCAACCATTTCAACTGACCCTCATTCCAATTCTGTCTAGAGGGCGGAGTTGGAGAGTTGTGGTCAACAATACGTATGTTAATTAACATGCAGCAGGCTCCTTAATTTGCGATCTGGAGAACGCAGTGTCTTGACCTTTGTTTGCACAGAATTCATTACTCATAACATTAATGAGTTGCTAGAATTCAATGTTTTTCCAAAGCGTTTCTCTTATTGTATCTCCTTCACTTTGTGATTGCTTTGTGAATTATTTGAGTAGAAAAGAAAAAGTAGATTTTTTTTATCGGACACATTTAATTCGAAGTAGTTTATATGCGATTAAATATGAGCATTAAAAATCAAACTAATTTTTTCTTTTTATTTATTTACTTATTGAGAATTTGTAGAAATGTTAGAGTATTTATATTGATGTCTGTAGAATTGTTTAAAAAAATTGTCACTTATTATTGTCACGATTCTGGAAATGCTTTATTTTAATAGATCAAAAAATAATTTTTCCACACAAAATTATAATTAAATAAATTTTCTATAATAACTACTTACGTGAATTTATTTATTCGTTTCAGTATATTGACATATGTATTTGCAAAACTCAATGAAAGAGTTTGCAATAAGCATGCTTTTTATTGGGAAAAAACCAACCAATTAAAAATTAAAGTTTTCAAACATTCTGTAAGGTAAGTGTATATTTTTTTTTTCAAGGAAAGTCCTTAATCAAAATTAGTAAATACTTTATTAAAAAAATTTAAATTCCTGAAAAATCTGATTTTTTTCATCATAATTACCGAAAGTGTATAGTGGATAAAATTATGTTTATAAAATTAACTATCACTTTACGAAGAAAGAAATTCACCGTACTTCTGTAAGCATTTGTCTTAAGCAACTAAGTCCTTCGAAAGCAAGCTTTAAGTTTGAAAAAAAATGAAGTTAGCGATGCAAAATACACATAAATAATATGCTAAAAGAAAGCAGCTACCCGATAATGAAAACAAGATGAAAATAAATTACCAGGAGTCATGTAGAACGTGTACACGTTACCATTCATCACACAAATTCTTATCTGTTTATATTATTAACACACAAGCGGGAGTAAATGCCCAGTGGAAAATAAAAACGCAATTATCAGCAGATAAAGAACAAAGTTTTAAGAGGCACAAAAGCGGGGGTAATTAATTACACTCAAAAAATAATAATAAAAAATCCATTTCCCTATCGGTAAAAGTCGTCACGAAAGAACAAGAGTGATTATATTGATTGTTTATCAGCGCTAAGTTCTAAGAAAACTTTTAGCGCTCTCTGTCCCCCCCCCCTTTCCCCCCGTAACTTTCGGACAAGACGTCGTTTAAACGAATTAAGATTTTTAAAAAATTGATATTGGCTTCTAATGTTTTGCCATTAAGTTGAATGGCTTTTCCCAAAGGGATAGTCTCGACGCCTGGGAAGTAAAAAGTTCCTACACGAAAGCACAGCTCTCTTTAGGCTACCGCCAATGAAATTAAGGGAGGGATGAAAAAAAAATTCTTCGAAAAGTATAATAATTTAAGTATGTTACATTTTTATTATTAACTAATATCAATTTCTTAAGCTTTTAAAACTTAATTTTTCTTAACCTGTAATTTTGATATGGAAAAAGAAAATTTTGCAAGATTTTTTTTTCTCTCCTGATCTGTTGTGTCAGCAGAGAATGATTGATCAGCAAAAATTATTAGTTTGATAAAGTAAAACTATAAAATTCAAATAGCGTCAATGGTTTTACAAAGTGATTTACCCTGTTTTCCTCCTTCGTCTATATAAAAAAACAATAATACTTGGTACAATTTTTATACATTTGGGGGGGGGGAGTAAGCTATTCATTTGTCATGAGCATTCAGCTCCATTTATTATGGCATTTTATTATTTGTACAATAGCTCAGAAATTATTAATCAGTCATACTAGCATAAAATTTAAATTCTCTAAAAACCATTAACACAGCCCATGATTTTTTCATAAAATGCAATGCATAATGCATATAATAGCATACTAATAGCTTTCTATAAATGAGATACTTTACGTAACTATTTTTTATTACGATAGAAAACTGATTAATATAAAATCACTATCAAAACGCACATTTTTCATAGACTTGTCATGTAAAATTTTACATATGCTGATAAATCCTTTTATTCGTCCGATTTTTTAATTTCGAACACCTCCATTTTACGAACTACTATTTAGCGAATTTCTCTATATTGTGAATTTTTTGGTGGAACCAAGAACCAAAAATGTGGAAAGTAGAATTCCTATCTACTTTTCCACATAACGAACTATTTTCGAGAATTAGCGACTTCGCTAGATAGAGGTCCGACTGTACTTTTTCTTTACTTTACTTAAATTGGAAACTTTTAAAAAGTGTATTTATTCTTCAGATCATGTTCATGCTACTCTTTTATTATCTATTTTAGATGTGTTTGCATGCAGGGCCATTAAGAGAAGAAGAAAAAAAGATCCCAATAATTTGAACACTTTAAGTCGCTGAAAAGTTTCTGGGAAGACGAAAAATGAGAATTTTCTGTTTCGCTGAAAGTGTATGGGTCAAATAACGGGGGGAGGGAGGAATAGAGGTTGAAACACAAGGTTGTAAAGACCATATTGTTTTTCTTCAGTTTACAGCTCTTTTCCTGTGGGGAATAGATCATCAGCAAGTTGTAACTGGAGAGACTGGTAAAGCTACCGGAGAGTACCAGCAGTAAATCTTTTAGGATTTATACTAAAGCTTATCTCAAAGAAGGCTATGTATTCGAAGTTACTTTAAAGAATGGCTAAAAATTTGACTACACATTTATATATTATAATGAGTTTTTATAACTGTTTTAATAAGCGTTAATAAATTAAAATCCTACAGTTGCATGTTATCTCTGGGGGGAAAAAAACTAATTTATAAGGAAAGTAGTCCTCATCCTTAAATTTTTTTTCTGAACATATAAAAATGTGATAGTGATATTTAAATGGAATTTCTATACAGTACAGTCCAATTTAAGCATCAATTATGTAAACATAGCATGGGAGATAATTGTATATTATCTGAATTTATAATTTAAGAACATTAAAAACAAATTTTTATATGCAGGAAGAGGCCGGAGTAAAAATCTCGATGAACCAATTTTCAGCCAAAAATCATATCTAACGCTGTTAGGTAGCTAAAATTGCAATGCACGTCAAAAGTTTAAAAGGCAAAATAATTTTCCGTTAAAATTATTTAGCTACATGCTGCATCAGATTATATGTTCTAACCTGTATAATAATACCTCAGTCAACCAATAAATGCTTATTGCTGTACTGGACCATTTATTTCTCTCAACGGTATCAATTATTTATGGCCTTGAAATAAAGCCACAAACCTTACCGAAACTGTTTAATGTACCGTAAAAAATAAAAATGCCTACTAAAAACAATTTACTTTTGTCATATGATAAAAATTAGATGATTATAAAAAAGGGGAAACTCATTTCTGCACTTCTCCCAAAACTGATTAATGATTATCAACAATATCTTTAGTATAATGATCAACCAGCAAGAACTGGTATTCAAGGTCTTATATACAAAACGGTCTTCCGATACAAAACGAATTGCAAACAAATTCGGTTCAACCTAATGACTGTTCAAAATATCTACATGTAGAAAAAAATATTCTGATATTTCACATAAATATTTCTTGGTATACATATTTTATTCATTTATTCTGCTCCTCTGATACGGGGTATAAAGCGTTGAACGCATAAAGTCTGAAATAAATTTTCAGACTTCTTTTATATATATGTTTTTATTATGTCAGGTTATGCAAGGCCTAAAGAATTGCTTTAAGTAATTTTATTTGAAATGAATCTTGTATTATTAATTTGAATAGAGAAAAGAGACAAGTGATGTTGTCAAACTTTTACAAGCCCTCGTAAAGGAAATTTTATATCTAATTTTAGTTGATAACATTGTATTTGTTGACAACATTGATCATATCTTTACCACCATTTCAATTTCATTTTTTTTTTTTTTTTTTTTGTAAAATAATTTAGATTTGATTTAATAGGAAATATAAAACAGCAACTTTGCTTCAAATTAATTTTTAAAGAAATATATTGGGAAAACACATAATTGACTTTAAATGCTGTTTATTCGTTATATTTAAGTTCAAAATTGGACATGAATGCAAAAATACGGATTTTGTATAACTATGTTGTTATCATGTTAAACCTTTATAAACTTTCATAAAATAACTGCATCATACAGTCAAAGAACTGTCAATACAGTCAATACAGTCATCATACAGTCAAAGAACTGAAATCGAACGGGCTAAAGTGATACAAGGACCTTATGTACATAGCTTTTATTTTTAGCTTTTTTTAATTTCTACAGTCCCCCCCCCCCCGAGACAAACGATAAATTATAATAATCTTTGTAATAAAAAAAACTTTACAAGATGATTACCAATAAAAAAGAAAGGATTTTTTTTTTTAAACTTAAAAAAGTTTCTTAAATTTTAAAAAGGTTAATTTCTGCATGCGAAAACATTATACGGTTTTTACAAACTTAGAAAATTCTATTTCTAACAATAACATTAATGAACTATGGAATGTGTCTCTCAAAAATGAGAAACAAAATTTTATATATATATATATATATATATATATATATATATATATATATATATATATAAGTGTGTGTGTGTGTTCAATGAATTTTAGAATATTTTAATCCATAGGCGAAACATGAATTTTTTCACTTTAATTTCAATTTTTTTCTAATTTTTCAAATAAATATTTTAACCAATTTTGTTCTCTAAATGTATATGTGTAAGAAAGGGAAAGAAAAATGGCACAAGTAAGGATTTGCCTTTTAATTATTAATTTAAAAAAACAAACAAATTAGGAACATTACATGCAAAGAAGAATATATGACATTTGGTCTTAAGTCAAAAACAGAATGCCATTAATTTAAAATATTCTTCAAATGCAAAAATTAATTTAAAAGAAAAAACTTTCTATTTTATTAGTTAAACATTATTCCCAACACGCCTATTATCTAAATTTTCCCCATTTAACTGTGAAAAACAAAAAGATTGTCGTGACAACCACCTCCAGTTATTTCCACAATTAACACACTAATAAAACAGAATCCAAATAAATAGCGGAAGCCAAGAGAAGAGTAAAGGAGCAGAGAGAAAAAAAAACAAAAACAAAAATGGCTCGCGAAACGAAACTCCGGATGATTATCGTCTGAGCAATAAAAGCACAAACGATGTAACCTCCACCATAAGTATTTCGACTCCCAAACTCAAATTAAATGATTAAACAGTGTCTTTGGCAGCGCAGACTCCTTTGTACTTTAACGGTCTCTTTCCCACCGTTTTATAGTAGCCATAAAAATGTCTAGTCAGCAGCCTCTTTCAACCCCATTGTAACCTTCGCGAGCGTTTTATGGCCTAAGGCGAAGTGGGACTTGAGCAGAGCTCGGACAAAATTATGGCCGTGCGGAAAGTTTTATAGGCCGGGTTTTATGGTCGAAAGGGAGGGGTAAAACGCACTTTGACAGCAAACTGGCCTCGAATATTTACGGCTATCCGGGAGACTTGAAAAGCGATGCCCGCTCCTGGAGTGCTCTCAGACGGGGTGAGCCTTCCCCGCTTGTCGGACCAGATGGTCCACGGCACAGAGATCTTCACATTTCCTATTCGGTTCGCCGTGTAACAAAAGGAGTAACATCTGGATTCATTGTGAGCTACATTAGACTGTGGGATAGTTAAACGTTGGCACTGATGAACATTTTTTTTGCTCCCCACAGTTCGAAAACTACCGGTATTGGATTCCTTGACAGACTCATCAGTGAATGATGACTGATGATTGCTTCCCTTTCAGTGAATTTTTAAGTTTCGAGGTGGTCCCGCTGCTTTCTTAAGAAGTATAGGGAGAGTTCATTATAGGCGAAGAAAACAGCGCCGAACACGGATCAGTCAAAGCTATCGGCGGCTCGTTGCTTTTTATACCTATTGACGCAACAACGATCTTAACCACTTAACATCCTTACCTAGATTAATAGCGAACGTGAAAATACTGATTTTAAATCAACAGTGGCATCAATATAAAAGGACAGATTAGCTAAAAAATTCAGTTAAAATAGTTTTGTTTATATCTACGATGATACTGGCGATTAGGCTTAGCAACCGGCGAGCGGTGATAAGTGGAAAAGTTTGTCTAAAGAGGAATTGGATAACAACTGGATATAAATCAGGTAATGTAAATATATTTAAAACATTTATAATTTTTATGTATAATTAGATAATTTAAAACTGAGATGAGTATGCAAGCATGTTAAAAAGTGCATGTAATTGTTAAATACTCGATTATGTAAACAATTGTTTTTTATTCTTGTCCTGAAAGAAAATATATATATATATATTATACATAATAGATATAACTCAAAAATAATTATATTAATGTATTTTATATAGTTATATGTATGCAAACACACAAGTTTTATTCATAAATAATATTTTTAATTATTCTGAATTTGTGCAAAATATTTAGAAGTGTTCCGCTTCTGAAGTATGCATTACTTATATGAAAATAAACCTACATTTAAATACGCATAATGAATTTTAATTAGAAACTGGAAACACGGTAAATACTTTAAAAATAAATAATTTAGTTTGATTAAATGGAAATAAAGTATGCACTTATATTGCACACTGCTTTATAATCCCTAACAACATCAAATTTCAAGCATGTATTTTAAGTAGGTATTCTTATAAGAATAAATAGCTTAGTAAATAACTCTAAGCAGTGAACAGGTTTTTATATAAATCAGATAAATTATCTTTGTCGAAATAATGCAAATTTTTAGTTTTTATTTAATTGAGTTACAGTTATTTAGTATCTAATCAGTTCATGATGTAAATGTATGATTTTATTAAAAGCTCTTTTTTTATTATTTCAATAACAGAACATGGAAATATTATTTTGTTTGCAAATTTGTTTTTATACGAAATTTCTTCAAAAACTTGATATACTTTAGATTTTTCAAAAATAGTTCCTATTTCGTTTAAACTATATTGCAATTGTTTTTTTTATGTATAAAATAACTACATTTTTTCTCCTCAAACTGTTAAAAATTTTGGTGAAAAAACATGTAAAGAAAAACAAATTATTGAACTTATTTTTAATAAAACAAAAATCTAGGATTGCGTAATCTTTTTGTAAGTTCATGTGTGATTATACAAGATATTTCCTTTGAAATAACATACATTCTTGAGAAAAAGTTTTTTTTATAAACAGTATTGTATTAGAATGTCTTTAAAATTTATTTAAAAACTCTAATTGATAAGAAAAAGTGCTTAAAACAAGTTGTAGATTCAGCATTTCAGGAAATCTTGAATAAGACTAAATAATTATAATTTTTAAATCTTAATATATCTTACTAATCATTTTGAAAAACTAAAAATAAGTTTCTGATGCAAATTGCATCTAAAACTTCGAAGTGAAAATTGACTTTATTATATAAAAATTAAAAGCATAGCAAATATATTTGAAGGATAACAGTTTTTAAATTATTAGCAAATTAAAATATTTGGAATTAAAAAATAAATAAAGTAAATTCTTTGGCTTTGATATATTAACATTTTCAAGATGAATGTTTACTTTTAAATACTTTTTCTATTTTACTTTAGCTATACTGAAGATTTCAAAACATAAATCTCTTCAATATAATTTTTAAAGGGAAATAACTCCAAATGAAATGGTTAAAATAAGATTTAGCTGTTTCCATTTTCCAAGAAGTCAAAAAACTTGCATCTGCTCAACGAATATTAAATTCGTTATTCTTTGAGATGAGATTTGTTATTTTACAACCACATTTTTTCCTTTTTGTTTTTAAGTAAATAGGAATGAATAGGGAAAATCAATATTTGTTTCATCAGTATCAACATTTTCCTTAAAATTTTTGCAGCTTTACTTACATAGAACTAAAAACTTCAGTTTTGCTGATTAGATTTTACATTATGATTTAAATTTTATATTAAGATTAAAAAAATGAAGCAAATATTTCAATTTATTGAATAAAAAAAATTTATTATATATAATATAACTATTCAATGAAATAAAAAATGTCAGAGATTTTGATATATACCACAATTCTCTTTTTTAAAAAAAAAAATATTAGCGTTCATCATCAAAAGCTAGATATACACTAGCTTTTAGTGGTGACCTTGAATTTGGAAATTGAGAAATAAGTATGTTTACGTTTGAAAAACCACTTTTGCATCACGCTTGAAAATAAGAAATAAACATTTTTATCGTTTTAACTTTTTCTTGAAATCTTATTTCGATCTGATAATAACAATTTTAGTAAGATTTTTGAAAATGCTGCTATTTTGAATGCGTATTTTTTACGTGAACTTGAAAACATCTCAAACATTTTTGTTACAGAAACTGGTGAAATATTGCTTAAAGTATATTTCATTCAAGACAAATCTATATTAACAGCTTTTTAAAGATTTTTCGTTAAAAATTTGTAACACTGCATTACATATTTGCCTCGTTTTTATAACAGTTAAATTGAAACAAATTTAAAATAATTTTTAAGTGACCAATTGCAGTTTTCAAAGAAATACCTTCTCATATCAGTTTAATTATAAAAGGGAAAAAAGAGTTTTCACAATTTTTATATAAATATCTAATTATTTGAATTTTTTTTTAAAGCAGTTATTTAAAAATTCTAAAAACTCAATTTTATTAAGAATTTTTCCTTACACAAGTATATTAAAATATTTTATAAATACGTATTACATCGACTATATATAATTTTTCTTTGGTCATAATTTCTTTTTCAGTTATTATTTGTCAGACAAATTAATTTAATTTTATTACTCTTAAATGACAACCATCAGCAGTTTGAAAATCTGCAAATATTTTTGGAATAAGGAAAATATTTTGAAGTATTAATTTTATATTTTTCTTAAAAACATATAATGTAAATATAAAGATTAATATTGTACGAAATTTTAGAAAAATGTGTATTGAACTTTCTAAATTTATTTAGAGTTGCTTGTTCAAAGTGTCACTGGAAATTAAAATTATTGAATGACATTTCGCTTTTTCAGCACATGACATGAGATTTTATTCAAATTAAATAATGATGTTGAAATGTGAGCAGAAAAGACATTTTTTATTCGTGCATTTAATTGAAAAGTGTTGCGACTTACTTTGACCAACGTGCACTTTTCTCATCCAGGGATAGATCTGCGGTTGATTGCCTTGGAAAGCATTGCCTTTGGGAGACTGTTGCGAAGTCTGCTGCGGCGACGGCGACTGTTGCGGACTCGAATCTTCAGGAGATGAATCGGGACTCAGATGCCGACTTGTCGATGACTTTGAAGTCGGTGTTGGAGACTCGCCCTGCTCTGGACTTTCCGGCGGCTGGGAACTGCTGCTGGTCGTCGAGAGATCCTGCGGGGAAGCGGCATGGACCGTCGGCGGCTCGGCATACTTGCAGCTCGGCACGGGAGTCACGGAGGGTGTCGGAGTCCGTGGACTCTGGCTACTGATGGAATGGCCAAGTCTCTGCTGCTGAGAACAGCTACTGAAATGGTGTGGGTCCCCATTTTGTGTCTGCAAATGTTGAGAGTAAGGGGCCCCGTATGTTTGCGGCTGAACCGGCGACGAGGGCCCGTTAAAACAACTCCCGTACGCCTGAACCGGCGGCGTGTAATAGTCCTGAGCCGTCGGGTCTTGCCTAGCTTGACTGTAACACGACGTCAGCGAATTGACAAACTGATACGAACTCATAAGTTCCGTTTGATTTGTAGAGCGACTATAATTCTGCCAATATCCCCTCACAATTTTTGATGAATTATAGCTTATACTGTTCGCCAGGAAACCTCCGGCACACTTTTAATAGCACATTATTCCAAATATGGTACAGCCCTAGCGACCACGTGACGCGGCTCCGCCAATCAGAGGGAACGCAAACTTAGTGTGTATCATTGAGTCGACGGGATCTCACTTGGACGATTTGCTGCTAAAAGTGTGAATTATCTCGCAATAATTGTTTACTTTATGTTGTATTTAATGCTAAAGGGGGCCGGAGAGAGCGCCTACAGAGCTGCCGATCGGAGCGTCAGCAACAAGGTGAGTGGGTCTTAACTCTTCGAGCGCTTCCTTTAGAATACTCGTTCGCAAGTGCTCATAGCGTTAAGGTTGCTACTGACAGCGCCTCCCATCCAACAACTCGTGTTATTCAGCTGCTAGGAATCAAGCTGACTTGGCAACTAGCAGCCCTAGCGGCCGTACCACAACAAACGCAATTCCGAATTTTTCACGCCTTCCTAGCACCCGATGCTTGATTTCCAGATACTTATTTTTTTCTCTCTCGAAGAATAAATTATTCTTTTAACACTTTAATTCAAAACAACAATATTCAATTTTTTTTTTTTTTTTTTTTTTTTACTTTTTATTTTATTTTGATATTCTTACAGAATATTATTTTCTAAATCCAAACATCAAATAATTAGAATACACAAATAAGATTATAGATATTATTTCGTTTACTTTGATATTGTTTTTCAACTTTTAAACACTCTTTAAAACCAATTATTTTAAAATCATATTACACATTTATTTTTAAGTTGACAGAAGAGAATTGTTTGACAGCTATTTATAAAAAAAAAATTTTAAGTTTTTTTTTTTTTTGGAAAAGATATTAGTTTTATATGGCAATTTTTTTTCGGAGTTTATTTTGGTTATTATACGAATAAACAATTGAGTATATTAAATTCTTTTATATGTGCTATTCCCTTAAAAAGAATGAAAAACTGTATGGTTATATATATAATCGAAAGAAACTTTTTATTACAAAAACTCAAGATTTTTATCAGTTTAAAGTGCGCCAAAGAGATTTCCTCCTCCAATTTCAAAGCTATAAACGCCGTTTTACGATTATCGCTCTAACAAATCTCTAAAGAAGACTTCTAAAAATATTTACGGTGAGAAAAATTCTCTAAGACGATAACTAATGTCCTACAACGACCAACTGCAGATCGTAATCTCACAATACTAATTTCGCCGCCAAGAAGTCTTTAAATGCTGGGCATTGTGAATGTGGTACGTACCCAAAACGTGAGGATTCCTCTGGCAATGTTGATGGTGGGGAACAACCATCCAAAGTAAGTTATGTGAGAGATTGCAGACAGTGAGACAGACCAAGCAGAAGGAGAATCCTGTCAGGCCGTGACGTTGTTCTCGAAGTGAAGCTGCTCACGTTCTGAACGGTTGATAACGTTCCAACTTTTTCCTCTCTCTCTCTCTAGGCTGGTCTTCTCTCCAATAGCTCATTTTCTTGAAGATCGATCCGACTTCTGAGCGAATGAAACGTTCAGTACATGCCCAAGCTCTGCAATCACATTATAATTTCACTCCGGCCGCCCCCACTCTTCCACCTTGGCCTCTGCAATTAATATCTGTCATTCTCTTTCTCCAACTGTTCTCTCTCTCTCTTTCGCTCTTTTCTTTTTGGGCTTTTTTTCTCTTTCTTCCTGCTATTTCTTGCAGAAGCTGACGAAAAGTTTTGGCGTTTTATAAGAAGGGTATGCGTCACATAGTGATAGACGAGTGTGACTTCAAAAAAAAAAAATTTTTTTTTTCACTTTCCTCTTTTACCGTAATATATTTTTGGAAAAATGTTGGGTAACCTATTATTGCCTATATTCTTATTATTGAAAATATTTAAGCCCATTTTATAAAGCTATAATAAGCATTTTACAATTATTGTGAGTAAATATTACTTTTTATGAATTCCTTATAGTTGTATGTGCGCAATCGTCTTTAAGTTGTAAAAGATATATTTTCATTAGCGCAAAATGCGTGTAAAAGTTCATATACAAGGCTTTTAGAAAAAAGATAATAAAAAACGCGTAAGTTTTTTTAACATCAATCAAAAATACGTATTACAATTTATGAATTAACAATTTAGCTAGGTTGAAAACGTACGGAAATGTAATTTATAAATACATCTGCGTTTATTATTAATGCTATTACGATGCACACTTACACTTGATTATAGTCATTTAACATCGTGTATCACTTTATGGTTTATTAATATGTGATACCTGTTTCCATTTATTTACGAAAGTTGTTAACATATTTACATACACTTATCAACTTTTTAATGCAATCTTTATTCATCACGAATTAAAATTTTTTAAAAAATAATAGAATTCAAGATATATATATATATATACATTTATATATATATACGGGTTTTTTTTTCGACAAAAATAAAAGTTTGAGCAATGGGATTATGTAACTGAAAAAAAAAATTTTCTTTATACAATAAATTTTAACTTGCACAAACTTTCCAAACTAATAAAATTAAATATGATTCATATGTCAGCTGAGAAATGAAATTGGATATAAATATAAACTCATTTATAGTAGAATAGTAAATTAAACAACAGTAAATTTCTTATTTAAAACTATAGTTTTCTTGTTAATTTTTTGGAATAGAATTAGATTTGCTACATTATTATACAACAAAATTCATTTATTATAAACTGCTCAATTAATGCGGCACTAAACCTTTATATAATCAATTAATTTAGCTGTAACTTAAATAAACAAATATAGAACATATGTATTAATAAATATTTTATATGATGGGGAGCATTAAATATGAAGTTCTACCACACAAGAGACGAAAGCATTCACTCAGAGAAAAGGAAGAAAATTTTTCATTTTTGTAAATATAAATTTAAGTTACATAATACAGAAAATTCAAATCTCATTCAAATACTTTTTTTCTGTTGTTCATCAATCAATTTTAATTAAATAAGACGTTAACGTTAGATACTTTAACAATTAGTGTTGAACTAAACATCAGAACTTGGACTATCGGTTATGAAACTTCAACTTCAGCACGAAGGGAAACGTACTTAGAATTGTAAACTGGTGCGAGTGATTGAACGAGAATGAATAATTCACACAGGAATGTGGTATCTGATTTGATGGTAAATGAACGCGTTTCGATAGAAGGCTGTTGGCATGAATTGATTGCTACTGAATGTTGATTAGGTTATTGGCTCGTACAAACTTGCCGTTTTTTGCCGTAAATGAATTAAGGAAACTAGATTTTTTTTTGTATGACATAGTCCATAGTAAGCTGAAATTTTTTTCTGAAAAAAAAATATCTCCAACCCCTTATAAAATTTAAGATTCATAAACATAAATAAGTATTTCTTTAAAGTATAGATTATATGCATTTTTTTTTTTAAAAAAAAGGAACTTTTTTATTATTTTATTTGTATTTTTTACTTTTATATATAATGAATATTTTAGAAAAGCTATTGCAAGATGCAAACATAAAAATATATAAATTATACAAATTATTTCCTTAAATGGTATTTATGTCAGTTATTTTCTAGTTATGAATAAATTATGTGAATTTTTTACATGTCAGCTATTCGAATTATTTATTCTTAAATATGAATTATGTGATCAATTACTTATAAAAATAAGTTACTAAATACATGATTTAACCTTTGTACTACACACACACATACACAATTTGATTTCATAATATATATATATAGCATATATTACACATATTTTTTTGCTGCTTTTAAGGAAAACTTTCTATATTTATAAAATATAGCATTATAATTCAACCCTTTGAAAGATCTAAGCAGCAACCAAAGAGCACACACACACATTTTTAATTTTCTTTAAAATTTATTACTTTCTTTTAAGAACACGTTTATATATAAAATAATCTTTTATTACTTTCCAAACTTTTTTCTGTAAAGCACTTATTTAAAGTTATAATAATATTGTGTATCAGTATTAAAATAAATAATATTTATTTTCTTAAAAAATATTTATTTGATGGATTTTATATAACTTTTTTATTTTACAATCTTTCTCTAGAGAATAGTTGTAATATTTTTAAAAGAAGAGTAACTCAAACTGCTATTTTGATTTGAATTGAAACGAATTGCTCGATATATAAATGTTAAAAGTAGCTTAACTATATATAAATTTCAATTTTATATTTTTCAGTTACTAATATGTGTGTGAAGAGATGTGAATAGTGCAATATAAGTACAATTTATAAAAACATTTTATTATCTAAGATACAAAATCAAGTATCAATTAAGATTTTTGCGAAATTATTTTTCTGAAATTTCCAGTTTTAAAGGTTTTGTCATGTTAATAAAATATTAATAGTTTAGTTTCATTTTATGCAATCGTATCTAATTTTATAGGAGTATTTTATAATATGAAAGAAATGTTTATTTTTAAACACACATAAATATTATACATAAATATATTCCTTTCATTTTTATATTATCTGTATTTCTAGAACAGCATTGCTAAAAAGTAAATTTGATTTGAATATATATATATATATATATATATCTTAAATCTAAAAACTTAATTTTTTTACAGGATATAGATCATAAGAAATATATCACTTACATGCATTAAAGCACATGTATATTTGCATTTTAAGATAATCTTAGACAAAAACGAGGCAAGGGATTTCTGTAATTTTGTACTAGTATCATAAATCTAATGATTTTCTTTGTTTTCTAATCTTTATGAGAATCAAATAGAAAATCCAGATCATTTAGATGCATAATTCTTACAATTTAAGAAAAAAAATGAGGTTCAGTTAAAAAAAAATAGTCTTATGAATTCAAGAACACATCTGTGCTATAAGAACATTTCGTATGTTTTAGTTCCATAAACATAGATATAATTATCTATAAATTCAAATTATGTGGATTCTAAAATGTTTTAACTCCCAAAATTAAATATTAATTACTCATTTATATTCATTAAATATTCATTTTTTATTTATAAGACCACTAAACATTGATTATAAAATATATTAGATTAAGAAATAAAAATTAAGAATAATAATATTTTAATTAATACAAATCTTTGCATCAAAACTCAACGTTTCAAAATCACAAAATTGAGTAGATATCCTACAAAAATTTATAAATTTTACTATCACCATTCCTTTTTAAATGAATCAGCATCAGTTTTTCCCCTCTCAAGATAGCAATATTTGATTTCCAGATCATAACAGAAATTTTATTTGCAAAGCTAAATAATTTTTTTGTCAGAACTGATACTGATATTGAAATTTTAAAAATTGCCATTCGAATGCGCAGAAAAGTGACATAGCGTTAAACTTCTTTTGCATTGCCTCTTCGTGACACTGCTCAAAAAGTTTAACGCAATCACGGATCAAAATAAAAAATTTAGTTGGAGAAAAAAAAGAATCTTCATCTCTCAGTTTGATTCCCTGAAAAAAGCATTCGAAAAGTAAGAAAAAAATCCTAAGGTGATAACACAGTAAAAATTTCCCCATCTATTTCTATATCAATAGGGAGATGTTTTTGTAAAAAGAATTTGAAGAACACCTCGAGAGAGCCAAATTACAATGGTCCTATAAAACCAGAATGAAACCTTTAATTTCCAAGACGAAAAAGAAAGGATTGCATTTGCTAAAATCTTACTCCAAACCTTCACAAATTCTGGTGTTACATAACATTCATTGATTAAAAATAATTTAATGTTTTGGAAATAATGACAGATGTTATTTTTAGTGCTGAATGAGGATTCATTAATATCGTACTCATTAGCAACTCAACGGATATCGTAATTTTGTATCTAGGTCAGTACTTCTCAAACTTTAAATATTTGTGACCTAATTTTCATCGCCCCCCTCCCTCATACAACAACTATAGATTTAATGCAGTATTAATGTACTTCGACGCGCTAAAGCTACAAAGGGACTTTAATTATAAATTGCACAAATTATCAAGATATGTATTATATTTTGAAAATGACAAGCCAATGGAAGTCACTAGTAATTACTAAACTTGTTTTTAATTTAGTATTGATAAATTAGTTATTTAAAATTCTTTTTACCGTACTGTTACATTTATAAATATCCTATATCAGTGTGAATATGTATTTTATTTTTTATCATATCATAATGCATTTTGTGTGTTTTGCTTCCTTTTAGTAAATTTTGATAATTATTTTAAATCTTTTATTTTGGTCTTTTCGACATGCTCGCAACCCCTCCCAACGTAGGGTTCTCAAGCCCCCTAGGGGGCACTCCCCCCCCCCCGCAGTTTGAGAAACGTTGATCTAGGTCGACTGACGAAGAAGACACCTGAGCTGGCATCCCTCTCTCCAAACTTCCACAACAACGGGAAGACTGGACCTCTATTAGATTTAACGTACATTAGCCCTTCTATACGGTGGGGCATTAGTAGTAGTTACGTTTGGCAGAAGCTTTGAATTATTTCCAGCAAACAGTAATAGCCCTCGAAATGCGATGCCAACAAACAATCAATCAATCATCCTATTAATACAATCACTACTGTAAAGCATGGTAATCGGAAGTTCGAGTTCTGGTCTCATTGAGGACAAATTTTGTATATAGTCTAATGCACGTTATTTCTGTTGAAGTCTTCACTCCTAGTGTCACTGAAGACTCGCTGTGAAAAGGGAGCAGATACATATTAAATCTGTCGAGTTTAAAGTCCTCCCGTTGGATCGGTGTGGTAATTTGGAGAGGGAGAGCCAGCTCAGATGTCGTACTCGTCATCTGAACGTGCTCGCACAGCCTTAAAGTGAAAAATTAATGAAGAATCAATCCTATGGTGATGGTTTGGTTCTTCTAACAGGTTGTGTGTCTGCCAAAGAATTGGAAAAAATTAGTTTTTATTGAAGGGTTCTGGGATAAAGGTGAAACATTTAGTTATATTGAAGAATAATTTAAAGAGGAACGCCCATAAAATTATGCTTAAGATCACATTTTATGTTTCAACAAAATGATCCAAAATATACTGCTAAAAGCTTTCAGTTATGATTCTTGTACGATTGTAAAATGCATTAAATTATTGTATTACATACCTCACACACACACATATCCATTTCCAATCTTAATGTGGCTGAGTGAGTGAATGAATATTAACGTCCCACTGTTCAGCTACACGAGGGCTTTTCTTAATGTGGTTGAAAAAGCGTGGTTAAGTGCAGTAGCACACAAAGGAATTTTTCAAGGGAGGTCCAAATAGGGTCCAAAGTCCACTATTCTCGTATCATGCACTAAAACGCCGCCCAATATATTATTTTGACTTTGTCGATTTTCGGAAAAAAACAATTAATAAAAGTGCTATTAATAATTAATAAAATTAATTATTAATAACAAATACTTAATTAAATTTTACATGCTATATACATAAAATTATAATCAATCAAAAAAAATTCAAGGGCTATGGGGGAGGGTCTGGACTCGAAGATCCCCACCCCCTTGTGTGCGCCACTAGTTCAGTGGAAAAATCTATTCAAAACCATTATTTTAAGTACAAAGAACAGTTAAACACATTATTACAAGAACAGGTATTAATATTTAGAGACACTGGACAAACCTTTGTCAACAGAAATCTGTAACTTTCACGCAAAAATCACGGGCAGTAAAACTTTTATCGAATTCTCAATTTTGTTTTTAGCCTACTACAATTAATATTTTATAGATTCTATAAATTTTAAACTTAAATAGGTATTTTTAAGAAAGCAGTTTTACACCTTTTCAAGGAAGAGTAAGTGGTGTACTCAGTTTTGGAAGCCACTGTATGTCACGATATTTTTCTACCGCTATTTAATCAACTTCTAGATAATTCTTTTAAAGTAGATAAAAAGTCTCTAAACGGAAAATAAAGTAAAAGAGAAATCGAATCGTCAGTAAACACACAAAGCTAGTCTTTTAAAAAAAAATCACTACTGAAAAAGAAAATCAATGGGAAATCGGCATTGTTTTTTGTTTTCTTTTGGGTTAGATAAAAAAAAAAGGAAAGAAAGATTAATCTAATTCTTCTTGAAGTGTATCTCATTTTAGTTTAAAAACCAATTCCAGGATAGGTCAAGGACATGACTTAACTCCCGGGGTTTTGAGGGGAACGTAGGCGTGTCGAAGGAACCCATTCAAACCCCCCAACCGCCAACAACGCCTCTTTAACCCCCGTTCGGGTGCTTTCTTTCAACACGAAGACCTTTACTTCAGGACCCAGATATTCAAAAAAAAAAAAAAGAATTTTCTCCATATGCTAACTACTATAGTTTTAAAACATCTTGAATTTTCGTGAAATATCGTAATCTCTAAGGCCTCAATTTTCAATTAACTTCCCCGCATCTTTTTACTTAAAAAAAAAAAGAAAAAACTCGAATAAAATTCATAGAGTTGTAGCATAATATGCAGATGTATTGACTTTTTTTGTTTGTTTTTTATTAGTGAGAGAGTGAAACTGTAAAAAAGAAAAGAAGAAAAATGGGAATGTCCTGCTGTGTTATTTAAATATCGCAATATTATGTATAATTCTCAACATAGATTATCCCCCAAAAAATAAACTGTAGTGCTTTATTTGATTTTACAGTAGCCTTCAGAGAATTTTTTAACTAGGTGCAATTACTTTTTAGGTTGTTTCTTTGTAATTTTTTTATATCTATTTCTGATTGCTTATAAAATATCAGATTGAATGATTTAAAACACAGTTCCGATTAGCATAATTTAATTAAATATTTTCAGATACTACTTGAATCAACGTTTAAATACGCATTTGTATTATTTATCAACGTTACTATATTTTCACCAAGTTGTCAAATTTGCTAGGATCTATTTACAATGGTCAAATGAACAGAAGTTGATAAATAATGCGAAAAAACAATTTGAATTAAGTATAATACGATTTTTTTTTATGTGTGAGCACATTTATATTTTTTTCAGATGCTTCTTAATATAATATATGTTATATAATCGACATTAAAAATCCCATTATATATACTTTTGAAAAAAAAATTTCACAAGAAAGGCTTTCTCTAATAAATCTGATACATCTTTGTAAATATTCAGTTTTGTGCAAATTTCTTTTAGTAATAATTTCTTAACCAAAACTGTAGAACTGCAACCAAATTAATTGTCTATTAAGAAATAATTTATAAATTTCGACTGAAAAACTCACGTAATTGTTTTGTAAATCATTCACAAATCCCCCCCCCCCGTCAAAAAAAAAGAAAACCGCATCAAAATGTTTCTCGCAGTCTTCTACTTAAAGGTAACCCTACGTACTTTTTTCAAAACATTTCATTTTCCATGAGATAGAAACTTCCTATTTTTTTCTGTAATTCAATATAATTTGTATGAAGTGTGCGCAGTCCACACATACTACGTGAAGGTATATATAAAAGACACATCCCTCCCCTTCTCTTTAACACAAGAGGTCGTTTGGATACAGCCCATTTACCACATTAAACGCAAAGATGAATCTTCAAGAACATGCGCTTGGTCTAGCATTTAACCGTTTTATGTTCATTTTACGAGCGGATTACGCTCTTTCATTTACACAATCAGAACTTCAACCTTTACAAATGGAATATCACTTAAGTACCTACTTAGAACTCTATCTTTTGCCTATTTATATAAATCAGTTGCGGGCAAACTTTTCTAGGGTACTACTAATTTTTTCAAGGTGCTGTCCCCCCCCCCCACCTAGTGGCGTAAGTGTGGTGTGGTAAGAAAAAGATCTACATTATTTATTATAACTTAATAATAAATATAGAATATATGTACGCATAAGTACGATACTACAATAAAATACAATTACACTTTTAAGACCGCGTTTAAAAGAAAACTCAAGATACAGACAATAATAATAACCACAAATATAATAATATCAAATGATGAATTTGTCACAAAACAATTCAAAATACATTAAAAAATAAATCATTTTTATCTAAAGTTAGTGCTCATAGTAATTAATAATCAATAGAAGACTTTGTATACTGTCGGCCAATCTTGAATATTTCGGTAAATATTTACTAACTGCTAATCTTCAGGCGGTCACCCAAAATGTCTCGGCGATCCTTGGGTAGGCCGCGATCGACAATGCCCACCCCTGATATGAATGATAGATTCATTCATTTATTTGATTTTAAAACGAATATCACAAGATAAATATTAGTACCAGAATGGATGATAGGCTACTTTACTGAAGTTCATTGTTGAATATCATATGATTCGGAGCTTGTTTGATAATGAATTTTTCGTTTCAAATTCTTAATTTAAAAATTTTTCCGAGACGAATATCAGCTCTAAACTTTACAATGGATTACAGACGGTTTGAATGGGATTCAGTTGTTGAATATCATTTGATTGGTGAATCGAAACCGAAATTGGAGCGCGATGTTAGCTTATATATATATAAGCGGACTTGAACTGAATTACAAACAATCCATTGCAGTTTACGAAATCCGACGTTAAGCTTCTAACTAGCCTCTATTCCAGTACTGGGAAAGTTGCCAATTTGTCCGCAAACTCTCTATCGAGTTCTGCTGCTGCATCCGTTTGCAGCGTTTTGACGCCTAAATAATGAATTATGTATTAAACTCAGCTTTCTTTCTTTTATTTTTTCTTTCGACCAAAATAAACGACGTGACGACCAGAAGCAAAACGCAACTGGATATTTCATTCGTAATTTGCTCTCGTGACAACCGTGGTGTCTGTCCCCAGAATCAGTATCCATTTTTTTTTTTATCATTATTGTTTGCGATGAATTTATGCATTTAACAAACATGTGTTTCCTTTTTAAAATTCAACTTGCTCATCTCAGGCATAATGGTTTCGTCTCTTGAAGGACTTTAGATATAGATATGTTTTCACACAAAATGTTTTAACTTGAATTTACAGAGCAACGCCTTTAACTCTTATCTTTCTTTTTTCTTTCTCTATAACTATTGTAGTTGTTTTTCCTTATTGAACTCGCATTTTGATATAAAGGAAGTAACTTAAGAAAATGCTGATTCACAAAACAATTGATTGTGATGAATGGCTCGATAAATGCAATCTAACGTATTTTTGTGCTGAAAATTGTATCCTGTTTGGTATTATATATAAAAGACCATTTTACAAATCGAGGTAATTACATGTTCTACCGTCGACCAATGCCTCGAATGAAAAGACGCCGTCAAATGCCGCGATATGCAGCCAATAGTGGAAGGCTATTTAACCGTACATACAAATACAATAACCTTATTCACGCACATGATAACAGCATTTGCGACGGCTTTTGATTTTACAATGTTTTTTGATTAGCCGAAATTGGGTGACAGTTTCATGCGTTTTTCCCCAAATTTATTTGTAATATGGCACAGGAATTTCAATAACCTCATAGTTTTCCTTACTATTGTTTTGTTCGAGCAATGCGACACGACTTGATTTTTTCTATAAAAAAAAATGAAAATATTGATTATTAAAATACACTGCATACAACTCTTAATTTTCAGCTTAATTTTTTTTACATAAAAAGACAAATATTATTTTCCGGGGGTCATTCTTATTCGAACTATTCTATTGGTTATTCTAATTATTATTCCAGTGAGAGCACTATCCTCAAATTAGCGTAGGAGAGAGAAAAGTATGAAATACACAATCAAATGTTTTTTTTAGTCCACACCATTATGCTGATAAAATAAGAAGTTTTATTTGTATAACAACAGCAGCTGTAGCATAATTAATGATTCCTATAACATGGAGATGGAAACGATTATCAAGAATAACGCCTCAATCCATTTACACGTTAACATAAGCATAAATTCTTCATTATGATGTTTTATACCCAGAACAATAGGAAGAGGCCTAAGTGTGTCCTGATCCCCCTTGTGGGAGATAATCACCCCTTGAATTAAGCCCCGAATTTACTCTGATCAGAGAGCTTAATGCGGCGAAAGATCCAGTCGAATTGTTCTAACCACAGAAAAGGAAGGGCCATAAGAAAAGTGTATTAATTCATTTTATTAATTGAGCCGAGCACCGTGCGATTCAAGCGCCTGGAAATTAATCAACCTCGATCAAGAGATGAGAGCGGTAAATCTTTCCGAACGCATTCTCTATTCTTTTGTTGTTGGGGGAGGAGAGGGCTGCCTTTAATGAAAAGAAAGGCCGCCTTTATCCAGGGAGCGTTTATACTGTAGTGGGGATTTGCGACCCGGCCAGCACAATTAACGTGGCGCTTTCCCTTAATGATCGCGCTACTCGGGTGACGAAGAATGTGTTCCTCTTCCCTCTCAAATCAAGACATGACACACAGATGCGGCGAGAAGGAAAAGCAAATGATGCTATCAAAAAAGGAGCGAGCTAAGGGGAGAAGTTAGAAAATGTGTCACTATATTTGAAGGGATTGCTACACCTCCAAACATTTCTGGTTTGGCTTTGATAAGGTTTAAGTAAGAATGACACACAACATGTGCTATGAAAAAAAAGCACATGTGTTTTGTATGATAAATTGAATTTCTAACTTTTAGAAAAAATGATTAAATGGCGCATCATTATTCCAAGGCCATTAAATGTGCTATAACTACTTTAAATAGGTAATAAATAAATAACTCGGAAAAATAAATAAAACACTATTGTAAAAATAAATTATCTGGCTATATATTTCATAAAGAAATATTAAAATATCTTACTAATTTCGAGACAAATTAAAATGCCTATCCGTTCCATAAGGAACAGTTCCCCGGATCCGGACCCTCCTCCAAACCCCTGGACTTTTTTTCTCGATTGATTATAACCCTACGTATATAGTGCGTAAAATTTAATTAAGTATTTGTTATTAAAAATTAATATTAATTAATGCTTATTTATTCAATAATTAATTTTTTACTGCTTTTTGTTCCCTAAAGTTGACAAAATTAATAGAATATGTTGGACGGCGTATATTGGAGCAAGATACGAAAACAGTGAACTTTTGACCCTGGACCCCCACCCCCCTCTCCTCCTGAAAAATTCCTGTGTGTGCCACTGATCATTTGTAAACAAATAATAAATAAAATACTGTACACACAAAACTGGGTTATTATTTCGTACAAAAAAAAATTCCCATGTAATTCACTGATTTAAAAAATGATTACAACAAACAAATATGCAAATCATGGGTATTTTGATTGATAAACATTCAAATATATCCTCCCTCCCCCTCTTTAACTAAATGTTTTACATCAAATTACAAAATCATTAACAATAAAAAAAATAGTAATATTTTTCAGTTGAATCTATTTTAATGGCAATTATATTTTTTATGTTGTGAAGTTTTTCTTGGGTAATCTAATCATGCTATAAAATCTCATATTTATTACATCTAAAAACAAAAATGGTTGGATAATGATCTTTTTCCTCTGAGGCTTAACTGGCATGTATTACTTGCATAATTTTTTTGAAAAGATAATAACATTTGTAAAAATAACATGTATGCGTATACTGAACCCTTAAAGCCACTCTCTGAATTGTTTTGCTGTTTATTATAATCGAAAAAGAGCATATGCACAGATTATTTGATTTATCTGTTTATTTATGCCTAAGTATGTCTAGTTGAAAGCTATGTTGTATTTTTAAAAATTGTCTTTTTAAAATCATAAAAAAATCCTAGAATATATCGAATATTTTTTATATAACTGCAAAATTTCACAGACATATCATTGCTGTATCTTTAATTGAAAAATTATTTGCCACTCCTCTACAGAAAAGTGAAAATGAGATTTTGAAATAACTACAGAAACACAAAATAACCTTAAATCTGAACGACCTTGTGTATTAATAATAGTAATAATAAAAGCAAAATCGTTATCGGAATTCATAAGTTGCTTTTAGATTTCCGCGTAAAAATTATCTTTAAGGAAGGCAAAGTTTGTAAGCTTGTTTCAATCATCAAACTGAAGAATAAAGGAAGGAAGTGAATCCACAAAACATCATTAGTGATTATTTGCTTTCTGATGCTTGTGATTTGGCCACCGAATGGATTTTTAATGCATGCTTGTGTCATACGAAAGAGTAATGTTTCTATATTTCATTTAGAAAATTGAGATTTTTTCCTGTACAAAAAAAAGTGGAATTGTTCTTTTTCCCCCCTTCAGAGAGATTAAGAGTTTTTATTTCATAACTATAACATTAACTCATTACACTGCTTTGACAACCGATGATCGTCCTCATTTTCTATCCCGCCAGCAATGTAAAAAGAGAGGAGCATCCCCCGAAGTTTTTCAAAAAAGAGTAACTGTGACAGTAATTTCCAATAGTTTCAAAAACATCAGCTAAAAAGGCTAATGATCTCATTGAAATTAATATTTGTTCGAAAAGTATAACTCACATACATATACATAAATCAGTGGCACACAAAAAAGGGGGGGGGCTCCTAGGGGTTTGGACCCCCCCCCAAAGCCCTTGAGTTTTTTTGCGATTGATGATAATCCTATAAATATATATATATATCGTAAAATTTAATTAAGTACTTATAATCAACAACTTATTTTATTAATTAATGCTAATTATTAATTCAATAATTTATTTGTATTGTTTTTTGTTAACAAAATCGACAAAATCAGAAGAATCAATTAGTGTTGTCTTGAGTTGGGGGACTTTCGACAATGGACGCCTTGAAAAATTTTTGTGTGCGCTACTGACATATATAGATAATATTATTAGCCGTACTATACCATCGAACCATTTCGCCAAATCAAAAGAAGTCGACAACTCAAAAAATATCGCCAAATGCTGTCATCGTTATTACGTATTATGTTCGTACATGCGCGTGAAGGATTTTCACTATTGGCTGCATATCGCGGCATTTGGCGGCGTCTTTTGACTTGACGAAATTGGTAAGGACCTAGGTGCTTTGGAATTATTTCAAAATTAAAAAAATGGCACCAAGGTTAATCTTAATACATCTCTAGTTAGTTTTTAAATTCTAAGCAAAGAGCTTCACTAAAAATATTGCCAATGAATCTAGCATTGATTGAAGCATTTAATATAATAAAATATCAGGGGCGTATCTCAGTGGCTCAGGGCCCCCAAGCTATAAGGTCTCCAACATGTGTAACATTTTGTCACCTTCAACTTTTTATTAATGTTTATTTATTTTCCAAAAAGGGCCTCCCAAAGAATTTTAATACGGGGCCCACTCAAAACTAACTACGCCTGTGCATAATATACAGGTAAAAAAAAACAAATCAATTCAAGATTTTCCCAAATATGAGAAGCAATGAAGCAAATATTTTTCGATTAATTGTTTACATTCTTATAAATATAATATTTTAATACAATATTATAACACTTGACAGAGTTTGAGAGGAAATAATCATAGGAGAAAGAACAGGATCGTTAACTTATTCTCCAAGCATATGCATTCTAAATGATATAGTAATATCATTATTCATATTGTATAAGGAACCAGATGTAATATTCACAGAAGAAAAAAAATGTACCTTAATTTATGAATAGATTCCGATATTAACATTTATTTGTGAATAATACGTATTGCTATATTATAGTCCTTTAAATTCCCTAATATTTTGCTTCAACTTCTTAAAACGATATTGATTTGTATTGACAAAGGAAAATGTGTTCACGGTATATATATAAACCTTAAATTTCTGAAAACTATAATGAGTTAGGAACCAGAAAAATAGTACAAAGCGATAATGGCGGTGATAATTCTGTTTCTTATTATGTCATTGATTCTGGAGAAAAGTATTAGACTTTTGGTGACCTAAAAATTGGTGAATTGATAAATTGTTGATTCCTTTAAGATTATATATTATGTTTCGGAGAAAATAGAAATACTTTCAACTTGTCTAATTAGGACAAAATAAATTAAAATAAAAAAGAGTTGATATATTAAATTACATTATAAAAGAAAACAAGTGTCTCGCAAAATGCTGTAAATTATCTAAGTTTTTATAAAATGTGGGGAGTACCTAACGCTAAGGTACCTAACGCTAAGATTTACAAAATGCAAGAATTTTTTAAAAATTTGAAAAAACAATTTCGAATTTGTGGGAATGTATTATTTTTATTACACTCGTTGATGTTTTAAAAATGTTAGTTACTTCCAAAATCCTTTCACCACTTCTTTTTATCTCATACATCAAATGCTCAAAAATACATATTTTTTTAGAAAAATTATATTTTATCTCTCTCCATACGTGCTCATTATTACCAGATCTAAATAAGTAAACGGGATTGTAATGAGTATCATTTTATTAATAGGATTTTTTTTAAGCTGTTTTAAAAATATCTTTCAAGATTTCAAAAGACAATTTTTTTCAATGTTTCAGTTTACACGTTCGTTTTCATATAAAATAATTAAATTAACAACAACGTTTTTTAGATTCATTGAAATTCAAATTATTTTATAATTTAGTGATGCTTATAATATAGAACTACTTCACTAATTATTTTATTCTTTCAGCTTTTCAGTTACCTAAATCTCGAAGACGTTTGGAGAATATTATGAAGCTAACGTGAAGGGGAATGTCCAACTCGAGGAAAAAATGCAAAATTTCAAGATATTTATGACTAATATACTACTACGGACGATTGAAAAATCCCCTACGCTAAATGTGAGTAATATTACTTCTAAGAAACGAAGAAAATATCTTCCATAAGCCTTAACATTTTATCAACATACAAAAAATTAATGCAAGAAATACACTATTAAACGTAATTATTTTGAAAAAAAAAATTCAAATCTTAGTTAAATTCAAATGTATCCAAGAAGCTGATCTGAACTCAATAATGCTGTATTATTAATACGGAAACTAAATTATTTTTTAAAAACATTTATTTTTTAAGTTCAAAATAAAGTAAAACAAATCAAAAGTTATAAGATATCAACATTTAAAAAAAATATCATGCCATTAAACACTTACGACACTTACTCTTAATAAACTATTACCGAGACGATGTTTCATATATACCGTGAAATAAAAATAAAAACACGTCAAGCTCACGCTTGCGCCATTAAAATGAAGGTCACCGTATGCAAAATAAAATTCAACCGCATAAGCAATTACATTGTAACAGGTTTTAAACGTATATTTAACTCCTTTTCTTCTCACAAAATATTCTACGAAAGATACCACTCTCTCATTATAATAAAAAAATAATTCTAAAATCTTTAAGGAAAAACTTACAATAGCCCCTTAGGTCAGCCCTAATTTTTAAATGGAACTTCAAGTAATGATTGCATACTATCATCTCAACACGAAATTATTATAAAATATAGATAACTGAGAAAAAAAATGAAAATAAGTTTTCTTTTTAATTTGTTATGTAATCAGATATGCTGAATCTTCCGATCATATTTTTGCTATTGATTTACTTTTCTTTTATTCAAACAAAAGGATAAAAGCCATCAATCAATAGTAATGCGTTCCATCATTTGATGCATCAAGGATAAATCATTTTATTTTTCCGTCATTCCCTAGAGGTGTAGGTACGAACCGAAATTGTAGTTATAAAAGTTTCTCTTTTCAAAGTATGCCTGCGGGTGGTCTTCCCCTCCCCCATCAGCAATATGCGACAGTTAAGTAATTTAATACGTTCCCCGGAAATACCGGAGAACTGTGCGCATCATTCACTACTGGCGGGGAAACGAACGTCATGACACATGCAACAAGTCCCACAGGGCTGCCAAACTTCTGGTAGTAAATCTTCCCACAAAACAATACCTTGATTAGAAAGGGAGGATCATGCCCTTACCCTTATTGTTCGCCTTCATCTAAGCAGTTGGGATAATATGCAAATTGAAATCTTCTTTTGGAAAGGAGTGGGTCTATGGGAAATTTAAATAAAATGCACTTAACACTTGCCACCCACTTTTAACAAATGAAAGCGAGGCTGCTTCAGAAAATGGGTCACTGAACCATGGATATAATGATACTTCATTCATAATGTATAGAGTGGATGGTTTGAAATAGCGTATTCATTTAGGGCTGTCTTTTCCTAATGTTAGAGCACATGGTACAAATTTGAAACCCTTTTTCACAGACACAACCCCTTCATTAATATCACACTCGGACTTCTCAAAGTATAGAGTGGCATGTCTTAATATACTTCTCTTTTTTTATTTTAATTCCATTTTCACTCTGCTGACTATATCTATTCCACATTCCTATATTTTTAAATTTAATTCCATGTAGATTTCATTTTATACATGGCAGCGGCTCTTATACTTTCGATCGCCACGGCTCTTCCCCCTTTATGCATCAGCTTGGCATTGCGAGCCCTCAAGGTTTTAAACACCCCTTCTGACACCCAACATATCGCTGAATGATTTGAAGGTTTCTCAATGATCGTAAGACTTTCTCTGCTACTTATACAGACTGTTTTAAGATTTTCTTTTTTATTTCATTTAAGAAAATAACCAACATCTAATTTTAAAATATTACAAAACGCTAATTTCAAATAAATAAAAAATGTATTTAACTGTATTGATTAAAAATTTTAATGAGAAGAATGATACTGCATTTTTTTTACAAGTACTGATATATCAGATGTAATATTTGAAATCCGCAGTCGCTATTCCGGTTCTACGCTTTCTTGAAGGTTTCTGTAATTTTTAAGATAAAGAAAAGTTGAAAATGTTCTTTCACATTCATAACTAGTTTGGAAAGGCATCAGAAATTGATCGAAATACATACTAGTAAAGTCTAGTAAAGTTTTTTCATTAGGGGCAATTTAGTGATCTTGTCTAGGAAGGTAAATCTTCCAATTTATCCACGAGTCTTTTCAGTCTGTAAAAGGTACAGTACGAGGGCTTGAACTAAACACGAAGCCAATTTTCAGACAGAAAAATTCTTCAATTTTCATGGAAATTTGGAACATTATATCTCATACATCTATTAACAATATAGTGTTGCCAAATATTTCAAAATATTCAATGAATACTCTTTTTTTTCCTTTTGAATACGTGCAGGGATAGCTCGTTTAACATTACGATATAGGAGAAAAAACATGAAACACATTTCATACCAGAAAAGTGGATCAAATTGGTTAAAAATGGGATGCATGATTTAAAAAAAAAATGCTGCTTTCTAAAGGATAGTGAAGCCAGAATACCATATTAATTTTTCATTTCTTTTATATCTGAAAAAATGTTCCAAATTCGGGTCCTATTCTTTAACATTAACCAAAGACAGCCTTAAGCAAAAGATCTCCGCGGACCCCCTAGAAAGGAGCTGTGAATCCTCTGGGGTCCATGGACCACAGTTTAAAAGCCACTGGTATATGGTATACACATCAAACGACTTGTAATTATCAAGGACATTGTATATGTGTCGCAACCATACGATCTTATTAAGGCATTTATAAGTGAGAAAAATGCTTCGAGCTCGAACCTTGTTCTTTATTAGGTGAAGAAATTCTTGAAAGGATAGATATTAGGATGGATCGAATTTTTGCTTTTCTTTTAGAATTTCAAATTCTACCTGTGCGGAAAAGACATTCTATGGTATACAGATAAAGGGGAAAATAAAATACAAAAATAAATTCATTTTTATGTTAAGTACTGCCATAAAGGGAATGAAGTTCAGGAATTTGAGTTTTTTTTATGATAAAATTCAAAATAATTTTTCTCAAAAGTGGTACAGCGTTTTAGTACTTTCTAATATATTCTCTCTTTCTCTTGATAAATCAAGATGAGGTGACAAATATTAAATAATTACAAAAAAAAAACAAAACATTAGGTACATTTAACAGCTTCTTTAGTTTTAAACTTTTTTAAAAATAATAACCTACTATCCAAATTACAGTGCATGACAAGGCAAAAAATGGAAAACAGCTTGGATAGGACTGCGGGTATCAACGCTTCCTGGAAAGAAAGTTGTATTAAAATGTTATATATACAGTGCACTATACTTAGTACTTACCCATCAGTCATCACTTTTGATTATTTATATAGTAGAGATATAATTATTTTGAGTATAAAATCATCTAACCAAAATTAAATATTTTCTTTTTGTTCTTTTTGAAAATTCAACCCTTTTGCGGCAATATTAAAAGTTTTAAAATTATTATTTTTAATTATTTTCCTCCTTATCTCCATACCATAGAACATCTTTTCTGCATAGGTAGGTTTCGATTGATAATTATTTTCTCCACATAACCGTGATCCATCCAGTAGTTATATTATATCTAATAAATCTATATTATTATTCGACAAAGAAAAACTCAACAACAAAGGTACTCGACAAGTTTAAAACTTTTCAAAGGAAATTACTAAAACACTGCTAATTAGACAAAGTGCCAATCCTTTATCATCATTACATCAAGGTGTCGGTCCACGGGACAATTGCAGAAAATCTCGAAGATCTGTAATCACACAGAAATGTTCTAAATTCTGGCCAAACTCATTAACACTAGTTTTTAAAAAGAGTAAAGATCATTAGCAAAAGAGATTAAGATTAGTTCCTCTAGAAATGTACTGTGAAAAGCAGTCATATCTTAAAATCATAAATAGGTTGATTAACCACGATACTAGAATTCTTCTGAATTTCACTTCGGTTCTTTAACAAAGCCAGAACATCTCTTCGCTCCAAATTTTTGAAAATTACCGATTTAGTTTAATTGCGATTCTTTATTTTAGAATGCTAAATGTTCCGGTATGTTTTAAGCCTTATTCAAGAAAAGGAAGGTTTTCCTTCTTCCCTTTTCTCATTTATCTTGTTGATTTGTTTAGTATGGTTAGAAGCAGGTAAAACATTTAAATTTTTAATTTAAGAAAAATGGTACATTTTATTTAATAGAAACTGTATTTTTATAAGTATTTTACTTAATACGATCAATATTATATTCGAAAAAATATCGATAAAATGTGATTGTATTATTTAATCACATTTACAATTTGGATGACGAACAACTTATGGCTGTAATATTATCATATATAATTCAATAAACATTTATTGGCTGGACATATATCATGTTTGTAAAGATAAGTTATTCTGAATTTTAGGATGAATAAAGCGAAATATTTTGTTATGGGGGGGGGGGGGTATTGGAGATAATGTTTCTGAAATTTTGAAAGAAACAAAAAGCAAAAATTCTTCTCAATTAATTTATGTATTAATTGTTAAAATCAAATTAAATTATTCCGTTGCTTAATTCTTTTAAAGTTTGAAGTTTTTGTTCTAATAAAACCATTAGAGAGAGAGAGAGAGAGAGAGAGAATAATAAGTATTATTTTCTTCGCTGGATACTTAAACATATTATTGACTTCTCACTGATTTAATACATTTGATTTTGTTTTATTTTTAAAAACTGGACTTAAGTTAACTAATTCACGATTTTATCCTAGAATCACAGTACTGCGCGTATTGTTAGTTTTCCTTAAACAAAAATTCAAGCCAAGAAAATCACAATTGGTTCCATAAATACAATAAGCTTATACAACGAATCAATAACATTCAAATCACACTATGCGATTTGAAAAAAAAAAAAGCTATTAAAAAAGTATTTGAACATTCTATTGTTTTACCATGTATCTTATAAATGAAGTTTCTTCTTAAAAAAAAATATTGAATTATATTTTATTGTTGATATTCGAATATAAATGATACCCAAAGTTTAAGTATGTTAAAAATATGTAAACAGAAATGTTGAAATAACACAAGAAAAACATTCAATCTATACTATTTATCAAAAATAATCTAAATCACATGAATGAAGAATATTTCCTCTTTGATTAATAAGTTTAAATATGCTTGGTCTTTACTTTAGTTTAAATTTATAATTCAAAAGTATCACACATTGCTTTCAAATATGAATTCAAAAAAAATTATATCATCATAATATATGCATCACTTTTACAACATCTAAATTGCCTCAAAAGAAAAAAGATATATATTAATCAAAAACTGAAAAAATATTCAAAATTTTCTAATTAGTAAACGGATGTATGCAACACAATATCGAAATTTTGTGTTATTCATCTTATCCTATCAAGTTCTTACTCATTTCAATCTGGAATCACCAAGTTTTGATTGGGCGTGTTTTCATACGCGCTCGCTATCGCTATTGGTCAGCAGAGTTTTCATTCCTTTCAATAGAAATTAGTTATAAAAATAAGGTTTGAAACGTCATTAGACAATAATTGGTTTTTCGAAAGTGTTTCCTTATTGAAAATTTAATTCTATAAAATTTATCCAGACTTTCTTAATGTTTTAGATAATTAAGAAACTTTATTATTATAAAATAGTAAATCAGAAGTGTTGCCAAACTAGGATGGGTTATTTATGTATGGAGTATTTTTAAGTGTTTACATTTAATTTGGGTTAAATCTATAACCGGACAGTTAATTTAAGACTAGTGTCGAGTAACTATTGTGGAAAAAAAAAGAAAATTATTTGTGCATTGCAATGATGGGCTAATGAAAATAATTCAGTATTTAGAAATGCAAAGCAATAAAACACATGTTTTTTTCCTGTGTGTGTTAGAAGTATATTTAATTCGTATAATACCAATTTTTTCAGTGGAAGAGTACGAAATATGAAAATTTCTGCATGGTACTGACCTTCACACTATTACCTATGTAAATGTAACTAGATAGAAATAATTCTAAATAAAATGCTCCATCTTATTTTCTAACATTTTATAGCTTTGCCTATCAATCTACATATTTTTAAAACAAAAACAACAACCATTTACAATGCTATTGCTTAAACTTTGGAAAAAAATATATTGAAAAATTATTGGTAAAACTAGATTGCCTCAAATTAAAAGGAAATATATAATAAACAAAAAATAAATAAATTATAGCTTTAAAAAACTAAAAACACCCATTTATAGTTAATCGAACTAAGTTGTAACTTAATCTTTTTGTCGCCAAATCTGGAAGTAGGATCTGAAATTAGTCGCTAGATGTGGGATGGGATCTGAAAAATGGGAAATTGCTAATCCTGATCAGGACATTGGAACAAAATTATTAAATTATTGCATTGTCATCGGTCCTGGACAAGTGAGCAAAATTTTGAATTAATTTGACGCTTTAATGTGGGTAAAAATTGAGTTCAAAGATTTCGTTACATACAAGTGAAGCTTATAAAAGGGTGTTATAATATAAAAAGAAATTAATTGTACTACAAAAAATTTTACTTTTTATTGATAAATTATATTTCAGCGCCATTTCTCGGTATTTAAAAAGTAGAAAAATTAAAAATTTTGCTGTTCTGAATAAATAAAATACGAATGAAAATTTTATTTAAAAGAAGGTTATATTTTAGGTTGTTAAATATTACCGGCTGTCCGAAAAGTACGGCTATACTTTCAAAATTTTAATTACAAATAAACTATAACAAAGATATTCACTTACGGTTTCTTATACTCCTTAAAGAAAACACAACAAAGGTTTTTTATTACAATGTTTGATTGCACAATTTCAATGTGTCGCGTGTCAATTAGTCGCGTGCAACCTATCAAGTCTTAACGAGTAACGTCAAATCTATACGAGTCTACTAGGGCGACCAGGTTTGTTTTTGACAATACGCTACTTTTCGCCTTAAATCTTTCATATGACACTTATAAATTGTGGATCTTGAAGGTAGATTTCGTTTATAGGTAGTCCAAAATTTACACTGAACCTGTTTTGCAGATTTATATTCGAGAAACCATGCTACAACTTGCCCTTGTTCTTACGGTGAAGCCATTTTGAAACGAAAATGTTGTGAAACGTGGACGTTGCACTGTCTAATTCGCATTTCATTAAGCAGAAACTTTAAGCTTTTTTCTTCATGGAACATAAAAAACCGTAAGTGAACATCTTTGTTTATTTTTAACTCATATTTGAAAGTGTATAGTCATACTTTCCCGACACCCTATACCTCCAAATTCCCTTCCCCCCCCCCATACACAATTTGACTTTTATTTTTCCTGATGTAGATCATTCAAAGGGAGGAAGGAAAAGTTTTAAAAGAAAAGGATTTTATGGAACATGCGAAAGATAAAATCTTTCATCAGTCGCATTCCGTTAAAAGTAACTACATTTCCCTATCCGATTCAAATTCAACCAGAACTCTAGAATGAAAAAAAAAAAAAAAAAAAGCCCACGACCCCACCAAAATCTAACCGCCTTATCAAACCGAAATATTTAAGGCATTTCCGACAAACACTTTTCTTTCAGTTCATTTGGAGGATATTCATTTAGCCCCTTAATTCTACCCCACGATCATTTGGGTCACCCTTCTTGCTGGTTTTCATCTATTTTCTCCGGATTAATTCGTAAGAGATCCCTTTAACAGGAGAAAAGAAATGGTGACAACAATGTCCCGAATCTCCCTTGTCGATATTAAAGAGAGAGAGAGAAAAGAGGAAAGAATAAATAAAACAAAGACAATCAAAAGGAAGAGAATGGCAACTTCGATCGCGATTATATTCCACCTAATGCGTCGCACTTAGAAATCCCTGCGAATCCCTAGGGATGATTGATGGAGGGGATTCGAGATTTCAGGGATTTAAAAGTATCTCAAGAGCAGCCCTTTGTGGATTCAAATGTAATCATTCCCTTCAGCGTGTTCAGCCTTTTCCATCGTACAGAAAAACCTTCCCTACCTTTCAGATGATCTGTTTCTTTAGTTTCTTCGATTTCTTCTTTTTTTTTAATGTGTAACTTCTCCAGTTAAGTAAATTTCTTTCACTGAAATGAAAATAAAAGATAAGATTTTAGGGGGGGGGGGTAAAGAAAGGTATCTGTTGTCCACTCAGTTTTTCATCTGTCACGTGAGAGCTCTTATTATTTTTTCTTTTACTAGATTTTAATTGTAATAAAATACAGTCAATAACGCGATAGGACTGAAACTAAAACTTTTTCCAAAGCGTAAACTCCTCTGTTTTTAGTTTTTAAAACCGGTGTTCATATGTAAAATGATTAAATTTTCACTATATGAAAAGTACTCGAAATGAAAGAGAAGAAAAGAAACTAAAAATTTTATTTACGAACCTTTTTCCTATACAACTAGTTTTTCTCCTTCTGAGGAAATAGTTTTTTCTAAAAGCTATGTGAATCAACTATTAAATTCCGTTTACTTTTTGAATTGTTTTGTGATAATTATGGTTTTAATTATCTTTAACCCATTTTTTGCAATTTTTTTTAAAGAATTTAATACACTAAAAATGAAACACACACATGGTCTAAAAATCAGATGCACAATTTTATTTTGTAGACATATATATTTTGACTTTATTTTCTCGGCAGATTTTTATTTTAATTCGTTAATAAAACTTATTGAAATTAAATTGAAATCTACGATCTTATGCAATACTATTTATTTAAAAAACAGTATTATGTAAGATAAGTAAACTGTCAATTCATGTTTATTTCTGGTTTAGAGAAATACTACAACTAAAGCCTATTATGCATCTCTGGTAATTGATTCTAAAATATAGTCGCATCACCAATTATATAAATCCTCGCAATACATACTTTTTAAAGTGTTATATTCTATGCAAAATCATATTATCATTTTACATACATCACAAAACATGAAATGAAGTATTTCATTTATATTATATACCGTATATTATAGCGTATAACGCGCCCTTTTAACTTAAAAAATAAGATTGAAATTTACGGGAACACATTCTCCGGATATAAAAAGACAGCTTGAAAAATATAGATAAGAAGAGCGAAGAAATTAGCTACATGTATAAAAATACTGTTCATTTAAAAGAAATTACATATCTTTCAATTTTGCCTTTCCCTTCCTCTTTTGTGCTTTAGGGCTGTAGTTTTAGAAATATACCATTGTGTTTAAAAACCTGGGATAATACTTCGAACAATCGTCTTCAAAAGATAAAAGTATTGCACATGCACATTGCACATTTTAAATGTATCTAAAAATTTTAAAAATGCAGCTTAAAAGTATAGGTGCATTTTTTATATTCTGGAATATATGGTATAATCCTGCAAAAATACAAATTTGTTGGTCATTAGACAGGCATTTATACTTGAATTTGATTCACGATGATCTCTTCAATTAATTTGATAATAACTTAGATTAGGAGAATATATTAATATTTATTAATTAATTTTAGCGATGTATCAAAGCTCTGTTAATCTATTCCTTCATCGGAATTCATGAATTAATCGCAGACTTTTCACAACATATCTTAAAAATATTCATACTTTCCCAACACCGCGCCGAAACATCAGTTACAATAGAAGATGGTATCATCTTACAGTTCGAAAGGAATCAACAACAAACCGGCGGATCATTTGCGTAAAATAAATTGTTATTTAAATCCACCCAATCGAATTCCTTAAATGTTTCAGAATCTTACGAATATGTTGAAATTCAAACCCTTTATTTCCGATTCTATCGTTACGCAGTCCCGCTCGCGAGAGAGAGCATCTGAAAAGCTCCCCAGCATTTCAGTAATTCCGAGCCTCCAAACGCAATTGTACCCGAAAACGATTACCCGGGAAACCAGTTAAAGTGAATTTTGCGATCAGATTACTCCAGCACTTTCAAACTCTCTGTGGAATCGGAATTTGATTTGTGCATGTGAAATAACCTGAGCACAGATAATTGTTCTATTGATTTAACGGTTGCTTTAAATGGCCGCTAATTAGGACAGAAACTGTCTGTTAGCCGGGCGACCTCAATATTGCACAATTATTTGGAACTCAATTCCCTTAGTGAAATGCCGGATTCGTTTCAAATGTAAGGAATGGTGAAAAATTCCATTCATTGACTGTAATGCATAGGAACTCAATAGTTATGCATCTTACGCTTATTTGTCAATTGTTAAGAGATTTTAGCTTTGGACTCTTAGCGTAGAAATCGATATTTTGAAAGAAAACTATTTACAAAAGGGCTGAAATATCCGATAACCGCGTGGTGAGAAGTATATTTATTGCTAGAAGAGCATTACTCCACCCTTGAATGGATGAAGAGCCCTGAGTGTTGTACATTACAAGAATGATATCGGTTTGCCCTAATTGGTTTAAATCTGATAAATTGGGCAAAACTCTGGGAAAAAAATATTAGAACGCTTTTTAAAGCCAGTTTATGAGAGTCAAAAAGTTTGCATTTATAGTATAGTGAAGGGGGGGGATACTTTAGATGTCTTTGCAGAAAGGAGGGCTTTTCTGCACCACCCCCCACCTTTAAATTATTCCGTCATGTTTGTTACCAAATACATTAAAATGACACAAGGAAACATTCCAACTAAATGAGAAATAACAGTTTCTTTGGTTGTAATGTTACAGGTGGTTCCAACAAAATGCAAATCCATTCAGGGTAAGATGAAGCCCCTAGAAGGGGGGGGGGGATTTTAGATAATCTGATTATAATTTGAAACTTGAATTGTGTAAAGTTCTAAAAATGAATTAACCTTTAAATTTAAAATGTCCATTTTTAATGTCATCATCATTGATATTTTACTGGAGCATATATATCTTCAAATGCTGAGACTGATACTTATTGTTGAAATACACAATTGATGCTTTTACAAATTTTTTTAAAATCCTCTTTACGAAAACGTAAAAATGTGTGCCATTTTTTAAAAAATAATTAACATGTTTGAGAACAGAGTCGCATATTGAAAAACAATATATTTTTTTCACATTATTTTATTTGAAATGCATGTAGTTGCAAAGCAAAACTAAATGTATTTCATGGCGTTCTTTAAATTTTTGTATGTTTGTTTTATTGTATAGGTAATTAGAGAGAATAAGAAGTGCATGAGAGATGATCCAAACGGACAACTAAAAGATTCAGGTTTGTTTATGTAGTGCTTTTTCATTTTTTTTTTTCATTTGAAGACATTTTTAACTAAAATTTTTTTTGTGAAATAGCGCTAATTTTTTATCAATCATTTTCGTAATTTATAGCTTGTAAAGAATTCAATTAAGGTAAAATGTTGCGTTCTTATATAAACATTATTGATACAGATGAACATGTTTACTGAAAAAACTATTTATTATTTTGCGATCAAACTGTTAGCATTTTTTCAACAGAACCTTTAAAAAGTTTCTTAAAAAAAATCAATAAATTAAGAATTTTCTTCACAAAATACATACATACAGATCTTTATAACAAAATTAAACCATTGTTTAATATGCAGCATAATAATAAAGATATAAATTAAAAATTCTTAGAAAATTAATTTTTATATAGTCCTTAAAGAATATCATTTGAACTGTAAAATACATATAGAATGACTAGCAAGATAATGCCTCAGTTTTTTTTCATGAAAAAATTGATCTGAAAAAGAAGTAAATCTTTGACGCATTTTAAGCATTTAGATCTTTAAAAAAATATCAACAGTAGAAAAACAATAAAACGACATTAATGTTTTTTTTAAATAAAAGAACTGTTTCCTTCGCAACAAAGCTTAAATAAAGCAAAAAATCGATGGCCTTTTAAAAAATAGCAAAGACAACAGGCATTTTCAACTTTTAAAACAAAATGCAAAGTTTAAAGGGGAGAGTGAAAAAAAGAATAAAAAAAAAAGAGAGTGACATTCGGATAGAGAATTCAGATTTTAAGTAAAAGTACTTAATGAAAAAAAAAATCACGATCAAGAATTGCTGCTGGATGTTTTTGACGTGCTTAAAGTTTTTGAGAGAAAAAAAAATTGTTTTTTATTTGTATGCTTATTTATGCGCGACAAAAAAAAAATGTATGCTGGATCGAGAACAAATTTTTGTTATACTTCCAGCTTACATTCCCTTCTTTTTTCCTTCAGAATTGAAGAATCATTTATCATGAATGAATTGAAGGGTAAGCTCGGTTACATACAACAGCCGAATTGATTTTTTACAAGTTTTTTGACCAACGGTCGCACTTTTTGTTGTAAAAAAAAGCAGTCAGCTTACAATCAATTACAATTCTCATTTTTCTTGTGAAATCTATTAGAAAGAAAAATAAGAAGAAAGCAGAAACAAACAAATATTTGAACCCGTGGAAGTTTTCTCTAAACTTTTCTATACTCAAAAGAGATCCTGAAAGAAAACTGAACATTGCTTACTTTTTCCCAAATTTATTTTATTTATTCATATTAGTAGAATAAGAAGAAATTCAACGAAAATGTAATAAATATTAAAGATGTACTCTATAGAAATTAAGAACTCAAAAGAGTTTTGTATTTTATCAGTTTAAAATAAAAACTCGCTGTCAAACGAGAGCATAAATTTCCCCCTATATTTATATATCCTTGTAACGTATTATGTCAACACGATTAGCTGAATAGAGCTACTGAAATGTTAATTGTCTTTATTATAAAATTATTTTTAAGTAATCAAATAACTATCGGTAATTTTTGAAAATCTGTTAGGAAGAGGGGTTATATATATATAACCCCTTTCTACATTAATTCAAAGATGCATGATTAGCATATGAACATATAAGACACAAACATAATATAATTAAATTTATATTAAATTACATATTTAATATTCAATTCCTCTAAATGAATCGTAATTCTTAGTAGCGCATACAAACCTCTCTTATGGGGAGGTTACACCCTAAAAACCACATGTACGAAAAGATAATCTCTTCAGAAAAATTCAAATTCTTTTGGGTTGTGGTGGGTTTGAACCCTTAAGAAACCCCACCCCCTTATGTAAGCCACTGGTAATTCTGTACACCAAAGATCGATATCATAACCAGCCTAATTTTCTTTTATTTCTAGTAACATTTTATTTCTTCGCATTATAGATCATTTAAAAATAATATTTCGTAAAAAATATCCAATTACAAATAATAATCCAATAAAATGAAACATGGAATTTATTTAAATACTGTAACACCATATCATTATGAATACTGTTTTGGGAGTTAAATATACTTTTCTATTTGAAGCACCTTAATGAGTACTCAAATCCAGGCAACTGTGACTTCATATATAATTATAAAAATAGTATTAGAATTAATAATAAAAAAGCAGTGAAAGCAAATTATGCTGTTAAAAAATATGAAAACTATAAGTGCAAATATCAATGTGCAAAATCCAGTCAACGTTCAAAATCTTTCTTTGCCATTATACATGCATAACTGAATGACATATGATCATTGTATCATCATTAATCTTTCCTCGATTCAGCGAATTAGTGAATATGATTATTGATCGAAATACGAGCGCTATTCATTAATATGAGCTGAGACTATGTGTGGTAGAATAAACATGGAATATATATAGCTTCAAGGCAAGAAATGCGCGTTATAATCATCCAAAAAGGCACACCCGAATTTTCAGGGTGAAAGTCAATAAGATAATCATATTTTTTATGCTTAATGGAGTTCATCTCTGTAGGATTCTGGTTGAATGCAAATGATCAGGAGAAAAACAATTTTCACGGTACTCGATTGCTTCAAGTACTAATCATAGTCAAATCAAATTAGGTTTAAATATCAAAAATGGTCTCTAATTGTAATATTAATAAAACAAAAAGTTGTGTCTGAAGGATGAATAATGGGAAAAGTTTATTTCAATTAGATATTTGTGTGAATTCAAAAGTGGAACTTTTCTTATTATTTTCTTATTTATTGTACTTTTAAAACATTGCTATTTAGGAGATAATAATACTAACAAATGTGATGAAAGAAATAATTCTATGTCTCATTAATTGTCTTAAATTTGCAGAAAATGGTAAGAATTTTTTCTTAAAAAAATTGTAATTGGATATGTGTGTGAATTGTAATATGTGTAAACATTATGCACTTTCATAAACAGACATGTGAATGGAGACTTATCATGTATGAAAATCATATTCTAAAAATTTTGGAATAGTAAATGTTTGGGATATTTTATGCAAAATAAATTAAACATGCTTTGAAATAAGTTCAAATAAAACAAACATGTAGTTTTCACCTCCACCCATGTAATAATGAAAGAGATTTGAACAGTTTTTGTGCACAATCTTAGATTTAAATGCTAAGATAATCGGTCAATACTTCTCGCTCCAGATCCATATATTTTCATTATTAATTCATTTTATTCATGATTTCGTATTTATGTTAGTGGTGTTGATAGGTTAAAAATGTGCAGACGAATTGTTTTATAAAAGATAATGAATGCTACATGAAATCGATTCTTAAAATAACACGCAGTGAGCGGTGATTAATTTCTATATTATAGTATCGATTATTTCATAACGGCTTTCTTCTACTTTTCTAGCAACAATATATATATTTTTTTCATGCATTGTATTCATTCCATTATAAAAAGCATACAATTTTCAGCTTCTGGATGCAGGTTTTTTCTCGATGTGTATTATCTTTCTCTTTCTTGTACTTTATTGTAATAAAAATCATGGAACGATCTGACTCAACTAAAACGCTCTTACATAAGATCGGAACATTTCAAAATACCGTTTAAAAACAATGTCTGCGGTAATTTTTTGAAGCATATATTAAGAAAAAAGACCCAGTCCATATTTGTGCTGCATGAGATAAATGAAAACGCAGTAAACTCACCCTACAATAGATTATATTCTCATCAACGATCGCTAGAATTCAAATTTCTTCCATTTTCGAAGCAATAGCTTTTACGAAATCTACAGAGTTTTAAGTTACGAATCTTATTCCCAGTTAAGCTCATGATATATTAACCCTCAAAAGGATTGATTACATTGATTGTTATAAAAGTTCTCATATTGTAATTGTACGTTCAAAATTTATGAGTCCAATGTTTTATAATTTTATCAATATGCAGAAGTTCTATAATCTTTAACAGTAAAAAAAGCTGGGTTTGGGTCCCGGAAAGGAAAACATCTCCAAATCTTGAAGTCTTAGACTCGAGTAAATATCTTTAAGTGACATTTTCTGCCCCTCACCGCTATACATCCCTGTTAAAGAATGTCTGACCAATCGTTAGGCAAGTTCTTTTACAACGAATGTTCTTTCAACCTCACACGAAGCTAGATTTTGTTCTTTTTTCACTGAAATCGATAACAATGCATTTTTTCTAGAAAGTTTCTTCAGGCTTCAGAGAGTCTCGCGATATGCAAATTTGTATGCATGAACTTTGTGGAATCTAAAAAAGTCTTAAAGTTTCAAAAACAAAGAAGAATAAATATTCTGACCTTGACCATTGATCCCTGACTACTATCAATACCCGTATATATTGGTTTAGTGAATGTAAATGCAGAATAATCTATCACGTAAATGTATGGAAAACTCCCGTGTAACTGGTTCTACATTAAACGAAACAATCTGTTTCATTCGGTCATTTGAATACAGTTGATACAAAGTTATTTTTCAGATAATGAAGGGCGAAACTAATGCATTAGCATACATGCAAATATTCCTTTAATGATCAAACTTTGCCGACGTCATTTAAAAATAAGGTATTTAACGCGCATTTCACATGTTGCTAGAAATATCCTTTATAATGACTTCAAGCAGAGAGTAAAAAAGAATCAAGTAATAGCATCGTCAGCTATAAAAAACGATAAACACACGCGCCAAGCTCGTGCGACACATTTTTACTTTCGAATCATACTTAATGGCTGGTTGGATATCGCTTATGATTAGCGCTATGAGTGATATGCCTCTACGAGAGAACGAAAAAGAAAAGAAGACATCTTTGAACATCATCTTTACTTCATTAACTGTTAAATAAATCGCCATCTATATATATATACTCGCCAAAAGAAAAGCTGCCCCAGCGAAAATAATGAATGAATTGTTAGCACGATAAATAAAGTTCTATTTGTGTTTTATCGCCAACTGATACGGTTCCGTTCTGTACCAGAAGCATAGACAGTTGCGAAGATCGGTGAAAACGGATGTGCTTCAGGTCAAAGTTCGTCGCCTTCGCGTCTTTAAAAAACACTCGGTATTCGCCATCTTTGATAAGAAGAGGAGGGGAAAGAAATGTAAACAAATATGGCTGTAGACACGAGCTCATCTATTTTGCCTGAGCATCGCTTTTTAAAAATAAAGAGCGTCAGTTCCAAATGTTCTTGTTGAATGAGAAGAGATTATAAAGGCTGCGCGTCTCTTCCTGCTCTTGACATTTACTTGTCAGCTGGAGAGGAAAAGAACTTAGGTAAAAAAGTTTTGTATGTGAAAGACAAGATGGAAATTCCCCTCTCATCTGTTTTCTTACCTTTGAAATTTGTAGGGCAGTGTGTAATAACTGCTAAAATACGATAAAAATGTCAGGCCAAATCGGGACAAAAAATCGATAGATGTAAGCGATTTCTTGAATTCATTAACCCTAATTAAACCTCTATTTTTTTATTATACAATTGAATTACATCTTATTGGTCGTTAAGCATGTTCTTTTCTTAGTTAAATTATGGTCAGATTTGGTTTTGCCTGAAAAGAAAAATAGGCATATTGTACTTAATTCCGAATTTTCATATAGATTCATACAAACAGCTGATTAAATACAAATAAAATTGTGAAATACTAGAACGAAATGTGGTTATGTATGATTGCAGCAATTCTCTTTTATTTAATACTGAATAATATTCATTGTTTCGTACTGTACATCGAAATGGTTTGACCATCAAAGATAGCTTTTTTTACGTATAGAAGTAATTTACTGCTAATGCCCCCAAAATTCAAGGTTATTTCATTCCATTCAACAAGTTAAGCAGGAAAATTTTTTTTTAAAGTTATGAGTTAAAAAAAAACAAAAAAAAGTATATGTATTTACGACTTATTTCGAATAATCACAGATAAGGGGGGGGGGATACATGCCCAAAAATAAATGCTTACGAAGAGTTTCATTTACAAAATTAACAATAATTCTAAATGACAACTCAATTTTCAACTGAGACAAAGCCAAGCTCTTTAAATTTCATATTCTAATTATAAAATAAATAAATGAATGAATGTAGAAATGTCATCAATTAATTTATTTATAAGTAATATACGTATGTTCTACTTAAGGAATATTTTAAAAGTATCCAAAGTGCAAATTGGTGGTATGATTTTCCTATTTTGATCTATACATAGATTAGAAGAAGAAACCTATACTGTTTTTTGATATTTAAAGCAATATATATATACATAATTTAAATATTATATTTATTTAATATTACTATTTAATTATTTATGTGTTTAATTTTATTGTTATAACCCTACTCACCCCCCATACATATATATATATATATATATGGGTATAACCGTAAAATGAAATTTAATCTTAATTTTCACCATCAAATTTTTTCAAGGTATTTTTTAAAATTTATTTCTGTTATAAAATGTGAAAAACACAGAAGGAAAAAAAAAGAAGAAAGAAAGAAAAAGCATCAATTTTTTCTAAAGTTTGATTTAACGCGTTTCTTACTCAATTGCTCAGAATCGTAAGCCTTGTGTTGCTTAGTATGAGAAATTTCAATTAATTTATGTGTGAGCGTATCATATTTTGAAAAATAATGCCGCAGTATGAAAAGAGCTCTGACGATTTAAGGGAAAATTTAAATAGTATTAAATTAAAAGGTAGAAAAATTATATAGTATGATAAAACTTTTTTTATCTTAAATTCCAATAGCATTTAACCATCATAAATCATAGATATGCAAACAGCATTAACTTACGATAAATTATTTTCAAATTTTGGCATTATCTGATTTCTTTAATTTGAATAACAATACTAAAACAATAAAACAAACATTTAAATGCACACAAGCCCTTAAATGCACGCACGTAAATATCAAAATCTATTTATTTTTTCTTTTTCTCATGGATATAGCAGACTTCAATTCAAAATGGTATAAAAAATCAACAGGGTTTTAATTTTAAAAAATACACACGCCTTTTGTAGTATCTTATGGCTTCCCCGCCTTCTTAATCACAAAATAACACAGCCACTTGTAATACACCCAACGCAGTTTATATCATTTTCAGTCATTAAATGTATTTATGGCCAATTAAACGTTTTCAGCAAAAGCTACAATAAGCATTATACCCTATCGAGAAGGGCTTTGAAACTCAACGCGCTTTGCGCTCTTAAAAGGCTGTTATTAGTGACAGAATAATGTATTAAAGGAAATATGTTTCTCGAGTCTTTGTCAGCTGCAGGCACATTATGACAACCTCTCAACAACTCTTGCTTCCCATTTTTTTTTCTTTTTGTTTTTTTGTTTTTTCCTTATAAAGGCTGGCACTTATTCAAAAGGACTACTGTCACTTCAGTCCCAGTTCTATTGAGGAGGTGTGTTCCTTCGGTTGAGATTGGTGTGAAAGTGATAGATTGCCACAGTCGATTTTTTATGCATTTCTTCCCTCGCCGCCTATATTTCCCCCTTTCGAATCGAATCCTTTTTAGATCAATTTTTTTAGAGGACTAGCTATCTATATTCCTCGCACACTTGGAAATAGAATGAAGAAAATTTTAAATAAAATAATTTGATATAAGGTGCAATAAATGTATTCGTGTACGAATGAAAAAAAGCAGAAAAAAATTATTGATATATACCTAATTCTCTTTAACCCATTCACTGCTAACTAACAGATATCTCGTAGTAAGCGTGTGTGTATCGTAACTTCCAGATACGAGATATCTTATAAAGTTCTGTAGTTTTAGATTGAATATATATCTCCATTTGAGTTAGGAATTATTAGAAAGGATGTACGAAAAATTTATATAGCGCAACAAACATATTAATTATCAATTTTTATTATTAAAATTGTAACTTAGACGATTAGATTATAAAATAATAATTATATATATATATATATATATATATATATATATTCTATAAATTTTCTATAAATTTTAAAACAAAATATAGAGTTTTTAAATGTGTATATATATAGTATTAATGCTACTTTATCAAAATAATTTTATGCGTTACTATTATTGTCCATTGCCTGGGAATATGTTTTGCAGTACTCACGTTGTAAGTCTTTATCTAATAGTTTTAACTTTGATTTTAAAATATTTTAGTAATTATTACAGGCTATAATATTATCGTTTTACAGTAATAGATTATGATTTTATTTATAATAATAGTTAAACTTCTCTAGAAATTTCTTGCTTTCCCTATGGCTCAGAGTATTGGCAAATTCAGGTGAAGGTTGGCTGGCCGAAAAAAATTGTTTAAACCTGCAATCCTGGTTCCTAAGGCCAGGAGTTTGCTCGATTACTACTGTGGCTAAGACTATTCTATCATGACTATAGTTATCTTAGGTTTATAACTATTTTTTGTATATTTTTGTAATATATATATATATGAATGCATTTCAAAAATTTAAAAAAAAATGTTTGCATTGTTGTTGCTATGTATGATGAGCTTTAAAGCAAGGATCAATGCAAGGAGCTGAACTGTTGGGACACCATTGGAGAAAATTATCTAGTCTCCTTACACTTCTTTTTTTTTTGTTGTTGTTGCTTTGTACACATTTGACATGGCTTTGTAGGTATTCTTTGGTTTTCTGTGGGAGGAAAATGTTCCAAGCAATGAAAATCAGTTGTATTTGCATTATATTTGCTGCTTGCTCCTGCATTGCTGCCGACGCCATCAAATAAATGCATGATTACTAATTTCTTAAATTGACGCATCCTCATCTTTTTATTCTCTCGATTTCTTTGGCTAAAGAACTTGTATGCATTCTGCAGAAAAGTTTTGAAGTAGAGTGGGTAGACTTTCTTGTACCAACGGGTGGTTTTCCTTAGGTCTGTAAATTATTACAACTTTTTATTTTACAACTCTTTATAGCTACCATCGCCTTATTGGTTTTTCCCAGTGAGGGTCATTACACATCTGTATGAAAATCTGACACAACATTATGCATCTGACTGTCACTAGATGAAATTAGGGGACGAGCTTGTAAAATCAAACAAAACAAAAAGAGAAGCTTTGTATGTGATGATTTTTATTGAAAAAAAACCCCACTAGAAGATAACTTGTAAGTGGCACTCAGCACAGGAATCTTATTCAGTGACACCAGCTACGAGTCTCATCCCGTAGTGTGTGTTTTTTCAATAAAAATTGCTGTACATGCCATTGCAATAATATATCAGTAAATTGATATTACTATATTTTGTAAAAAAAATTCCTTTTTTCCTTAAAATAAAACCTTGGCACTCCCTGGGCCTGAAGCTCTAAATTTTCCTGGCAGTGGATGGGTTAAATATGGCTCCTTTTTCTTTTGAAAATTGATAATGACTTAAATTATTCTCTTAATAAGCATTTACTGGCCGTTTCATATACTAGAATATAAAATTCCAGAGATAGTTTGTATTGCCTTGTCAACAATACAGGCTCAAACGAAAGATTGAATCGTAAGTACTCAGCATGATATGTTATGTAGATTTATGGTAAGGTGCCAAGAACAATCCTTTCATTTATAACCAAAATAAAGAACTTTTATCTGGTTAGAGCTAAATTTCATCTAGTCAGAGAAACTCTCTGCCACACAATGTACTGTATCGTGATGAATATTACTTAAAGATCTTCAAATCAATAACTAAAAGATCTGTTTAAAAATATTTTTCATCCATTATATTTCCTATATTTTTCTAACACCAAACAAAGAAAATATGATAAAGAATAGCATAATCTTCAATGTTTATAATTTCACTTACCTTGTATCAAAAATTTTTGAAAGGAAAGTAGCAAAATAATTTACCTCTACTCAATGAATTGGTTATTTGCTTTATTTCTATTATGTGATACCAATAAGAAATCACATAATTACATAACTATATTTTTATAAAATGTTTTGAACTAGGTTTACTATTTCTTTGTTTTCTCCATGTATAATATTCAAGCTCTAATAATTCGAAAAGAGAAAAAATTACGAAATTGACATAAAGCATAAAATATTGAGGTTTAATTTTTGATATACCAAACCAGTATTTAAAATTTTCTGTCCAACTATTAGGAAATAAAATAATGTTAAAAATTGAAACTACAATTCGATATTGTAAAATATAAAAAGATAACACAAATTACAATTGATAATATCTCGGTACATGAATAGGAATTTTTGATTAAATCTTTACATTGTTTTTTAATTAATTTGAAGAATATTTTTTCCAGAGAAACTTGATTTCAAAAACAACTATTTCTATAACTTTCAGCATTCTCTCTGAAAAGTTGCTTTGCAATGTAGGAAAATAAATCATTTTCTTCAAATACACGAAAATGTAACTTACCGAAGGGGAAGTATTGGAGCAATCACAGAGTTCCACTATCAGTGAGACATGCACCTATTGAAATTAAATACTAAGATAATTCATCTATAAAAATAAAAGTTAATATGGAAAAATTATCAAATTTAACTTCAAGTTCACGAATTGGATTGAATAAAAATTCTGGGTATCAGTAATACTTATTGAAAGTAAAATCGTCTTATTGATTTTAGAATTTTTTAATTTCTTTCGAATAAATAAAAATTAAATTTACTAAGAAAATTTTTATGAATAATTTTGATTTAACTCAAGCTCAATTTGGAATTTAATTACCCGAATAAATTTCGCCAATTTATTAAATCAAGCTCCTATAAAGTAGGTTCATGTTGTGTATGAATTTATTGCAAAAACAAAAGATGGAAATATCATCATAGAATTAATAAGTATCATCCGATATCTAATATATAAAATTCATTTGCTTTCTCTAAATATTATGTATCATACTAATTCCCTCTGATAAAATTTTTTTTTCGATAATGTTATAAAGCATATCTTGTAATATTTACGTATTTGTTTCGAATGAGTATCTTTGTTAAGTGTAGAATTTCAATTCTCTTTAAATTATATGTATATATGAAGCATAATTTTTAATAAAAAATTCCAGAATCAAAGCTGGTTTGATATAAACAATATTTTTCCTTCGTACAAACTCAATTTAAATTTCTGCATCTATTTGAATTACAATTAAGACGTTTTAATAATCATTACACAGGTAAAGAAAATTTAAGAAGTTATCTTCAGTAATAGGACCCAAAATTGGAATACATTTTCGATAAGGAAAAATAATATATATAATAATAATAATAGTACGATATATATTCTAACATTTATATTATATATTTCTGTCTTTTATAGATCAATACGTTTTGTAACCATTTGTTAATAAATTAATCTATTTGTTTTGATATAAAATGTATTATGTATTTTATCTCTTACACTGCAATACTAAATGGATTTTAAACATTAGATGTTGATTGATTGATTGATTATTTATTTATATCACATTTCGAAGCTACAGGAGGGCTATTCGTGTTGGACCTCCTAATTTTGAAGGCACACTGAAGTGACACCTGAGCAGACACCCTCTACATACTTCTACAACACATTAACTGAAAGATTTTTGCGTGCATTAGCTCCTCTATGCGGTAGGTCTTCAGTGGCTCAAATCTACATATCGACAGAAACAACCCCGACTACAAGGTCGTGACCGTAAACCGTTCAGCTGAAGGGGGAGAGTTGCATATTTTTGATCTGTATTGAAATTTTAAGAATATTGTACGTTAAACGCACGTATGTATATCGACATCCCAAATTTGTTTGAAAATTTGGACAATATTCTACCTTAAGAGTACCAGGACATGCCCGAAAAAGTAAAATGCCCAAAATAATTATCTTTCTTTATAAGACATATATCTTTAAAAATTTCCAATAGAGCTTATATATATATATATATATATATTGTGGTCGTAATAAAGATATTTTAATCACACACACACATTCTATAGAAATACAAAAACAATTTTTTAGTTGAAAAAAAAAATTTCTGTTTAATTTAAGTTGGATTTAATTTTTGAGATCTCATGATACATGCTTATGTTTCGGTACCATTTTTTTTAAAAAGTATCCCGTAAATATGTAAAATATTTTTTGCACATATATAAAAAAATACACAAAGTATTTTGAGCCTATTTTTTTAGTAAAATATTAAGATAATTTAAATTTAAAAAAAATATAAAATTTTATAATTTTGAAAATTTCTATTTTTTTTTTCTCTTTTTCCCACATAAAACTATTTTTTAAAAAAACTGTGTACTACTTCGACTAAAAAAACAGGTTCACAATATCCTGTAATTTGGAACATAATTCAATAGGTTTTTTTAGAGTGTACCTAAAAGCAAAAAATTGTTCTTTGGAGAAAAAGGGAAAAAACTAAACATATTTGCAAACGTTTGCCTACATTTTTGTCAATTACTTTTTTCATATTTTATAAGGTTATTTTATCCACGAACATATAAGTGATATATATTTGTAGATTCAGAAAAATATGCACTATTTTTTAATACTAAAATTGAAAAATTGATTTTTTGAATGTGTATGATGTCCTGGTTCCCTTAAAATATTCCATACTTTTAACTGGTTTTTTGAAATTAGGCGAAGTCCGCCGAAAAATAGTACATCTTTAAAAACTAAGTAGCAGAAATAAAAGGACCCGAGTTATATCAGAGGTTTGGTTACGGCTGACCAGAAAATCAAACTTAAGACTCGAGTAATGGTTGCGGTCAGTGATCAATCCTCAAAGAAAGACCCTGAGGACAGATCACTCCTTTCTATATAAGAGGGGTGTTTGGGGACCACACCTCTCAAAACTAACGAGCTTTCAAAAAGATCATATCGTGGGAAAGATGTGTATTGTCATAGTTATCTGTGAAAAGAGGTGCCAAAATGTCGTTTTGCAGGTAAGCAAGGGGGTTGAATTTTAAAGAATTTGACTTTAGGTTAAGCAAACTATCCTTTACCAGGTGTGCACATCCCAGAGGGAAAAGTGGATGGTTACCTGGGACTGTCTGAGTCAACCCAACTTACACACTTTAACAATTCTCAATTGCTACAACCTAGGACGCACACACACAATATGAAATACAGTTTAGAAAACTTGTTTTATGTATGTATATGAAAGGAAGCATTATACAATTAAATTTTATTAAAATTTGTTAAATAATTTCTACAAATTAAATTTCAAGAAAATGCGTGAGATAGTTTAAAATATTTTTGTACTTGTGTGTGTGTGTGTGAAAGTTAATACGAGCTTTAAAAAAGTAAAAACGTTATTTTTTAATTATGGTAATTGTAAATAAATAATCAATATAATTACTTATTTAAATAAAGTTAGTCTTTTTCATATTTTAAAAATTAAATTTCAAATTCGAATATTTTTAAGTGTTATTCTCTGTATTCCAAAAATTTTCAAAAGTAATGTTTAATGCATACAGTCGAATACTATTACGAATTTCTATTTAGCGAATTTCTTTATTTTGCAAATTTTTTCATGGAACCAGTACATTGCACTATTTCCTTCGTAAAATAACCTCCAAACACCGAAGTGCATTTTCTATTTAACGAACTTTTCTTTTCCTCTTCTCTCTCTGATTCGATTTTTTTCTCCCTTTTTAAAATTATTTCTGAACTTTTCACGTTATTCTCTCTTTTAACACGTTTTACGGTGATCGATGAGCTTGAATGGGTTCATCAGGTGCCTAACTCACCTAGAACAAGAATTTGTTTTTCAAACAAAAAACTCAAATGATATTAAAAGATTTTATCAATAATTAAATTTAAGGGCATATGTGGTTATGCAGACTTAAAATTACTGGTATAAAATAATGCATGTTTAAAATTAAATGTAGGCCAAAATTAGAAAATATCATTAAAATTCCTTAAATTTATATAACATTAAATTATTTTTTGAAGTTGAAAGTACAGTGTATTCCTGGAAAATGTTTTTTTTTTCCTTGTTTGCCTTGCTAGTTTTTTTGTTTTTGAGGAGTAAGAAATATAAAATAAACAGATATTATAATTTTTACAAAAAAACGCGTGAACATTTTTTTTAATAATATATAGCGTTTATGAATTGAAAATTTGTTTTATGTGAGTTCTAAAGTACATTAAGAGATGAGTCTCTATTTAACAAATTTTCCACACAATGAACTTTTTTTCGGGATCTAATGACTTCGTTAAATAGAAGTCCAACTGTATTTATATTAAACATATAGATTCACATGTATCATAAATTTATTTTTCTGTATTCTAAATTCTTCTTCTAGTATGATAGAGCATAATATACTACGAAGATCATCCTTTCTCTCTCATGGTGATTTCTATAAAAAGTAATTCACTCATGTATTTTTAATGTTGTAATATGTGCCTTAATCTTAAAAGCTATGCTATTATATATTTAGGAACTTAGTTAAAAATGCAATTATACTGTACCATCCCTATTTATTTTTCAGTATATTTATTTCTGATATGTTTGCGTCTGATAAAATAAGTGTGTTGGTACTGGCATGTAGATAGTCCTGAGTGGATCTTGTATCGAAATTCCTTGAAGGCTCTTTTTGGGGCCCCTTAACATTTTGCTCTTTTTTTGCTTGCGCATTCTGGGGCTCCGTATCATTGATACGGTGGTAAGCACACCCCTATGAGTGGGATAGTGGCGTACACAAGAGAAGTTTTTTCGCAGATTTTAATTTTTAGCATAAAGAACATGTCTTGGCCCTTCCGTCTACGCGTGTGTGTTTTTAAAACAAAATTCCCCACTCATAAAAGTAGTCTGTGTACGCCACTGATGACATTTATTCAGTGGCGCGCACCAGACCCCTTCCCCCATCACCTTTGATCCCCCCCCCGATTGATTATATAATCTTATATATATAGTACGTAAAATTCATCTTCTTGTCTGTCTATGGATTTAGTGCATTCCTTTATTGGTCCAAAAGCCCCAATGACAAGCGAGCCTGGTCTGAAGCAGGAGTACGTCAAACTTAATTAAATACATATTATTAATAATGTATTTTATTAATTAATGCTACTTATTTACTCAATTACTTATTTTTTATTAGTTTTTGTTATCGACAAAATCAAAATAATATGTTTGATGGAGTCTTGGGGTATAGATACGAGAATGTGGTCTTTTGACCCTCAACCCCACCCTTTGAAAATTTCCTATGCGTGCTATTGCATGTATTTGTGCATGATAAAAAAGCATTTGATTATAAAGACCATAGTCAAAATAGAAACATCAACAATAAAAAAATTTTAATTGAGCATTTTTACGCAAGATATTCATATCTGAGGGGGAACAAATATTAAACTTGCAATTCGACTGTTTATTTGCAGGTATACAGACTTCTTATTTTAATACCTGCCATTTGTAGTGATGGATGCACACGAAATGAGATTTCACGTCTCAAACCGAGAAACAAGAATATGATAAATTTATGTGAAATTTAAGAGGGGAAACAAGATAAGTTAGGCGGTCGAATGGAGTGCTAGATAACAGCTAGAGAAATATAATACGCAGCATCAGTTTCCTTCCCCCTAATTTCGAAACTCCTAAAGCCCCATTTAAAGGCATTCCTATTAAAAAGTCTTTTTTGCCAGGAGGGGTGTACTGCGCGTCATTTTTTCCTCGTTTTTTATTTTCCTTCTCCGCATTTTGAGTTCGCATTTTTTTTAAATATATTTTTTTAGGGAGAAGGGGGGAGAAATCTATCGATACGGATCTGTCGTATTAGTGGGAGGGGAGATCCGCTTAGGGGAGAAAAAGTATAGATAGAACGTCGATGTTAATTTGAAATAAAAGATCGAATTTTTGGAGTGCCTCAATTAAATAGCGCTTAGGCACTCACTGGATAAAAAATCCTGTCAATCACTCCTTTCGTGGGATTTATTCTTCTTTTGTATTTGTTTTCATTTTTTAGTAAACGCCATTGTTTACTTTGTCTAACCCTCGATCTCAATTTTTATTTTTATTTTTTCCACTCTTATACAGTGCCGGCTTATCTATTGGGCGCTTGAAGCAGGGGCCCGGGGCCTGAAAATGCCCAGTAGGGCTCGGAGAAGCTGGACTTAACCAGACTTTCTGGTTATAAATTTCGATCCTCCAGTGCTAAGAGGGCCTGTTGATCTTCTGCGCCCAAGGCTTGAAATAAGCTTAAATTGCCACGGCTCTTATATATATATTTATATATATATATTATAGACATTTTTTCCCCAAACTTATTTTGTTGAGGCTCAAAGTCCTTACGATGTAGTGTACAAGTTTGGGAAGTGAAATACCATCTCACAACTGCCGTTTCAGTGGTTTGATTGAGGTTCAGAATAACGAAGTCCGTCGCCAATAGCTCTCGTACAGCTTCAAAGTGCGATGTTAAATAAAGAAAAATCAAACCAAACTTATTTACAGCTTACGTTATCAATATATGCATTGTACCCATATGTATTTGTGAGACAAAAAAAATGTAGCTTAACTTTAGTTATTTATTCATAGAAATGTTTGTTTTCCACCTTTTTTATATTGAAGATAATGAGATGTTGAAGGCTTTCACCTTTGTATCATGTTTTGGAAAAATAATTTTCACGCAGCTTTAACCCCTTAAGCGGTTTGCCCGAACACTGTTCGGGCACTCTCTGATATTTTTTCCCCTTTCTTTGATTTGCGCTTATTTGTAATTCTTATGGTGTATTATTTAGTACTAGAATTTTGAAATGGTGATGCAGTTTGTCTATGTTACTAAAAGGTTTTTTTTCCGTAAGTTTTAGATTTTACTTATTTATTATTTATTTATTTATTTTATTTATTTATTTTTTTTTTTGTGTGTGTGCAGTGAAAGTGGAAATTATAGTATAGTGTTTAGTTATAAACATTAAAAATTGTGCCTTTTTACGAGGCATTTTGAATAAAAAAAATGACCTCTTAAAGGGTTAATAGTAATTATGTACACTTAAAACACAATTGTTTTTTTTAAACTTCCAATTTAATAAATTACTAATTCGACATCGGAAAAATAAAAAAAATTGTAGTAGAAAATCTTTAAATGAACATTTCTTTGATTTTTAAAGAAAAGTATTTTTTTTTTTTTTGTATTTGAATTGATTTCTCTCTGTATGCTTTCTTTTCCTTGTACATCAACATATTTTGCTCATGTTCATGAAACTCTTTTAATAGCTCTCATATTAAATACCGTACTTATTCGAATCTAAGCCACATCATAAATTCTCAGCACAATTTTGCAAAAAAATAAAAAATAGTGTAAAGAGGTTTATCGATATCGGTTTGCGAAATTAAAAAATACTTAATATGAGAGAATTAATAAGAAGTGAATAATTAATTTATTTTAGCAGTATTAAATCTTTATAAATGCTTACATGAATCTGTAATAGTTTTAACCGTCAGTATAATGTTCTTCTCCTTCACACCCATCCAATGAATTTTTCTAATCTATTCTAAGCTGCACCTGATCTTCAGTAATATTGAAATTGGAAAAAAATGTGGCTTAGATTGGAATAAATACGGTAATTTACTGTTTACAGTTATCAATATTTTTACTACGCATTAAAAAATATGCTATTTAAGCATTTTAAAATCCTTTTCTGGACTTTTTTTTCCAACCAAATCGGTCACTACCAATTAGATTGTATTTATAATCCAAGAACCAGAACTGATTCCTTTAAATACTTGAAGTGTCAATTTAAACTTCATTGATACATAAATGAAAAAAATATCATTGTGTAGAGTTAAAATTACAGCTTCCCAAAACATAGAAATATTTAGGCATTCATTTTGAGTGGGTGCGTGAACTTTTAGCACAAGAGTTGAAAATGTAATCTGAAAAATCTAGAACATATCAGTAATTATGTGCACAAGTTACCTATTGTTCAATGAATGTGAAATTGTAAATTGTAATTTAAATAAAAAATTGTTTAGTGTATTTAATTTTCATTTTTGTTTCTTTGTTGAGCAAATAGGTTTAATTTTGCGAACCTAAATTTACATAATGAATATTATACATCATAAAAATAGCACTCAGTATTTGATTTGAGTAATTGATACAGTTTAAAATATTGATATACTTTTCAAAATATCAAAATAACATTAATTTTAACTTATAGTTTTCTTTGAAAAATGTTTATCTAATAATAATAAAAGATACAAAATATTCATTCCACTTAACTCACTCAAATTAGAAACCACATTTTTCACCATTGAAGATAAATTTCGAGATCGGATATTTCGTGAACACTATTTCCTTCAACAAAACTATCCACAACTAAATTGAAATATTAATAAATGAATATTTCACTGAAACAAAAACGTCTCCAAGTGCAAGATACATCTAAGATGGAAGGATTTATAAAGGAGAAAAGAATGGTGTTTACGAGATATTTGTATGTGTACATATATTATCTTTGTCATCCATGAAAAGAATTGATACATAACGGACATCCGTAACTTGCGCCTGCACATGTTGCTTCAACCTATAAAATATGAACCAACAAGATCTGTTATTGCTCCGCAGACACAGAAGGGTGTAAGGATAGAGGATATAAAATATAGAAGTAACACTCTTGGCATAGTTATTGATCAAGTGCTTGTTTGGCTATCCTTCAAATACGGCTCTTCCCTCGTATTGCTGTCGTAGAATGTAATATCATCTCTTGGCAGCGATATTGGAATACCGTAAAGTACTAGGCAACCAAAAGGAGGGAGATTCCAGGGATCTTTGCTGTTTTGAGATCCTGCAGAATAAATTGGAACCCTTTTGGGGGAACTATACGTTTCACAGAGGCTTCGGCTTAGAATATTTTTTTTTTTTTTTTAAAAAAAAGAAAAACCTTCTCTTATTCTAATTTATTTATATATTCAGCTGCATTTTTTTCAGACAGATGGAGGAAATAAAATTTTTTGAAAAATTGAGATGTTATGTGTGAGTGAGCACAAGTATAATATATATTCTTTAAATTATTTTTTTTTATCCTGATGCTGCATCTTGTCTATAAACGTCAGTAAAAGTATCTCATAATAAGTTTTGTTTGAAGATAGAATTTTTCTCGCTGTTTTTTTTTAAATTTTTTTATACTTAAAAATGTGTACATAAATGTATTTCTGATTAAATGAAAACAAAATTCTTTTAAAAAGGTCAGAATTTAAAAATATTCATGTCTACTCTTAAGACAACATGGTTCTTTCAGTAATTTTTTTAGCATTTTTAATCTGTAAGAATATTAGATATAATGAACGAAATGCGTGTATAGTTTAAACTAAGGGTCTTCACACATAAATACACAGTAATTCGTGGGCCACACGACTGTCAAAAAAATTGTAGTCATTAAGTTTATTCAAAAATAAGGGAGGTCTGTCTTACAAGACTACAACTGATTCTAAGAGAAGAGATGGTGTTTACAGATTTGTATATACATCGGTTTCAAAAACGTTGAATGGAAGTCGAATTAAAATACTTAGCAAACCTGTTGAAGATAAAAATTCGCATTTTTTCTGAAAATTTCTGAGATTTTATGCATAGTTATAAATTTTTTTATTTAAAATGATTTAAGGTACAGTTAAATTTTTGAAAAATTCGTCATTTTCAGAAACTTTCATCTCAAATGGATATCAAATACATGTTTTAAATATCAGAAATGACAGAAAAAAGGGCGTTTTTTACATGATTTTTTTTAAATTGATCAAACTCAAATGAGGGGCCACTAAAATGCCTTCAGGGGCTATTTGTGGCCCACGGGTCATGGTAGGAATACCCCTAGTTTAAATCATCAGTACTGTATTCTTTCTAAAAAAAACATTTGTGTAAGAAAATAATAAATAAATAAATAATTTAAACAAAAGCTAAAAACCATAAAAACACTAGATTAGATCTAGACAGCATTTATTAATCAACATTTATTATTAAAATAATAATAAATACCCCCATTTAAAATAATAAAATTAGTTTCCTAATACATTCAAGATCCATTCTACATAGTTTTTTATCATATGAACAACTAACCATCAAACTAGTATGGAAATGATGAGTACTATAAGAATAGACTTTTACATGTGATCGATTCTTATAGAAAATATATTTTTGTTCATACAAGAGTCTATCTCAAAAATGATGTAAATCAATTAAAAAAATTTATAAAAATGTCACATTTGTATACCATGAATAAAACATACACTATACTTACATAATAATCATATTGATCTATTTACAAATAATTTTGACAGTCAATACACATACACAGACATTTATTTATATATATATTTGGTTATAAGACTTTGTATAAAATAATTTAAACTTTGGTCTACTAATATAACTCAAATCAACATCCATAACTTTAAATAATACACACAATCATAATAAAACATATCTTAAGTAAATCTAAAAAGTAAAAAACAAAATTTTTTGATTTTTTTGATTGAAATATTGCAATAAGAATAAAATATACAGATATTAGTATCTGATATGAATGTTGGTATAATTTAAATTTCTATACATCTCTACAATCATTACATAATAAGGAAAAAATTACTTCTCTTTTAGTGATCTTTAACAATACCATCATATCAATCAAATATTTTGATTTGTGAACCCAGACGCATCTTTAAAAACATATAAAAACAGTTATAAAAATTGTTTCAAAATCTTTGTTGAAAAAGTGTATAAAAATATGCGATGCATTTTGCATAACTTAAAAAATACTTCTCTCTTTTGTATGTAGTTTATACTAATCCAATTTTCTATAAAAAAGACAACTATCAGCATATATGCATAATACATACAATATTTATATCACATTAAAATACAGTATTAATATTTTGATCGGCACTATAACAAAGCCTTTTTCTTATAACAACACACTATTCATTTTTGATATAATAAATACCCGTTTTTCTTTCCATTACCCGCAATTATATTTTGATTATCAGTCACACATACCTTTGTGAATTTTTGAAAATAACGACAATGAAATTTCAATGTAAAAAAAAGTGCATTTCATCGAATTTTTCAACTACGTACTATTTATACACGTTAAAAAGATGTTTTGACAAAATATTTTACTGGGTACGATTGCACAGCTTATTGCTCTGAACAGTGATTAATTATATTAATATTCACACATTTAAGTATTGTAATGGATATTTATATACTTCACACAAAACTGGATTTCAGATATAAATATTTTGAGAAACGCATAAGCGTTTCATTATAGATATTTTTTTTTTATTTCTGCAAATATTTAATTATGGAATAAAACATCTCTAAATAATTTCAGCAAAAATTGCACACAAAAACATTTCGAGAATGTTAAAATATATATTCTGATTCTTTTAGAAAAAGTGACGAAATAGAAATATAATATATAGATAAAATACAAATAATTTTATAAATTTTGTGCAGAAAGAAACAAATGAATCATAATTTTCTTTTATGCAATGTAAAGGATATCTAAACGTTTTTAAAACATTCTAAATACATATATTCTATATTGCAAAGGGGACAGACTACATCTTTTAGATACATAAAGGCATACGTTTTGACATCCTGATGAATAATACATGAGATGAAGCTGAAAAGTGTTTAATCGCTCGTATGATTAGGGACGCATCTCTAGGATAATAAAACTATTATCACAGCCTTCAACTCTAGATATTTCTTTCATGTTGAGCGCGGAGATTTCCCTCTCAGTCTCTCCCCACTTTGTTACCGTGATATTGCTATTTCAAACCCTTTTCAGGGAGAAAAATAAAGTACATTTTAAAGAAATTGCTGCATCTACGGTGCTCTGTAGACAGCATTGTACTCGGCATGCTCTTACAAATATGCATGAAGCCATATTACAATTTAATATAAATGCAAATGAGTTATATCGTTAGATTATATGATATTGTACATTTTTTACGACTACTCCATTTACGAAGTGCATTTGAAATACTGAGATTCAAAGCAAAAACGACAACTTGAAATTTAATTAGAAATTTTGTCAGTAAAACGACTTAAGTTCTCTTACAGTTTATAACAAAACTATCTGACGATAATCTTTTAACAAAAATTTAAGCGGATTTCCCTATCGAAACAGTCGACTACATTCCTTTTTTTAACAAACTGGTTTATAATACTTAAAAGAGCCAATTACTTAAGGTCAATAATCGGGAACCAAGGGGTGAAGGTTATCAATTGGAGTCCTTTGGATAGACGGAATGAACGCGACAAAGGTTAAAGAGACAATAGAAATCTGTGACATACCCATTCACAGTTCAAGTTGTATCAATATGCATGTGTGCAGTCTGATTAACGCTTTAGAAGAAAAACCTCCTGCTGAAACAGTGAACAGCCCAAAATGGTACCAAAGGATATAAGAGAAGGCTGGTGAAAGAACAGGAAAAGGGGTAAGAATTCCCGACTAAACGGCGACAAAGATCGGTGTGAAATGGCAACCATCATAAAACCATCAAGCTTCTAGCTTTAACAAAAGCAAAAAGGGTCCTCCTGCTATCGACCCAGCAGCAGGTGATATCTGTCGTGGTGGTTCCAGAGGTAAAAGCTCATTGTCAAAGCGTGAAACAACAGAGGAAGAATAGACCTTTTGCAGAAAAAGGGTAAAGTCAGAGAAAGAGTAATGGTTTCGGAACGTCAGCACAGAGAAACGCGAATGTTGGTGGGAGTGGAAACCCTAGATGGGTGTTCTTGTAGCCCCGGGCCCTTTTTTGATGGAAAAATATGGTAGTCCGAAAAGGACCAGGAACCCCCCACTCCTTCCCCGTATAAGGAAAGCTTAGGGGTCTGGAAAATGCTTTGGAAAGTAAATTGAGGGTTTCGGACAGAAGGGGGTGGAAATACACCGTCAGGAGTTCACGGACGTTAGATTTTGACAGCCATCACCAATGCTCTAGTCCTGGAATGTCAGTCAGGGACGGGTTACGCGCAAGAGAAAAAAATTGACATTTAGAGATTAATCTTTTTATATAATCTTTTTATCATCGCACCTGGTTTCCAAAAGAGATTAATTTGGGAAAGAGAAACGGAGGTCATGAAGTTAAAATTAATTTCCATTCTTGTCACTTTCCACGTTCATATATTTGACGTCTGTATTATTTATTTGTAGTTACATAAAGACATTAAATAACCATTGTTCACAAGAGTCAATCTGTCATTTATTTTACATCTCTTTCTAATTCAAGCAATACGCATTTTAAATTTTAACATACTGACCCACTCAATTTTTAGATGATGGAATTATTCTGTCTCTACTACTCATTTTAATGGGACTTGCTGGAAAGTAAAGCATTAATCAAAAGAACATTTTCAAAAGCATTTAAAATTAATCAATTAAATAATTTTCAATTAAAAATAAATGCCGCGCGCGCGACGTTAGGTATATTATGTATGTAATACATTTTGTGTAATGATACCAAAAGATACTCGAAGCTCAAAACAAAATTTTTATAGTATATTTAAAGATCAAATTTCTCCAATAGAGAAATTTGACAAACCTGATACTTCATGGTCTCTAAAATGGTCTTTATATTCTCTATAAAAAAGCTCTAAGCACACATTACAAAATTTCAGTTCTTTTTAGATCTTTCAAATAATTTCGGTTACTATTAAAACTTAATTTTTTAAGTACGAACACTTTTGAGGCATTTAAAGACAATTTTTTTCGCTTATCCTAATAGATATATATCCTATTCTGTATCATGCCAAGCAAAATAGCTTCGCTGTACAATGTTCCTAGCACTTTTATATAGGTAATAAGAGCCATTATTACATGATGACATTCAATAGGTATCAAATTTATAGAACTGAATAAAATTAAAATAATATTTAAACCTTCTCTCACATATTATTGAATACATCATTATTAGCAAATTTCAAATTATCTAGCTATATTTTGAGGAGTAAGATAAAAATGATCGTTTTTGCTTTGAATTGGATGCACACTATGACCATTCATATGCAAAATACTATTTGTAGTATGAGTTACATCAATTGCGTCAGATGAATTGCTGTTTGTAGGACTAGCCAAAAAACTAGAAGTTGGCGATGGAAGCTTTTCTTTCTTCGCTTTCATTCTTCTGTTTTGGAACCAAATTTTGATTTGTCGCTCCGTAAGACCTAACGCATGGGCTATCTCGATTCTTCGTCGTCTAGTCAGATACTGATTGAAGTGGAATTCCTTTTCCAGTTCCAGTGTTTGGAAACGTGTGTATGTCTGACGACTCCGTTTTGAGGTAGTGTCTGAAAGTATAAATAATTATAAGCTACTGTTATATATGTGTTAACATTTCATAATTATTTATTTCTGATATATAAACTAAACATTCACTTTGAAAAAAGAATTGTAATTGAAATTAAAAACTGAAGCCTTAGACACTTATCTACAGTCTTCAAAAGTTCAAATTTTAATATTTTATGACTATTCAATATATAGCTGGGTCTTAATCTTAAATTATGTTAGGCAATGATGGGCAAACTTTTTTTGAGGTGGTCCAAAAAAGGAAAAAGAAACGCGTTTGGAGGGATAATAAAATGCAAATAAAGTTTAAAAATAATATTTTCTGAAAATTTTTAATACTAAAATGCAATGAAGGAAGTTGTGTCTCGATATTCTTTATTTTTCCAGCTTTGTAAGACTTAAATATATAAGAAAAAAGGCATATTTTTACATGTTTTTGAGTATTTATTAGGGCAAGTTCCATTTCTTGCAACTCACCATGTAAAGAAGCTGAGGTCCGTTAAATTTGTTGATGCCCAAAGCCCTCAAGTTGGCGTTTGGCCTTCATGGTACCTCAGAGTGGAATGTTAATGAACAAATAATCAAGCCCAAAATATTCAAATTTCAATGGAAAATTTTTCGCATATACAAAAAAAATAATTATAATACGCTCTTGAATGAAATTTTTTGAACGTTTAAATTGCATATTTCTATATAACTGTTTCAAAAATTCTAAAAGAATTGTAATTTGCCCATCCCTGTGCTGGGAGGGGGGGGGGGATTTAAAATATATCGAATATTGAGAATTACTTCAGAATTGGATCTAAAAAAGTTCAAAGTTTTTATAAAATTTTTTTTTTATAATAATGTCAGAAATTAAGAGTGTTTTTCTTAAAAAGACATGAATTAACTATTAAAAAAATTCTAAAGATATATATTTTTTTCTGGCACAAACTTGAAACTAATATGCCAATGACAAGAATTTAGTGCCCTTTAAACTTACCTTAATATTCTCGTTCATTTTCTATATATTTATAAATGTAGCATTGAACTGAGTTATATATCTAGTAACAAAACAAAAGAAAACACAAAACATAAAAACTTAGAATTTGAGAGAAAAAAGTTACTTGTGTATTTTCTTTAAGCAAAGAAAAAAATTCTTCGAATCATTCTTTGATTAATATTAAAAAGTGTGAATGATATAAAAACTGTTTTTCTTCTTTAGTAAAGATTTCTTTAAATTGCAAATGTGCAAACAAGCCTTCTAAATACAGTTAAACAAAGAGTGAACTATTTTTGTTCACTTTTAGAAGTTAAGCAATTTATATTTCAATTAAAAAATACAAATACAATAAATGTTCCATACTTGCATAAGTTAAGGTATCCGACTACTTACAACTTTTTTTTAAAAAAATGGAGATACGGGAATTTTTTTGTGGTTTTTAGATTTGCTTAGTACATTTTAAGAAAAATATACTAAAATTAAGAATAGAAAAAGAAATTAATATTACTAAAATGGAAAAAAAAATTGGTAAAAGTTTGCAAAAAATAACATAAGCGGGGCCCATTCTGTACAAAAGTTTTTGAACAAACTTCAATTTTTGAATTCTGAAATGTGTTGTTACGTTATTCATTTTTGAAATGACCTTCAGGAAAAAAGATTTTTTAATTTTTATAAGAGCTAGAGCACTTTATCTTAGTTATTATATGAAATTGCTCAAAAAAAAAAAAAACTGTAATTATATTCTCATAAGGGACTGTAAATTTTGTAATAAAACAGTGATTGATAAATCTGAAGGTTAAAACACTTCTACTATTATACTGAACATACACAAAAAAATTTCAGTTAATTATTTTCAAAACCTTTTGAGCCATCGCTGTCCCCGTTTGAACATTTTAAAAAAAAAACACATTTCAAGTAAAACGCGTTTTAAAGTATGACAAAATTTGCTTAAGTAATGGCATCTGCTTTTACTAAAACGCTTGTAGTTTTTGTTCTAGTGAACGGAAGATAATAAACTTGGTATTTTTATAAAGCTAATAAGATGACCTTTAAAATAAGTTACAAAAAAATTGTCAATTTTTGGCAAAATTAACAATTTTAGGGTAGTCGTATACATTAAACAAAAAAGTTTTAAAACATAATTCTCCATTTCCAAAGAAAATAATTTCCTTTTTATTGATGATACATCTGAAAGAAAACTAAAATATAACCTCACACAGATCCCGGTAACTTGAATTAACATGTTACAGAGCATGTACACAGACATACTTCACTTAAAATAAATTTTAAAACATTCAGTGTAACAATTCAGATCCTGTTAACAGCAATAAATTCATTTCCAAGTACACATCTATCCCTCAACTCGAAAACTTAGTATTCATACAGCGGTGGTTCCTGACGGCTTAACAAAGATTACAGTGTTCCAACAAGCATCGCAGTCGTAGCTACTGTACGTATCGTATGTTCCAGCAAATAGAAAAATTCATTACGGCCTGCGCTGAATAGCGGGCCGTAATGAACTTGATTCGCTTAGTTAATCAATTCATCTTCTAGCTCGTATATCCCCCAACTCGTGTATCTTGATTTTAAGACAGGATGGGTTAGTCGATACGAGAGGTTCCGGACATAGAATTGGCTTTTCTGTTTATTTCTAAAAGGGAAATTTAGACAGAGAAAAGAGCCTTTTTGGAATTTTTCTTTTAAAAATAAACATTAAGAATATCAATCTGATTGGGTTATACAATACATATATTTTTTAAGTGTCTGAAAATTTTCTATGAGTAATAAATGAAAGTTTTATTTTATTTTAGGCTTTAAATGAAGAATCAAGAGAATGAAGCAATGAAAGAGTAATAAGTTTGAGTAATCTATGAATTCTACGAAAATTTGTATAGATAAAATGGTTTTCTAGAAAAATTTTACAGAACAGGTACAAATTTTTTTTAAAATTTATTTCTTGAATATTTATTAAGCCCCGATTTATTTCAATAAATAGGAAAAAGGCTTGAATGTAGATTTCTATAAAACTTGCAGTAACTTTTTGATTATACGACTTAATATTCTTCCTCTGATCAATATTCGTAAATGATTCTATACTGGATTTATATGAGTATTTATCTAGTTGTATGATGTTTCAGCTATATTTTTTGAGTCAAATAACTTCTTGGTTATAACAATTGAATTTATACCGCTTTTTTTCCAGTTTAGTTTAAAACACAAGTGCACCAAATTATATTGTATGCGAAACTTTTTTTAAATTTAAAAACTAATTAAAAATAGAGAATTAGATTGGCATGTGTAGTTCTATTTGCGTATAGTGAAACTATTTTGAGGCATACAAACCTTGCTAAGCAGGAATTTGAAAAGCAATGCAATGAAACTTTATATAATACCTAATTCTGAAAGAAAAAAAATACTGTCTTTATTTTTATTTTTAACGTATAGTGGGGCAAAGAGCATTAAATATATATATTCTAGGTAAAATAATAGACCCGTATTTCTTCTTTTACCTCCTTTTTATTTTTATTTTTCTTATTATAAAGAATTTGCTTAGAATTATTCATGACATAGAGAATTAACTCGTGAAAATATTGCAATCCTTTTCGACACTGAAAGTTACATTATCATATTTGAATCTGAGTAGTATTAATGATATGATTACTCTATTATTACAGCACAAAGATTTTTAAGTGTGTGGATAAGAGTAAATCAGTTTTTCCCCCCTTGAATTCTACTGAAATTGCATTTGATAGCTAGCTGTTATATTTGCCTTTTGTATCTACATTTAGTCTTTAAAAAAGGATGACCCCTGACTGCTGTTATTGCCTTCATTTTAATAGGGATAATTCAATAAAAAAATATTGTGTGTATTTTTATAATAAAGTTTTTATTTTAAAAACCAGTTAAAATTCCCTAAAATCAATATCTCGAATTTTGTTGACAATTATGACTTATTTCTACACCACGAAATCTCGTAGTTGTTACTTTCCTAATTCCAAAAATCTCAATATTTATAGGGAAACGATTTCCAAAATAGGCTGAAAGATAAAAGATGTATAACAAAAAATATTTCAGTTACTTTCAGTGATCAGGAAAAAAAATATGTCAACGTCAGAAGAGGGGAAAAAAATTATATAAAACAAGATTTATTTTCGCACTGGTTATATCTCACTCTGTCGTCACTCTCCCCTTTACTACCATAGTTCATTAGTTGATCGGCTGGATTTCAAAGAAAACTCCAATATATTCTATCTATTAATTCAAAAGAAAGAAAATGATGTATTGGCTACATTGATGCATTCTTTTCTCACGTGGAAGTTTCCGACATTATTCAGTAAGCTTCGATTTTTTTTCAATCAATATAAAATGTCAAGAGCTTCATTCAGTGTGTGTTTGAAATTTCTTCTTTTTTTCATTTGAATGAAATAACTTTTTTTCTTGCTAATTCAATAATAGCACAGAGGATAAAAAAATAAATCTGTATTATACAAAGCGAAGTTGCATATTTTTTTTTTAAAAAATGACTATTCAATTCTTTTTAAGAGATAAAAAATAATTTTCAGTTAAATAGAAATTTAGAGAATTTTTTTAGCTTACTTTTTAGAGAATTTTTTTTTTCAAATTAGGATTGTAACGTAATATATGAGAGAAAACATTATTTTAAAGAAATAATACAACAATAAAACAAGAAATGTAGGTTTTTTTTTTCTTTTTTTCTTCCTGTTTTAAAATTCTCTTAAGCCAGAAAGTAACAGTAAAGGGGTCTTCGAGAGAAAAATAATAAAAGCAATTATACAACTGTTAGTGACCTCATTTAGCTCTACTCTGAGTAATGTTCATAATCTAACGTTCTTAATTATAAAGAGTGAACACTCTCTTTAAGAAAAAGTAATATTTAATTTGCAAAGAAAGTTAAGTTCAAAGAAAAATAATTTACTGTAAAGTACCCTTATTTTTCAGCTCGACGAATATATTAAAGATATACTTATAATAAGCATTAACTTGTGTTTTTACAATAATCTGTCAACTAACAGTCAATTTTTGAAGAATGATTGCATTAATATTTTTTTTTAATACTTTTGACTAATTTAATATATAATCGACACAAATCTGACCTCCATCATGCATATTTTAAGTGCTGAATATTATTTTTTGTTTGTTTATTTATTCATATTGTTTTCAGGGGACAGCAATGTAGGAACTTGAGAGAGAGAGAAGATATCTTAGAATCTAAAAATAAGCCCGATGCTATTACGCTGAAGTCTCTATGACTTTTGCTTTGATATTCTTATTACCAATAAATTTTATGTTCTCGATGTTTATTAACTGTTCATGGCTTTTTATGAAGACTTATCCTTTTCAGTTAATCGTTTTTACAGAATCCATATATTTTTTGTTATTTTTTGAAACACACTTATTTACGTTGTAAAGAATTGCGAAAGATATGCAAGAATTCTTACACAACGCATATTTTTCTTTTATTCTAAAATATTAAGTTTCTATTGCATAAAGGAAGCATTGCTTTAAAAATCCGATATATTGCTGTAAGAAAATATTTTGTTTCTATTTAAATGAATCACTTTGTAAATAATTTTCCCTTCTATGATCCATTAATATAAGTTTCGAGATTTCCTCGCTAATCTATGCGAATTTCAAAATTCCTATAAATATTAAGTTTTACTTTTATAGAATTATTTTTACAAAATTTATGAAAAGACTAGTTTTTAAAGATCAAACGCAAATAGGCGGGTTCGATTTTCATTGTCAAACCTAGCTCAATTAGCTTTTTACAGTATTTTTTTTTACAATGTTTCTATCCTAATCAACTTTTATATTCCCCAGAAATACTGGGTACCTATCCCGAATTACCTTTCCTGAAAAATATTCACTCTTACACTCAACGCTTTCACTAGCTAAAAACAGGAGTTAAAGATATATTAATAGTCATACACAATGTACACGCACACATACAAATAAATGAGCTTTCTTTGACTTGTTTAAGTAAACGTATGTTTAAAAAATTTAATCTCTTACACTTTTAACTATTATCTTGCTGTGATATCAGCAATATCACTCACTGTTTTTGCACTCAGTTTATTGCTTTTGTAATGTACAACTTTCAAGGTCAAAATTATTAACACACACGCTTACAATCAGAATTAATTATTACAAAATATTTTTATTCATTTATCATTGTAAATTTTAAAAGTAAAAGAACAAATATTTACACCGCTTAAAACTTATTTTTTTAATAGTTTTTCTTAATTTTTAAAAACATTTTTAAGGTAATATATACTAAATGAAAATTCATCAGTTAAATTTGATTTATAACATTTTTATCGTTAAAAAAATATTCTAAAGCCATCTGTACCGTAAATATTTATTTCAAGTGTAGAAACAAATTAATATTATTGAAAATCTCTAAGAATTTATACTTGATAAATAAAATACCCCCTTACACATTCTTATATTTAATTTTGTGTTTATTTTTAAGTATTGTTTACAAAATACAGAATTATTTTTATATATTTTCCATTCTTATTTTGTGTTTGAAGTACACATATAACAATGAATTGCCCTTTAATAAAGATTTCCATTTATTTCTAAAAAACAGACTAAAAAAATACACTGTATATGGCAAAATTATTAAAATCCTCTTTCAAAAGACATTTTTTCAAAACTTGACGAGCAAGATTTGATATTAAATTATATGATTACTATATAGTGAGTTTGCAAAACTCTATACTTTATTATTTTATCAAGTATTTTCTTAAAAAACGCATGCATTATGTAACATGGGAAAATTTTCAAGCTGTTAACAATTTCCTAGCAAAAAATAACTAGATGAAAAAGTCTGATATTTGTTTATGAATGACAGTAGATCCATTTCACGTTTTTATAAAAAAAGAATTAAATAAAAACAACGATACATAAAAATGCACAAAAAGAGGAATGGGGGGGGGGGAGAGGAACATAACCGCAATAGCTCCGGGGTTTGCCTCATTATTATTCAGCTGCAAACGGATCTATGCCTTTGAAATTTTGGAGCCAATTTCAAAAGTGCTTGCTATCACGTGGAGTTAAAAACCGGTTACTGAGCATAGAGCCGCGTGGTTTGCAATGCAACTTATCATTTCGCTTGTTTATTATGATGCAAGTTGTATCACTTATCAAGTACAAAGATAGTGTGTTTAGTTTTAACAGGAAAATATTGATTGCTAAAATGTTTAAGCTTTATCTTTTGTATTTGTAGATTTTTTTTTCTGCCTCTGTTATCTGGATAGAGAAAATTGTTTTAATGATATACACGCAATCAAACGTAGAATTCTTTTGAGAATATATTTAAAAATCATTTCTTAATGGTTGAGTTGCGTGATTTGAATCAACTTTAGATACGCGTAAAAGGGGCAAAAGGGGAACTTTTTTTTTACAAAAAAAAAGGGGGAGGGGAAGGGTATTCTAAAATTTTTATGAAAAAAAAATTAAACTCAACCCCTGGGAATGGAAGTACTTGCTTGTTGAACCTGGAAATGTCACTGCCATTAAGCTAGTCACTGACTCATAAATTTACGAAAAGGCAAAATTTGTTAAATTACTGAAAAAGGATATGGTTTGTTACACTGAACATTCATATAAATGATATATGAAAAAAATGCTCGCCTAAATCCAAGGTTTAAAATAATTTCTTTTTGGAGGACCATTTGAAAAACCATTAATAAAGCATCAGTGATTATCCTGTTTAAGCGCATCAAACGAAATATTTACTTTTCCAACTTGAACATAGCATGTTTGAATTCATGAATATTTTTATTTACATGGAAGTAATACAATAAGATTGTGTTTTAAAAATATAATGATGAAGAACTTGCAAAAAAGCTTTAGGATAAAAGAAAAAAAATTTCAAGAAACAATGTATAAAAACACGAATTAAAAATTGTTTTGAAATTCAGTATTCGAAATTTATGGTTAGCTATGATATAGCGGAAAATAAAATAATACTAAAAAATATAAATCAGAAAATGGTTCCAGAGTAACAATATACACAAAATGTTAAAATGAAAATAACAATCTTATAACATACAAAAATACTAGTTTTTCTACTTATTTTTTTAAAAAAAAGCCTTATTATATAAACATTTTCCGTTTTACCAAAGAATGAATGATAAATTGTTTTGCGATAACATATAATCTATAAGACATTTAAGCAAAATGTGGAAAAAAATCTTAATTTATTTTTTAAAAAAAGCAAACGAAGTATTTACTATAAATTTTTAAAAAATTCAAACGTTCTTAGAATCTATTCTAAAAAAAAATCTCAGATCTGAATAATTTAAGTTAAAAAAATTACGATTTATAAAGACCTACCTCCATTTTGGCAACAAAACTAAAAAATCTATGGTCTGAATAATATAAACAAGTTTCGAACTATTGTTAAAAAAAAGCTTTCTATGAAATAAATTCAATATTACAAGCGTTATGCATCGATTAATAAAACGGGAATACTAGTGTCATCTTGTAAATAAAAATTCCTATAGACAAATATAAAAATAAACATCCTGAAAGTCTTTATCATTGACATACATTCAAAGAAATGCAATTAAATCGAATGAGTAACTCTATTTAAAATCATATTCAAAAAATGTGACTGGATAAAGAACGTGCTTTAATGCATGGTCGGTTTGAATTATGGCAGAGACATCTGTTGAATCGACAATGTGTTTCTTCCTTGCTAAGGGAAATCCCGCGCTTGAATTACATTTCTTTATATTCTAAACAATAAATAATAAAACTTTTCACTTACTTGGGCTTGCTTTCATCCAGGGATAAACGTTTTCTGTTGAATTAGGAACTGTCTTTTGATCAACCACTGGGGAGGTACTTACCCCAGGTGAAGTGTCGCTTTTTTCTGGCGTTGAAGGAACTACAGATGCAGGGACATTTTCATATTGACTGCTATTCGGCGGTGTGAATGACGGTGAGTTCATTTTGCTGTTGTCAAAGTCATTTGTCTCCAGAAAAGAAATTGGGTTATTCATTTCAGATCTGCTTGGCATAACGTTAGAGTGCTGGTAAAAGCTCTGACTGCAGGGGTTGACATCATAGGAATATTGTATGACCGGCGAATTCGCCATGTGGCCATACCTGGGAGTCCCCCCATAGCACATGAAATCGTACGGCGAAGTTCTGTCCGGTTGCGGGGGTGTCAAATTGCACGGCATGTCAAATCGTGAAGCTGGGTATGTCTGGTGATATCGTGGATATTGATGCATGTACTGATGAACATTGGTATAATCAGTGGGGTTGAGTTCATGTTGGAAAAAATCATCAGAGTCCATGTCATTGACGGAACCGTTAGCCGGCATATTATTGCTGTAAGAAGAAGTCATATTGTGTTAGGTCGCGGGATGATTTGTGATTCTTCTCAGTAACTCGCGCGCGTTCATCCTCGCCTCTTCCCCCTAGTATAATCATATTCACTGAAAACAACACCACGTGACGTTCACTGACCAATCGGGAGGCGTTGAGCCGGCGTGTCACTCAGGGAAGACCACGATTGTTTGCCAGTGACAGGATCAGATGGAAAAGTTGCGATTTTTCCCCAATCTCTTTTCTTTCCGTAGGGGAGGGGGCTACAGTGATGTTCAAACCCCGACCTCCTCCCCCTCGTTGCACTTCGTCGCTGATTCATGCGTTCGTCGAGGTGTTGAAAGGGTTTCACATGAGCGCTTCATTTTATTTTTAATCTTTGCAAAAGGTACTTTTCCTTATTTTCTACCTGTGTGTGGTCTCGGTTTTTTTCTTTGGTCTCCTCATCTGAAGCTTATGTTTCTCGGAGGTTTTCCCCGGCCAAATTAGGCGTTTCATTCTCTCCGACTTTTTCTTTTCACTTATTTCTTTTGCCTTCTCTTTCTTTTTTTTGTGTGTCTTGTTGGATAAGGTGAGACTTTTCCCCCCCTTTCATTATTGTGGTGCTTCGTTGAATATAATTTTCGACAGGGTGTTGAGAGACAAAAAAAAAAAAAAACTTTGGTATGGACCGTAGAACAGAGAAAATTATTATAGATGGATGGATGAAAAAAATGCGTTGTAAAAAAGAGAAAAACAAGCATTTTAAAAGGCATTAAATAGCGCTGGATGAAAAAGTGATTTAATTTGAAAATTTTATTTCTTTTTGAAGGAAAAATAAAGATTAGTTGAGCAAGATAAAGGGGGGGGGGGGGTTGGATTCCACACATAAAAAATTATATAAAAATTCAAAATCAACTTTAAAAATGCATTTATCTCTCAAAGAATTTGAGAAACAATTATATAAATTATATATTCGATTAATTCTTTCTACGGCTGCTTCAGGTTCTTAGACCTACAAAAGTTGTTCCATAGCCCATATATTCATGGCCGCGGTAGCCTAGGGGTCATGGTCATGAACTCCTGGCCAGCGTTATCAAATCGCGAGGTTGAACCTAGGGCCACTGAAGACCCGCCGTGCAGAGGATCTGGAGCACGTTAAATCTGCGTGGCTCAATGACCTCACGTTGGTGTGGTATGGAAGTTAGACCAGTTCAAAATTCAAGATTCATCCCCAATAGCTTTCGCGTTGCTTTAAAATTCGACGTTTTATTCAACACTCATTCCCAGCCCATGTATTCGTCAATATTTATCTGGTCTAACCGGACAAGAAACAACAGCACTTAAAAAATGTTAAAAGAATTCTGGTTTTTACCATCAATTTGGTTTGAGTCCTTAAAAATCAAAAGTTTCCTTCGAAACTTCATAATCATAAGATTCTGATTCCTCAACTCTAGCGCCACAAACCCCAACACTCACTCACACTAATTTCTTAAAAAATTTAAAATATCGTTTAGTAATTTTTTTAAATTAATTTATTTGCAAAATTTCTCATGCTCCACATTGCATAACAGGAGGCTTACAGATGTAAATGGTGACAGCATTATATAATATCTTTAAGTATATAATTATAATTATATAATTATCTTATATAATATGGTCCCAAAATTCTTTTTATAGTAAAATATCAAATTTTTGAATCCTGCATGATAGTTTTTTTTCGAAGTAATCATTTGTTAATAATTCTATTGGATGTGTGCAAAATTAAATCAAGGTGAATGACCTTGAACTAAACCCTTGCGAGTTTCTTGTCATATTTTTAAGTTTTTAGAAATTTTGTGTTCCCGTACATTGTTTAACTATAATATTTTTCTCCTAATTTCTCCTATTGTCATTTCGCTTGCAATCCTCTATGCATCATTTGTTGTTAATGTTACCTTCGAACCTTGCTCCAGTTTGAGTCCATATTTCTTTGGTTGTCATAAGAAGAAAAATCAATGCATGCGGTGAGTGTCATACTTGCGTGAGTAATAATTCTCTGGGATTCGGAATATTTATTTCCTTTTCATTTCACGTATATCTTCCGTAACGATCCTGTAACCATTTTTGATCCTATTTTATATCATTCTGTTTGCGTTTTCGTTAGACCTTAAGAGATAATTATATATTTTTACATTTCCTTATTTTCTCTTTAATTAAGCGGATGGGTTCCTTCTTTTAATGTATCATAAAATATTTATTAATTCTGAATCATACAAGACTGTAAATCATTTTATTATAACATGAGAAATATTTAATGCTTTTTCGAATAATATTAAAGTTAGTTTTTTACATATTTTAGTAATTAATATTAGATTGAAAAGAACTGGAATAACAAATAATCTTTTGTGTATTGAGTAACTACGGAAGTCTAGAGGTCATGGTCACGAACTCGGGGTCGGTGCTGTCGAGTTGCAGGTTTGAGTCCTGATGACATTGAAGAGCCGCCATGTAGAGAGCCACCTTCTGTATCATCCTCGTCTCTTAACTGTGGTTCAGAATATTATCAAGATTTCCGTCACCAATATCCCTCTTTTTGCTTCACAAGTATGACGTTAATAAACATTCACTCAATAAATTGTGAATTCTAAGCTTTTTTTAAACCATTTCAGATAATCACAAATATTCTACTTTACTAGAATGAAGCTTTAAAAATATTTCAAGAGCGCCCAAAATTATTTCATATTAAAAAAAAAATAATACCTTTTAAACCTTTTTTTTTTGTTTTTGGTTTAACAGAAAACATACATTTTTCCTGAAGATATAAATTGGATTTAAAGTATTGATTCTCAACGGAAAAAGGCAACAAATTATGAGCAATATTCTTTTTTTCATGCTACTCCTCTTACAATAGTTGTAAGAAATAAAATGAAGCTAAAAAGGAGTGCACTCCTTTGGGCGAGCCAATATTTTTATCACCTGTTCTTCTCGAACGTTTGCCTTAGTCAAAAAAAAAGAGGCGCACAAAACACGTTTCCGCTTGTTGTTTACTGAAGCTTTGTATGCATTCATGCCCCTTCTTCCCGTTTTCTTTTTTTTTTACAAAAAGAGAATCACGTATAATAGTACTGTCATCTTTTATTTTAGCTTCGATTCAGTTTGGGATCTTCCTTTTATACAGAATAAACTCATCTTTGTGACAGAGATTCAGCTGCAGCTTCAAAGGAGTATGTGTGATATGTGAATATCTCCATATAAACGGGATATCTGAGCCAATGTTATTCAATCCAATGGTTATTTTTTGTCAGCTAGTTTTTGCTCATTGTCCTTTTTTTCAAAAAAGGAATGAAGAAGTGTAACGGAAATTATAATTTATACTTCACTACTTGATTGTTATACGTTAACAGGTATTAAGAATAAAGTGATATCATAAATATTTGATTTAAAGTGATATCATAAATATTGATATGATAAATATATCATAATTATTATATTTATATCATAAATATAATAAACTATTTAATAAAACAGTTTCGTTAAATATCTTACTAAATTATACAACTTAAAATGTAACAAAATTTATCTTACCAAAAAAAGAGCAGATAATGAGGCTTTTTTAACTATTTTTATGAAGATTTTTTGTGGTTTATTCATTAAAAAAATTATAGTTATGCAATATAACTGATACATTTTTAGAAATTCAATAACTTTTCAACACAATGAATTATTTTCAATGAATTTATATCATAACTTCATTGTCTCAAATTCCTTTACACTTGGCAAAATATTCATTGATGGCAATTATTATAATTACTTTTAACTTTTTTTAACATTTCAATGAATATATAATTTTCTACTAAATAAATTGATTAATTTGGCTTCCATGTAAAATACAGTTATGAATTTCTTCGCCAGACATCAATTTAAAATACTTAAATATAAAGCTGTATTTCCTTATAAATGATTACAAAGTCACGCAGTATCCTATTGTGTATTGCACATCTGTCTGACTCATTGTGCTGATTTTGCATTATTGCGATTTTGCCCTTAAAAGCGTAACTCTAAAAAGATACTGTAATAAATAGAATGTCTTTTTAAGGTTACAGTAAGTTTTATTCTTAGAATTCCTAAGGTTTAAGAAAAGTGTGGAAAGCCTTATCATTTTTGAAAAAATAATCTAACGTACCTATTTTTAAAGGAGATATTTCTCAAAGAATGTTTTTAAAGAAATAGACATTACACGGGGTGTCGATAACCGCGCAGATTTCGATGAATCGTTGTGGTATGCGTTCGATATTTTTCATGCAAAAGAGTTTTTGAAATTTCAGATACACCCTTAAGACCTAAAGTAAATCACGTCTTCATTAATCATATTTCAGCCGTTAAGTATTCAAAAATTTCAAACAGTACGATAAAAAAAAAATAATAAATAAAAATAGCACTTTTTAAATTCGTTTGGTCTTCTGAAATAGAAGGTTTTCTTTATATGCATATAATTTCATTTATTTGTCAAATATTCAGAAATAATTAATAAAGAGAGATTAATAATATTTCTTTTTAAAATCAAAAAAAAAATTAAAATTTATGAAAAAGCGTGGGGAAAAAATATCTTTCTAGAGCTAGATCTAAAGATATATCTCATCCTTAGAAAATATCTTGCAATGATCGTTTCTAAGACAGTAAACATTTGTAATTTTGTATGTTATCAATACCCACCTAATTACGTTGAAATTTCTCGTGATAGCTTAGAATATTTTTTTGGCTCCAAGAAGCAATATTTTAATAAATAGATTGAAATGTTCCCAAATCATTAGAATTCAAAAACAATTAAAGACCTATACGATCCTATTCATCGCAATTATTTTTACTCTATTTAAATTTTCGTAACAACTTTTTAAAAAAATTTTTAGTTATAAAATTATTCAGCGTTTGAAAATTTATTTGAGTTAAATACTAATGTTACCTCTTAAATACAGGAGAGATTGTAAGTAATAATACTTTCTGAAATTGTATTCCTTAATAACAGTAGCGCACACAAAATTTTTTCAAGGGGGGAGTCCATGGTCGAAAGTCCCCCAACTCGTATCCATACCTCAAAAGAATACCAATTGATTTTTCTGGTTTTGTCAATTTTGTTAACAAAAAGCAGTAAAAAATAAATTATTGAATTAATAATTAGCATTAATTAATAAAATAAATTGTTAATTACAAGTACTTAAATAAATTTTTCGTTATATATATATATATATATATATATAGGATTGTAATCAATCGAAAAACACTCAAGGGCTTCGGGGGGTGTCCGGGTCCCCAGGACACCCTCCTTGTGTGCGCCACTGCTTAATAAGTATTAGAAAAAATTTTCTTAGACACATAACAGATTTTAATTAATGTATCTAAGTCGCAATAAAAATTCAATTTACAATATTATTTGATTTTTCTGAAATAAAAGTAATAAAAAAATGTTATATTTATTCCGCATTAGGGTTTTGTGAATAAGTTTTAATATGTATAACAATGCTACAAAGCAGTGGTGAACACATGGGGGGGGGGGGTCCGGATCTTTCTCCCCAACACCTTTGATTTTTTTAGTATTTTTAAGTACTTTTAATTAAATATTTGTTATTAATAATTTATTTTATTAGTCAATACTAAATAATTATTCAGTACTTTACTTTTTGCTGTTTTTTGTTCCCGACAATCGATAAAATCAAAAGAATATATTTGGCAGTGTATTGAGACAGGGCTAATGGTGGACTTTCGAACCCCTCCCCTCCCCTTGAAAAATTTCTGTGTGCTCCACTGCTACAGAGAATACCTTGATGAAAATAAATTATATAATATGATAATCTTTAATTTAGAATTTAAAATTTTGTTATCGTTACATCAAAGCATGTCTCAACTAAACGAAATCTAACTATAGTTTAGAAGCCATTTAAAAGCTATAGTTCAGAGAAGCCAATGTTTTTAAATACTCTATATCGGAGTTTATGGTTTAAAACCTTGACATAAGAAAAGCACTGGTTTATAATAGAAGAGTAATACATATTTATTAATGTAAAATCTGTTGTATATGTAGAAAAAGTTTAACATAAATTATAATAATGACTAACATCATCTCTTTGAAAGTCAAAATCTACCTTTCTCTGTTCATTTTGCTTTTCAACTTAAAACACATCTGCCTTATTTAAATATTTCCTTAGTTAAACTTTTATAAGCTACATCATAGTTTCAGTCGTATTTATATGAACATTTATTTCCCCAGTGAAAAAATATTTATTTTGTGACTTTGAATCCCAGCTGCTAAGGGTCATGAGAAATACATTCATTTTCTTTTCTATCTCAAGATGAGATCCAAGAGCAAAGAACTAATGTCCATCCCACGTATCATTTCACTTAATCTGGACCACCAAGGAACTCACAGATTGTAACAAGTTGTTAAAACATTCTACAAAGTGGGTTGAGAAAGGACGATTTGATTGGTCAGGTGTGGGGTCTTACACCTACTTATTCCAACTCTTCGTTGCTCCACCCAGTACCTTTTTGACGAGTATGCGTCTCAAGTGGTGAAGAAAGTAGAGCGGGTGGACTTTGAGAAGAACAGTAAATGACAGTAACTCAGCCCTCTCGTTCCAAGTTTCCCACATTCCCCACCTCTTTTGATGTGTGTCACTTTTTTTCCCTTCTTCATGTTGTTGATTTTTTTTATCCACTTTATTTCGGTTTGATGATAGGGTTGAGAAATAATGATAAAAAAACTTTTCAAGAAAAGAGATATATAATTCCTAAGTAGCTTGAAGAGTCAATATGACTACACATCTATACCCTTGGTTTAGTTACATACATGAATCTTACAGTACTTCTTGTTTGTTATTTGAATAATGAAGCAAAATCTATCAACTACATCAAAAATATTTAATTGCTCCTTTGCAAAAACAACAAAAGGAAAAGTAAAAGATTCTTTCAATTTTAGCGCAACAAACGTTTCTGACATTATAATAATTTTTTTAGCATAATATTAGATATTGCTTATGATTTGTTCTATTTTAATATTTGAATTTGTGTGTTTGGTAATTTAATTTTTTTATCAGCTTGAGATAATTAGATTACTTGGTTTGGATTTTTTTCAGACAGTCGCAGCTTTTTTGGTTGAAATGGGATTACACACACATGTGTATTTTTTTTTAATCTTGCAAAACACTACATTATAATATTAATATGCACTACATTTTGGACACTGTTATGCTACTAAATTTAGTGCTGTTTGTCATTTATTATACTCTGTATTCCTTCTCTATCATGTACGGAATATAATTCTTGTGTATCCTCTGTAAATGTGTATGAGGTGATCAATAATTATTTCTTGTGTTTTTGTAAAATTATGTTTATTATTTAACTAAAATATTGCTTGAAAAAATAGCAATCTAATCACATTCAAGATCTTTATAAGAACACATTTATTATAAATAAATTGTCTTAAAATGATTTAAATATTTTAAGATTCGTATTATTCCAAATTAAAAAAAAACTATGAAATAAACCAATCTTAATTACCCATACCTTTTTTCCCCTTCACTCAAATTCTTTTCTTTATAACTAATAATAATAATATATATATAATCCATCAGTAGCGCACGCAAGAATTTTTTAAAGGGGGGGGGGGTCCAGGGTCGAAAGTCCACTATTCTCGTATCATGCTCCAATACGCCGCCTGATATATATTCTTTTGATTTTGTCGATTTTCGGTAACAAAAACAGTAAAAAATTATTTATTGAATGAATAATTAGCATTAATTAATAAAACTAATTGTTAATAACAAATACTTAATTAAATTTTATGTACTATATACATAGGACTATAATCAATCGGAAAAAAAATCAAGGGCTTTGGGGGAGGGGATCCAGACCCGAGGATACCCCTTTCCCCTCTTGTGTGCTCCACTAATCCATCAAAAATTAAACAGTTATTTATGAAATAATAGTCTAAAATATACACAATTATCCCATTTATTTTAATCTAAAAGTTATGAGCTTTTTATAAAATTCCTACAGCTACTGCAAAATGCCTTGTTTCTTAAAAGCGCAAGAACAAGCTTAAGAATCAAACTTTATACTTATACTTACAAATTTTTTAAAAAATCAGTCATCATTGTTTTTATTTTTATCTCTCTGTTCCTACTATCCTCTATGAAAACCTCCATTCATAACTTACAGAACCCCTCTTCAGCAAAAGCAATGAAAAGCAAATTACATCAACAACTTAGATAATTAAGCGTCATAACTGAGTTCGAAAAACAAATAAAGTATCCTTCGTTTTTTTTATTTCCATACGCAGGCACATATACGTGCACTCGTGCGTGAAATTTTACATCCAAAACTTCCCCTCACTTGACTTTTATTTACTGCATTCTTTGTATCGAATAAAGATTATTTTCGCATAAACCACCAACAAAGGCATCACTTTGAGACAGTACTTCAGCTTTATGCAAGTGGGCAACCACTCTATTAACGAATCCAAGCCATGCGTTTCCGTTATCATTCATCCAGGGTCTATCCTGAAGAAATTATTTATGTCTCCAATTACGGATACCCCTGAGTGTAGAACTGGGTTCTTTATTAGCTGACGAAACGGTTGGACCACCTTAGCGCTTTGTGAGGGGGGAAGAGACTCATAAGACTACGTAATCGGATAGCTTCTTTAACGCGCCTATTACAGTGCGGTTCATGTCAGGCGATATTTATCTTGACTGCTCGTGCCACATGTCTAAACACTGAAGTATACAACTTTTAACTCGTCGTTTGGACGGACGTTACAAGACCGAAAATAAGTTATGGTATCTAGGTGTTCGTAAACACAGCTTCTTTTCCCCTTCCCCTAACTGACCCTGAATGATTCACGTTTCCGAGCGAAGTTTTGAGATATCGGACTACTTGCAGAGGGAAAGCAATGTTTTGTTTGAGCATTAGGTGTCTTATTTGGATTCGTGTCAGGATTTCTGTTTTCAACGATTGGAAAGATAGTACTTACTAATGAGAGACTCGAGTATTTTACGTTTTTTTTTTTTTTTCGTGCAAATTAAGCTGCTTTTGATGGGATGCGAAGGGAAAAAAAGTTTTTTTTAAATGCTGTTTGCGTTTAATCAAGACTTTTTTTGTTCAAGACTTTTCTTTTAAACGTTAAGCTAAACATGTTTAATTTAGGTGCTTACAATGCCAAGAGTTTTGTTATATGCTAATAATATGTTCACATATATATTACATATTTGAATGCTTAGCAAAAAGCAATTATTGTTTTAATAAAAATAGTACATATACAATTAATTCCTTCACATATTTTTTATGCATCATAAAAATTAAATATAACAAGAAAAAAGGAAGACAATGTAGTTCGTATGAATGAAGGTAATGCAAAATTATAGATGTTCTAATATATTAATCGTTAAAAATAAACTAATTCAAAAATTTTCTTTGGGTATAATAAATTATTCAATTATCCAGAGATTATGTATCTATATCTCTGTATCTCTCTTTCTCTACCTACACTTCTGTCTCTCTATCTCTCTCTCAATATATATATATTAAATTCAAAGAAGTTTTAAATAAACCTTATTTATTATTATTATATTTTCCTTCTCAAGCTGGTTCAAATTTTATAACTGCTTATAATAATTTTAACATATTTAGACAAATAATATTAGTTGAAGTTGACCAATAGAAATTAATGTCTAAAATATTTTTGAAAATTTTATTTCAAAAACTTTCAATCACTTATATCTCAATTACGAAAATAAGTTTTTTTTAAAATTAATGTTAACTTTTCGAACGAAACCATTTCGAATGTATCTCACATCTTTTGTTGATCGTAACAAATAGAAGGTTAAGAAAAAGAAAAGTAAAATAGGGCCAAATGTTTTATATTAAGATAATGGTATAGATATGAAACATATAGTTATGTTAAAGATGCATGTACCAAATTATGTTTCAGTCCATTGTTTGAGTGCTGTTTTTTATCGTACGCAATGACTTCTAGAAACCACCTGTATATTTATTCAGAGACGGAACACTGCTGTTGGAAATATAATGTGTTTTTTTTCTTTCATAGGAAAGGTTTCTTTTGAGCTGTGAACCTGTTTTTATACCGACAGAATCGCCATTCAGCAATGGGCAAATTATTCCCTTCCGAGATGATTCCTGTACTATAACGGGCTTGAGTGGCATGCAAAATGCTTTCCATTGGTATTCGTGGGATATTACATGCATGGATTGCAACTCACTTAAGATGCAAAGGAGCTGAAAGAGCTGAAAAGATTTCGATAATATTGCGTGTTATTGGGTGAATATCGTGAGAGAACTGATACTTGCAAAAGTATTGTATTATTGCCATCCAAGTTGTAAAAAGAGAAGAAAAAAAAGTTGATGTATTCATTGCATTTCATCCATTTTGTAACAGCTGTTTGAAATTAAAGTATTTCCGGATTTCATTCGGGGAACATAATACAAATGTGTCTTAGTACAAAATTACAGAATCTAGCTATTTTCTACAAATATTTCCTTCTTTTGTGATTTAAAACTACAAGCAATATCAGTCATTAAATTCATCTTTTAAAAAATAATAAGCACAATTTCTTTTTAAGCGCACAGAGAAAGCATTTAAAAGGCCGTATAATTGTATATAACCAATTTCTTTTATCTATATAATGTACTAACGATCTGTCTTTGTTGACTAGTTCCAGGCTAAATGTGTATAGAAGCATTATAGAAAGAATCAGACTAGACGAGTACTTCGATTTTAGTTGCTAGCGAACTTCCTTATCTAACTTTCCTTACACTATTCTTGAAATTATTTTGTTATACATGTGCGAACATATTATTCGTACTGTTAGCAACATTGTTGCAATAGGTGATACAATAGTAGAAAATGCTGAATGGGACAATCGATGTATTTCTTTGACTAAAACAGCAGCTTACAAATCAATGTTTTCCAAGCCTTTTTCTTTCTCTTGCAATTGTATTATTGTAAACAAAGCTTAAATATGTGTGATCTGAGCTTCTGTTAACAGTCTATTGAAAAAAAAACGATTTCATCAATTGTATGAAAAAAATAACAAATATATCCATACAAATGAATTTGTTTTTTCGTTTTCAAAAGAATTTACCGATATAAAAGAATTATTTTCTAGAGTTGATAACAATGTTTCCTTTCCAGTACCTTTAAAGCTATGATGTAAAAAAAAAGCCTTTTAAGTAAAAAAGGGTTTCTAAAACTGCCAAAAATTTTGTCAATCAAACAAAACATTTTGCATCTCGTATTTTCTTACCATTAAAATTTCAGGCAATTTTCTAATATTTTTAATAAATATAAGAGTAGTTCTTCAACCTAGAAATTGAATATTACTTTTTTTAAACACAAGAGAAAAAAAACTTTAACAAATAATTATGTATTTCACTTATGATAGTATGTTGTACTCCCAATATAAATAAAAATTCCTTATTACAATAAAATTACACTTGGAAAGAAATTTGCGTGTTGTGTCTGCGTTCATTTTTTAAAACATATATATGATACCACTCAAGTGCAGAAATCAGTTAATCTGCATATTAGCTAGATAATCTGCACATTAACTAGGGTTATCCGTTAAAGTGCAGAAAATTGTTTCTTTTCTGAAATTATCTAGGTAATCTGCACATTTCTTTTTTGGCACTCGTTAATCTGCTCATTACCTACTAGGCACTCTTAAAAGAGAAAATAAGATCTTTGGTGAAATAACAGCAACGTTTCTCTGTATGCTTAAATTAAATGTTGTTTGTTTATTTATTTATTTTTTGATATCTAAAGACTAGTATTAACACAATCGAACAGTTAACACATTAGTTAACAGAATCAATAATCATAAAAAAAAACTGCAATACAAAGAATCAAATCATTAAAAATATTATTGAAAAACTAAGGAAATTGACATAATGTTATTTATCTATTTTTCTATATCTAAAGAATCTCGTTAATGCAATCAAGAAAACAACAAACTAGTTGATAGAATCAATCAATTAGTAGAAAAAATTAATTATTACAAATTAATTGAAGGAGTCTTTTAACGAATACTTTACTGTCTTTGCCACTCTGTTTCTAAATGTGTAGGATAAATTATTCTGGTACGAGTAAACACTTTAAATCATAATCCTTAACAAAAAGGAAATGAGAAAAACAAACTTTTGAACTTTAACGATACATAAACCACAAATGTGAACATTACCTGGTTAAAATGTAGAAAACTCCTGATTCCGCACTTTCACGAAACAAATTAGATAACCCCTTCACTGTCGCCGGTGTATATAACGCCTCGCTCAACCTGTTCCTTAAGTGCCCCAGACGTATATATACGTCTTTCCGAAATACTATTCTTTTCTTTATGCTGATACCAGTAAAAAGATTCCAAAGTCTTTGAAATACAATGAAATGACCTTAACCGTGTTTGCGAAGGATTTACTTTATTTCAGAGAAAAATTTACATATTTGTGCCTTATATTTTACCCTCAATACACCGCATATGCGCTTCTATGCGAAAAACGGGGGCATTGAAGAGCAAAACGCGTAACTTTAAATCGACAAAAGGGATTAATCTGCACATTAACGGCTTTCGAGCTTCAACGGTAACATATGTAGCTGCAGAACGAAAAACCAAAGTTTATTTCCGAGACTGAAAATTGAGGTATATGAAAGAGGGTATTTTTTGAAGTTCGGAACCCCTTTCAGTAAAAGGCTTAGCGCTAATGTGGTGAAGCGCCACTGGCCGCAAATATTTACTTCCACATTTCTGTGGAAATGCAATTTCATCACGCCTCGACACGTCCCGATTTTCTAACGACCTGGCGTATCTCCACACAGGGTTAAGCAAAGGATCGATGACCAGGAATACATTGTCATTCGCGTTTTATTGATCAGAAGGGGAACTAATCGCAAATGCATTACTCAGATCTCCCTCCCCCTTGGTGTGATTTTACCCTCCCTCAGCCAAAATCACCGATGGAGATAGTCACCCACACATAAAAATAGTACCCCTGTTCTACCTAATACATTGGGTTAGCCATGTTGGCTTTGAATGGGGGACCCCAAATCAAAGAGAAGTTCTGAAAGTTATTTGCAATTGAAAAGAGATCGAACATTGTCATTATCTCAAGAAAAGTCGGTTTAACAAAGGTTCTGAAGATTTTAGATTTTTTTTTATTAATTTTTATTCGGGTTTTGTGTTTCGTATTCATTATGAATTGATGCAATTGTTTTTATTGCATAGTTAGTGAATTTTTTTTTTCGATAACCTTCTTTTTGTTTGTTTGTCTGTTCTAAGTGAAAAGAGAGAGAGTTTATTCTATTATTTCTTATGAATATATTAACTCATATATTTGTTTTCACAAATAATACGAATACTCTACTTTCAGCTAAACACCTAATTCTCAAAGAAATTATTAAAATTATTCTACAGGATTTATTCCTCATTTTATTTCTTGGAAAATTAACTTCAAGACTATCTTAACCAAATGTTAAGGAACATAACATAAAATAGAGTATATTCTTAAGAAGAAAGCTATGTGAAATTTTAATTTCCTTACTGTTTGGAAAGTATAACGTATTGGATATAATATATTGATTTTTATTTGAACTACTTCTTATTTTCTACAAGTTACATGATCTACATTTTCTCTCTGGCACTGCAATATTCAATTGATTTTTAATACTGCATACGTTGTTGGAAAAAATTGAACATTTTTAGTGTTTCTAAGTCTTAAAGATCCAGTATGATAAATATATATAATACCCACATTAATTTTTATTAATTGCTACACAAATTTTTATTAATTGCTATCAGAAAAAGTTTTTTAGATTTATAGTATTCTTTATAACATTAAGCAAATACAATTTTAATACTTAGAACATAAAATAACTCATTTTAAAAATAGTTTTAAAAACGGAAACTAATGAAGTTCTGCTAACTTATTATTTATTTTAAAAATTACTGAGAAGGTTTTTTCCCCCTCTCTTTTGAGTTGTACCTGAACATGTTAAATTTTAAAAACATAAAATAATAAGTCAGTAATAAAAATAAATTCAACTCATGAAAGAAAATATTAGAGAAATCCAGATGAGTAGAATTAATGCAATTTATGTAATGCTGAATATATAATTTGTGTATTCTGGTTTTTGAAAATTCAATACATCCAATTACAGAAATTCAAAGCAAAAAGAAGAAAAAAAGTAAAAATAGTAAGTTTATAAATTTAACATTTCAATGAACCTGCTATAACTAATTTCTAAAATGATACAAAGAATAGTTGAAATACAATATATATATATATATATATAATCAAAATTTCATATTGCTGTATTTAATAGTTTGTTTCCTTTATGAAACTGCTCTTTTACAGACAAGTCCATATCTTCATTCTTTATTTTTTCTTTCTTCATCATTATACTCTTACTTTTTTTGTTATTTTGTGTGATATGTAGTTAAGTAATCACAAAGAGGTTTTCATTTTTTTATAAGCAAAAATTGCGTTCATAAAGAATTTTTCTTTCTATATATATGTATATATATAAATCGAAAATAATCGGGCATGACAGCATAATTTATGATTTCGATACCGGCATTAAAAGTCAGGAAAATACTTTATTGCCATTCAGAAGAAAAAAATCTCTCTCACACTCCATATTTTACAGCTACAAATTTGTTCGCTGTTATTTTGCTTCTTACTTTTTTGCATTAATTTATACACATGATTATTTCTAATCTGTTAATAATGTTTATAAATATAACATAGCACTGATCTCGATAATTCATTTTAAATTCCTTTGCGCAAACAAATAGTAAAAAACACCAAACAAGCTGTAAATTAAGACGCATTTTCTTTTAGCTTCAGTATCTTAATTAATTAATTAACTATCAGTAATGGTATTTGTTAATGAGATAACAAGTACATAAACATCATTAAATTATTTTCTTTTAACATTCAACATTCTTAACAGGGAAAAGAAAGAGTTACATTAAACTATCTTAAGTCATTGTAACTTAACAGTTCATGAATGCATAATGTATTACTAATAGGGGCACAGATGTTATCTTCACTTACTTAGCATAGGAAATGAAAGATGTATATTGCTCACTATAAATAAAACATTTTACTTGTTTACAGACACTTACTACTCCTGAAAATTAAATTAAACATAAAATAAAGGAATAAAAACATTTCTCAAAAATTTAGAGCTATCTTTAATTAATTCAATACATTTTTATTCCTGTATAGACTGCGCGCTCAAAAATTAAGTTCTGACTATTTTGAACTTTAAAAAAAAATTTAACTAATACCTTTTAAAAACATATACTGTTCTAAAAACATATACTGTTCTAAAAACAAATTAAACTCCTTGAGCATCTATAAAAATTCAGTCAAAAATGTTTTGAAATTAATAATTTCATTTTACACAATTGTATGTGCATTCGGTTCTTAAAAATTCCGTGGCCACGGTAGTCTAGTGGTCAAGGTATCGGACTCGTGGCAGGCGTGTCATGAGCTCGAGCCTAGTACCGTTGAAAACCCATTGCGTAGCGGACCGATGCATGCTTAATCTTTTCGAGAGCTCAAACGTCCTACCGTTGGTGTGGAGAAGGAGGCACCAGAGCTTAGGTGTCGTCCTCGTCACTTGACCATGGTTCAAAATTACGAGGTCCGTCACTAAATGCCCTCAAATACCTGAACAATAGGATGTGAATATATTCCCTCACTCACTCTTAAAACAATTCCAAGAGGCAATATTAGAAATATATCATAAAAGAAAACAAAGACTAGAAAATAATTTATGAAATTCTTTTGTAGTTCCCAAAATAAAAATGGGGCAGAATGGGATCTTAATGGCATATTTTAAAAATGATGTTAAAATATATATAATCTTCAAAATAATACTTCCTTCTCCTTAACGAACTTAAATTGTATTAATATAATATAAGAAAATGAATATTTTAAATGCAATATACAAAGGAAATGAATTATTGCAACCGTGATTGTTTAAATATTAATTACGATTCAAATCTTAAATTTTTAGCAAGGTTAAACAATGTTAATTTTTTGCAATCCTTTACACAATCATTCCCCCCCCCCCCTTAATGGGAGAAAATTACCCTCTTCTGCAATAATTTATATTAGGTTGCTTTCAATTATTCATTCATTTACTTATTTGTTAATCATACGCAATACTATATAATATTATAATGGTTTAAAAACAATCAAAATTTGAATGGTTATTTTCAGAAGCTTGAAGCCTATTTTTGATGAACTTCACAACGTTAAATCGATTCATTTTCTGCTTGTTGTCCTCAAAATGTGTTCCCGTGGATGTTTATCTACTCTGAAATAATATTTACGGTTAATTATTTTCCACATTTCGGGGTTTTAAAGGAGAAAATATAACTAGCTATAGTATTTGAATACTTTTTTTTCTTCTCAAGCGAAATTATGCCATCCCCTATTTACTTTTCTGTTGGAATACTTAATTGGAATACGTGATTCAGGAAATATATGAATACATGTGTTGATAGACAATACTGAATTTATAATTTTATTTGTACAATTTTCCCTCATATTTTAGGGCAGAATCTGATTCAATGGTCATTCGAGCAGAATACACAATATTAAAGTAAAATAAACAGTTGAATGGTAAAATAAAATAAAATAAAAGGAATTATATTTAAATAAAAAATACCTGTTTTTGCGTTGTATCTTCTATAGCCAATTTCTTCTACCATATTAGTATACAGCTTGTAAAAATTGAATGATACCCTTTTCCTTCTTCAGTATCCTTTCAGTATTTTAGTATCTTTTCAGTATCCTAAAGTAAAATTCCAAAAACGAATAATAAAACCATGTTCAATAGTTGCAAATAATAATGCAGCTTTTCACCATAAAAAAAAGTAGGATATGAATTTTATTCTTTAGAAAAAAATGTTGTATGTTGTTCAAGTTTTTCTAACTGCTTAAGTAGTTCTTTAAAATAATTACTTTGTACACTCCAAATTTCTTCAATATATGTAGTTAAACCACAAACATAGTGGAAATGTGAATTACTAGATAGAGAGCGATTCAGAGGCAATAAACCTTACATGTATAGTATAAAATTTTCCACGACCTTTTAAATTGTCTTATTTGATTTGCCCAGTAAAAATTTCAGAGACTGTAAGAGTTTATATACTTCGAAATTGAAACTTGGATTGGCTTGGTGAATTCGGTACGTTTTTCGATTAATGTGGTGACAGCAACATCATATAATTTGGGCTCACTTTCCCCCAAACGGGAGGGGAGAGGTCGGTCATTCACAGTCGTAGAAAATGAGGTATCAGTTCGAGATAGCGAGCTTTTACCATGTAGGGTGAGAATTGGGGATAGTTCTGTATTGTGCAACGAAAAAAAGGAAAAGAGAGGGGAAAAAATGGAAAGACCCTGGAACTCCAGGGTGGAAAAAAATACAGGGGAAGTCGAATAACAATTCAAAGACAGAAGTACTCTATTGGAAAAGTATCAGTTTAGGGGTTTCATTTTCTGATAGTAGGAATCAAGTAGTGACATTTAACAACGTGTGAATCTGTTAATGATAGACTGGATTAACAATGCTGGTTCCCCTATATTGTTACAATGGCAAATCCTCAATCTGGACAAAAGCATTGGAGTGATGATTTTTACAGAATGTAAGGAGGGCTTTTATTCAGGGATACAATCATTATCCCTATTTTTAGCATAAAAGGTGACAAAGCTAATGCCGGAAATGGGGAGCAAATGTAATACGTTTGATTTTTACAAGTTTTTATACTATTTCCAGAAAATGGGAAACGTGATTCTTAGATCTGAAATTGAGTCACATAAAAATATTTGTAGCATACTTATATTGAACTTTATTGATGTATGTTTTGTTACACTATAGTTTCTATCACGTAAAAACTCAATCAGGCAAAAAAGCTTAACGTTAGAGCTTGGTTCCCCAAAAATTGAAGAATTTTTAATATTGCAAAATGTGCATTAATTTTTACTTATTTTTATTATGTAAATTGATTTAATGCCAAGTAAAATCATGTTAATAATAAATCAATAAACTAAATTTGGGAAATTAAAATGATTATCAAAACCTATTAGTGCATGAAATTTAATGATGCATTTAAATATTAGATTGCATGAGAGTGTTTATGAAGACTGTTGATCACTGATTATCACTTCAAAAACTGAAATTATTTTCTGGAAATTATTGGAGAACGAGTCATTTGAATGAAAAGCTACTATAAATAAAAAGAATTTATAGAATTAAGGACTTGAAAGATGTTTGAGCCTAGAAATTTTTTGTGAATCTGGATAGTTTTTGGATTTTTCTAATAATATGATATTATATTTTATAAATTATTATATTAACTCCATTGTGCCAGATAATACTATAAATTTTAAAAAATTTGCCCTCTTTAGCTTATTAAATTTAAATTTTTAATTTCAAAATTCCCTTCTTTTATTACTGGTAACAATAAATAGAGTGAGCAAAGCTTCCCAGTCACCCTATCTTTTTTCATGACAGTCATTTTTTTCCCCGTATTTCTTTATAGCGAATCACGATCGAGAAAATTTAAAAATCAAAAAAGGCTCTTGTGTCTTCTCTTTTTAAAATTATTTAATCCTTCCCTGCATACTAACTACTATACAGGAATTCATCTAAGGTTTTACCAATAGTGAGATATTACTTTGATAATTACTTTCCAAATTAATTATTCACAACCATGTTATTAACAGTACCAAAAATGTAGATTTTTTTTTTTTTTTGCATATATTTATTATTTGTCAATATTTTTACTTAATTTTTTTTTTAATTTTTACTTTTATGCATTTTTATTTTTACTTTTATGCAATTAGTACGTGCTTCTGTTCACACAAAAATAATTGACTGAACGACTTGAAACCAGTTTATGTGAAGATAAGAAGGGGGAAAAAACCTAGAACTCACTCTCTCTTAGGTTCTGTTTCGGTAAAACAATGTTTGATGATAGAATACATTGAGTTATTATTCAAGGGGGAGACTTGTATAATTGATGAAGTGTCTTCCATTTTGCTGCTATAGAATAGAAGTTTCCGGTCAGAAAAAAAAAGATGAGAAAAATACCTCTTATTAATTTATCATTTATAATGAGTTTTGCGTCATTTTTCGAAAGGAAAAGTTGGAAATTGTCGAAGCATAAAATCTTATTTTATACTATTCTTTTAAACTGAGTTTATTTTTATTTATATGTCTGAAAAAGGCATTTGGAATCAATCAGTGGCTTCATCTCCATTATTTTACTCGAATATTTAATTAATAGAAGTTGATGTTATATTAAGTTGAGTATATATTTAATTGTTGAAAATGAACAATTTAAAAGGATTTTCAAAACCTTTAAAGTTATTTCTTATATATTTTTAAAATTATAGTTGTACAATATGTGCAATTTGAAATATATATTAGTGGTATCTAATATGTATATAAATGCAAATTCAACAAAATAATAAATTAAATATCTGGATGGGGACTCGGGTAGTAACACTCGCATAATTCCAAAAGGTTTTTAAATATTTATTGAACAGAAGAACAAAAAAAAATCAATTATTTGTCATCATTATTTGTTTTATTCGAGAACCATTTTTTTTTTATCCCATAGGCTCTTATTCAATATCCCATTCTTATTAAAATTAATTTATTTTAAAATTATTTAATTCATGTATATTTTTCTTACCTTTTTATTTGCATCTCGTTTACCATTATTTTAATTTAAATTATAGGATCATATAACAGATATTATTTCTGAAAAAAATGAGAAGAAAGTTTAATACATATTTAATTTCTATTTACAGTATACATTTAAAATTAAATTTAAACTTACTAGTTTTTGGATTTTATGCTTTCACACGTGTGTGAAAATAATTACTGAAAATTCAGATTATATATCATGTAAAGTAGCTATATCCAAATATAACACGAGAGAAGTATCTCTTTTTAAACATTCCTCTTTTTTACTTTCAACTCAGTAATATCGTATAACGACGCGTACTTAAACACAAAATATAACACCGAAATTTATGGATGTGTGTGTAATTTACGCTGGATATGAAAATGATAACTTTGAAAATAAAGAAAAGATGACCATAAAAAGAAAAGTTAGATATCTATATATCTAAGTACTCTTTATTTAAAAGAAATGACACGCCTTATAAATTTTCATTGTTGTATAGACGGAAAAAATCATCATATATTCCTCTTTCGTTATTTTTTCAAGCATATCATTGTGTGAAATCTGTTTCATCTTCACCATCACTGTTACTCTGATCAATAAATAAATGATCATCTTCCGCTCCATCTAGATTGTTAGATACACTTAATTTTTTTTAGATCCCTTTTTAATTAAGTTAGGTTGAATTTCATTCCATGCTTTGATTTACCTTCACAGGCTATTTCTAGACTTCTAAAGATAAAGATTATTTCACATGTATATTTCAGAGTTGTTCGTAAAAACAGGTATGCGTTATGTGGTGAATATTCTTAAGATTTACAAAAATGCAGTTTGAAGTTTGTAGTGCGTGTTATACGCCACAATATGAGATAATTTAAATGTGGATTAGAAAAATTAAATAATTCGACTGTCCCAGTTTGAGTTATATCTTCTAATCTAATTAAATTAAAATTAATTCCTTGTATCAAAATTTAAATAAATTTTTTTAAGTATGATTTTTTTTTCTGCTTACGATCAAGCGTCTAAGTTTCAGCGACGAATAGAGTTCTGAAATCCAACCCTATTCTAAAAATAGACGTTGAAATAAGATATTATCTCGCCCCTGTCCAGTTGAGACTTCTGAATTTTCTTCACAATAAGAATAGCCTCAGGAAGTGAGAAAAAAATTTAACAAAACGAATATGAACGCCTACTGCAATCTGTGCTCCAGTGGCTTGTGACGACGGACAGCAACCCATTCGTTGGTGAACTCTGAAAAATATCATTTATCATAAGCACTCCCTAACTGAAAAAGGACAGGTGTTGCCTTCCCTGTGACACAGCCGTCACTCAGTCGGCCTGCACCAGGTGGGGTCAGTCTCTGATTTCTCGAATGAAAATGCTTTTACAAGATCAGATGAAGGGGGCTCAAGGATCAAAAAAGTCAGGCGACATAACCATGTGTTGAAATCCATCCTAGACTTTTGAAGTTACAACGGAAGTTACATTAAATATTACCCATTACTCAACTTCATTGATCACTAAAATTATAATTGTGTAATAATTACATAGAATGATTATTGCTTATTAATATACTTTTTGTTACGCAAGAAACAACATGCGTCACAGAATTCTAAGCTCCCGACAGCTGTAGATTTATATTGTGTAGTCTGACACGTAAAAATGAGTAAGAGAAGTACGTTGTATGTTTAACTCAGGGTTACTGACTGTGACTGACATGTATTTTGTTTACTATTCTGACTTCTAGACTCATAATAAATGATCTCCTATCAAATGCGAGTCACTGCGTTTGTTCTTAATGCATGTTAATTTTATGAAAAATTTCTGCTTTCCGAGAGTTGTTTTATTTATTATTACGGAGCATACGTTTTTAAACACTCCTTTTTCATTCACCTATGTATTCATGTTATGTATAGTATAAAAATTGACATTCTATTCTAATCGATTTCAATTAGCTCATAAAGAAAAGGAATTATTGACTAGGTTATTCCTGAAAACAATGGCGCACACAAAAATTTTCAGGGGGAGGGGGGGGGGTCCACGGTCTATCATTCTCGTATCATACATCAATACGCCGCCAAACATATTCTTCTGATTTTGTCGATTTTGAGAACAAAAAAAAAGTCAAAAGTAAATTATTGAATTAATAATTAGCATAATTAATAAAATAAATGAAAAAACAAACAAATTCTTAATTAAATTTTAAGCACTATATACATAGGATTATAATCAAATGAAAATAAACAAAGGCTATGGAGGATGGAGACCCATGGACCCCTCCCCCCTAGTGTGCGCCACTGTCTAGAGATGATATTGAATACTGATTTCTAAAAGTGGTGAACTACTATGAAATAAATAGTTATACAGCTTAAAAAAACACGAATGACTTGAATAATTAGTTTTCTTAAGACATTTAAAATACTCATAAGTAGAATAGAAATATAAATCAAACTAGCTATTAAATCGATAGAATTAAATGAGAGATCAATTGTGTAAATGATGAATAGTTTTTTGAAAGTAAATAATTTTAAAAAAAATTTACTCTCAATAATAGCTCTCAATTATAGCCATTTTAAATTTCTGTAAATAATTAAAGTTGCGCTTGTGACTAATTGGCTCCCAAGATGTTCAGTTGTGTATATTCCTTTTAAAGGATGAAAAAAAACTATTTAAAGTTAAACAATACAGTTTTAATACTTTTACATAATAGTATAATATATTCATATTAATTGTTTGAAATTAAGCTGATCATACCGTGTGAATATTGTAGAAAGTATTTTCTATATATATGTGATCACGATCGCATTTCATTGAAATCACCAGAAAAACTTCGGAAGTTGTCACTTTTGCAATTGAAGCATTTTTTTTTTCAACATTTATTTAACAATTTATTATACCTGAATATAATGGCGCACACAGGAATTTTTCATAGGCAGGGTCGAGGGTCAGAAGTCCACCCTTTTCCACAATACGCCCCCAAACATATTCTATTGGTTTTACCGATTGTCGCGATCAGAAAACAGTAAAAAATAAATTGAAAAACTAATTACCATTAATTAATAAAGTAAATTATTAATAACAATTAATTAATTAAACTTTACGTTCTATACGCATATGATTATAATCAATCGAAAAAGAATCAAGGGGGGAGGGGATTGTCCGGACTCGTGAGCCTCCCCGCTTGTGTGCGCCACTGTTTGTCTCTCTCTCTCTCTCTCTGTGAATACATTTATATAATATTCTTCAAAACACGAACGCGAATTCTTGACGAGTGAGTGAGAGTTTGTTTAACTGGAAAAGCAACACGAGGGCATAGGTGAATGATACCTCGTAATTTTTCACCTCAATCAAGTGACGAGGACGGCATCTGAGCTGGCACTCCTTCTCTAAATTATCACACTGCGTCAATGGGATGGCAACGTGCATCAGCCCCTCTAAATGATGGGTCTTCAGTGGCACCTGGCCTTGGACCCGTAACACGCCAGCCAAGAGTTCGTGATCATATCCACGGCCACAAATGTTTGACGAAACGAATAACAATGGAGAAGTTGAAAATATAAAATTAAAAAGCTGTTTCGCACACACAAAAAATGGTTTTAGTTCTTACGACTTATTTAGTATAAAGTATTCAGTGTTTGAGTCTTAGTATTAAGTATTCAATGCTACGATATCCAATTACTCTAAAATTGTGAATTTTGCCAAAAATTGACAAAATAATTTTATGATTTTGTTTTATAGGACATCATATTAGCTTTATAAAAATACCAAATTTATTATTTTCCATTCACTAGACCAAACATTGCAAGTGTTTTAGTAAAGGCAGATGCCACTACTTTAAGCATGATGTCATACCTTGAAATGCGTTTTACTCGACATGGGTTTTTTTTTCAATGCTCAAACAGGGACAGTTTGATTGCTCAAAAAGTTTTAAAAATAATTAACTGAAATTTTTTGTGTATGTTATGTATAGTAGTGTAGAAGTGTTTTATAACCTTCAGGTTTATCAATCACTGCTTTATTACAAAATTTACATTCCCTTATGTGAATAAACACTGTTTTTTAAGCAATTTCATATAATAACTAAGATAAATTTCTCTAGTTTTTGTAAAAATTAAAATATCTCTTATCCTAAAGATCATTTCAAAATAGAATAACTGAGCAACACATCAAAATTGAAAATTTGTTCATAAACTTTTTGTACAGGATGGACCCCATCTATGTAATTTTTTGTAAATTTTTACCGGTTTTTTCCAATTTTAGTAATAGTAATTTCTTTTTCTCTTCTTAACTTGAGCATATTTTTCTTAAAATGTATTAAGTAAATCTAAAAACTACAAAAAAAAAAAAAAAACCAAAAAAAAATCCCCATATCTCCATTTTTTTTAGAAAAAATAGTTGTTGCAAGTATTCAAATACCTTAAAGCAAAAATAAATAACATTGAATACTTAATACTAAAACTCGAACAATATTATAAGAGAAGAAAGGATACTTTTTTGAGCTACTTAATTTTTTTTTTAATAATCATATAAAAATATTTATTCATCTTACCCGTCACTTCTCTTTTCTGCTTCTACAAACTGATGAACCCGTCTTGTGATGGCAAAATAAGACATCATCTTAACTTTCAAACTTCTTTTTCGGCGAATGGTTATCACTTCTGAAAACGAGAAAGCCAGATATATATAAATGAAGTCTCATTAATAAAATCTTGATATCTTCGAGGGACTCAAAACAGTTTCTTTATTTCCTATATTAAATAAAACAATCACGCATTCTATTCCTGTTATCGAAAATTCTGAGGAGATGCTTTCATCACTTTTCCCTCGACTATTTTTTTATTCATTCACAGGAGATATGCTTTTTTAAAAAATAAACATTTATCTGTAATTTATAAACCGTTTAGCCTCAGTTTTGCGGCTGCGATTTGAGTTAATATTCTTGTCAACGTCTGAATGGCGTTGTTTTGGCGACGCTTCAGTGGTTGTTATTTAACCAAGTGTGTAATAACGCGGCAGAGATTAAAGACAACACTTGGAACAAAGAATAACTGAAAGAAATTCCATGTAATTACGCGATGGTTGAGATGGTTCCATTATCAGGGATGAGAAAGATTCATTGGTAAGTCTGAGATTATGGATTGTCTTTCATCGGCCATGTTTATCCCTCTTTTATTTACTTTGTAATACTTAAACTAACATCTCCATTAGTCAAGATTGTTGATAGAACTACAATGGTTTGTTGAAAATGGTACGTCTTATAAAATCAACGTGATTTCTTTGTAAATGTGAACTGCAGTATACATCTTTCAGTCATTAATCATTAATCAATTTGCGGCATCTAATGAACACCTTTATTTGTTAGCCCGTTAATTTTTGGATTCATTTTTAATATTAATGATGGGTATTTGTATTGGGACGTTTCTAAAGGATATTTTTGATCTTTTGCACGCAATGGTTATCAGTAGAGTGAATAGAGACATCATCATTTTATTATTTGAATAAACAGTAAATATATAATCCAGCTTAATATATATCCTGATAAATGAATCTCTACTGTGATAAAATAAAATAGTTATTCTTCTAATGAACAAGCAAATTGCTTCTCAGGATTTATTCACTTAAGTGAAGGAACAAAAAAAATAATAAATCACCATTTACTATTCATTTAAGAGAAGGAACTAAAAAATTATAAACCATCCCTTATTACTCACTCTAAGTGAAATTTTTAAAATTTAACTAGGTATTTTTTTTTTTGAAGATCTTTCAATGATTTTATGATAAATTTTCAAGTTTGATCAGTAAAATAATCACTTATCATAACTTCTCTGAGCTTAATGAATAAAAATAATTTTCTTAATAATTTTTTTTAATGTACCCTATTTTTATAACCATTTTCATGCATTTTCATCCACTTCTGAGCTTTGGTCCAAATTTCAAGCCTCTAGCTCATCGGGGAGTTAGTTTAAAATCAATTACAAAATTCCACCCTGACAGACATACAAGAAAACGAGTTAGTAAAAACATAGTTGAAATATCTCTTTATATGTAATTTGTATTTCTGTAAAAAACTTTGAAATATATATACAGTAGAGCCTCTGTTTAACGAAGTCACTAACCCCCCCAAAAAAAGCTCGTTACATAGAAAATTCGTTAAATAGAGAATCATTTTCAATATGCTTTAATGCTTAGTTCAGGAAAAAGTTCGTAAAATAGAGAGATTCGTAAAATGAAGATAAGTAAAATAGAAGTCTGTATGTATATATTTCAAATCCGACGCTCAGAGCTCCGATTAAGCGCGAATATGAGACCCCGACGTGTTGTGCTGTTGTCCTCTTAAAAAGCTACTATATTATTTAAATATTTTAATATTTCCTGGCTTACGTAAAAAAAATTATATTTCTTTGAGGGTAATTTTAATTTCGTATTTAGAGCATTATAACTTAGTTTTAGAATATTTAGTTTTATTCTTACAGTGTGTTAGGATTATTATCTTTAGTATTAATGGAAGATTATTCTTATTTTATTTTATTTTCCTTTCAGCGCAGTAATATAGGCAAGTACAGAGGAAGCTTAGCTGGCCTGCAAACTATGGTTAGTCTAGTAATCTTAGTTTCTAAAGCAAAGAGTTTACTATCGCAGTACTGAGTCTATCTTTTTCTTAGCTATAATGTCTTGTTTGATTTATGTTTATTGCTTTGCTTATTTAGATTCAGAGCAATTTCGTATATATGTATATATATATGTATATATAGAGAGAGAGAGACTCTAAGTCTTTTGATTACTTAAAAAAAATATTAAACTAATTTCTTACAGATTCATGTATTACAAAAAATAGAAATACGACAATTCAATTTATAATGGATAACAGTGGCACACACAAGGGGAGGGGTCCACGGGTCCTTGATTTTCTTTTCGATTGATTATAATCCTTTGTATATAGCAAGTAAATAAAGTATTTAATTAAGTATTTTTTATTAATAATTTATTTTATTAATCAATGCTAATTATATTTATTTAACAATTTCTTTTTGACAGTTTTTTTGTTCCCGACAATCAACAAAATCAAAGGAATATGTTTGACGGCAAATTGGGGTATGTTGCGAGAAGGGTGAACTTTCGACCCTGGACCCTTCTCCTTGAAAAATTCCTAAGTATGCCACTGATGGATAATTAAAATAAATGCTTTAAAAGAAACCATTCTCATTTTTTATTCCATTTGCTTGTCAATGCTGTTCAAAATACACTTTGAGTAATTTTTGAAATAATTGTAAGTATTAAAATATTGCCAATAAGTTTAATAACAATATATTTTTCTCTTATAATGTATTGTATGAAAAAACTATGATAACTCACTTTATACATAAAAACACATTATAAATGTTTAAAAATATTATTAAAAATTCTGTTTGGTCAGCCACAAGCATTACCATAAATACACACACATGTTATATGTCCACATGTCGTTATGAAAAATCGCAAAAAAAAGTTTGATAGTAACAAACAATTAGGTGTCAACTCCATCGTAATACAAATTGCAGTTATTTCATCACTGAATTACAAAACTCGTTATTATTTTCCTATAATTTCCCGCAATTAAAGACAAATGCATCCTTAAAAACACAAAATTGATTATTTTTTTTAAAAAAAAGAGGAAACATAATGAAGCTCGTAAATGAAACGTAAAAGGGGGGGGGAGGCAGATAGGGACACCTAAATGTGCCAAGTACCGCTTCACTGAAAAGGGGAGTTTAGCCGCCTTTCATCTTTTAATAAGGTGTTGAATTACACTCTATTTACAAAGCAAGGGTCTCCAGTGGTCTGCATCCAAAGATGGGGCGATGGGATGTGCATTGTTTGCCCAAGCATTCCGAAATCGATCATATTTGGGAAAAGGGGGAGGGAGAAAATCAATTTCGTCTCCCTGTCTGATGGTGGGGAGAAGAGAGCCTCATCTACATAGGGATTTTTAGATTGGTTACGATGGGAAATTCTTTTTTTATCTCTACGTACTCCCAGTGATGCAGTACTTGACATAAATTTTTCAAGTTTCAAACAAGCGTATCAAATGAGGCTTGACCCCTTAAGTGGAAAGTGATAGTACTTTCATAAGAGTACTTGGATAGGATATATTCCTTTCCGTTTTCGTTTTTATTTTTCTTGGAAAGGAGATCTTGGAGGACTTGTCATTCGGGTATGAATGATGAGTGTCAAATGACAAGAGAAAACTGTCTTTTTTTCCTTGTGAGAGGTAATTTTTGTGTTAGACTAGGTTTTGTTTTTATGTCTGGAGGAATGTTACAGTGGAGACGGTCAAGTGATAGATTAATGGTAGTAAACGAGTAGCTTAGAGTAATGGAACATTTGTAACTTTTTTCCTGAATTCTTAACTATATCACGTCCAAAGAGAAGAAAATGTGCTTAGAAGGAAAGACTGTGCTATACGTATTCATTTCAAAAAAATTTCTAAGTAATATGCATTTATGTTTAATATGGGTAAAAGAGCAATTCTAATTTTTTTTGTCCTAAGATATTCTTATTTTTTCTAATATAGAAATAAAAAGTAATAAATTGAAGTATGCATTAAAATAGAAGCACCTGAGAATCCATAAGTCGAAATTCTAAATTTTTAAACATTATTATAATTTAAGAACAAAGTTTTTTTTTTTAAAAAAAAAAAGAGTAATTTAAAATGTAGATTTTATTTTTAATCTATCCTTAGAATTTATAAGAGTTGAAAATAATAGGGAACAGGTGGGGTGGTGGTGGTGGTGGTGTTATTCATCATATAAAAACTGAATATATATCAGTGGTGCTCCCAAAAGGGGGGGGGAATTCCGGGTTCAGGTTCCCCCATAGTCCTCGATTGATTATAATCCTATGCATGTACTAGTACGTAACATTTAATTAAGTATTTGTTATTGATGATTTATTTCATTTATTAATGCTAATTATTTATTCAATAATTAATTTTTTACTGTTTTTTGTTCTTGAAAATCGATTAAATTAAAAGAATACGTTGGGGGGGGGGGCATATTTGAACATGATACGAGAATGGTGGATTTTCACCCCTGGACCCCCCCCCCTCCCTTGAAAAACTCCTATATGCACCACTGGAATACATTAATGCTTCTTGTACACAGGAAGACAAATTATCAGCAAATTCATATTAGAAAAGGAATAGCAAAATATAATCCATTTAAATAAAGTAATTTATTTCTAGCTGATTTTTATTTATTGATAACTAAAAACCATTGATATCTAAAAATTTCTGAAGCGTTTATAAACACATGGAAGATAAAATAACAACTCGCTATCCGGAAAACACATTAGTGTAACGCTTTACAATCCCATTCGAAATCAAATAAAAACAGGAAATGAAAATTCAAAACAAACGTTTTACTTTCCTCTATTGTCCAACCCTAGGATTTTAAAACTGCGGGGTTGGAATTTTATTGTATTTCTTTTATTTTTGAAACGCATTTGTGTGTGAGAAAATGATACTAAGCATAAAAAAATAAGGGGAAAAAAGGAGTACTCCCAACGGTATCCTTCCCCCAAAGAGACATAAGCCACATGTCTCACAGAAGTTAAATTTTCTCCTGAACAAGTTCTTCAATTCTCATATAGCGTAAATAAAGGGACCATTGCAATCGGGTACAAATAGCTGCTTACCAATCCTCCTGTTGCCATAGCAGCATGATTATGATTAACAGCTCACTAGAGGCAAGAGAGAGACTTAATCGGTTTAGGAAAAGAACCTTAGGAAAACCAATCCATAAACTCGGGAAGCTCTTTTATAAAACACCAACTCCGTATTCTATGCCCGTCTGGTTTTCATCAAAAACGCTTCATATAATGAGTTGTGCGCATAGGAGTTGAAGTTAAAGGAGAACCGGGCGCATTCTCAATGTAGAGGGTTAAAGAAAGACCCCTGTTCTCCATTATGACAACGGATAGTCTAATTTGAAGCAATTACACCATCAAGGGGTAATTCACTCTAAGTTCTTGTTTGTTCTCGTCTCGCATGTACTGGTCTAAATATTTCCTATAATTAATAACCTTTCTAATTCGAAAGCAAGCCTGTCAAAACTTGTAGGTGAAACTTCGAGGTGCACTATTGTGTACATGAGTGAAATTAATTGTTTTATTCTCAGAACTTTGAGATTTTTTGAGGGGGGGGGATTTATTTAATCTAGTATGTAACTGCATTAAAAACAATAGCATCTTTAGTTTTTTTAGAAAAACAACACACTAATTACCATCAAAAGCAGATCAAATTCCTAACGAATTATTTTAAATAGCTTGTTTACATTACTATTGGTCAAAATTATTGTTGTTATTTATGTATGTGTGTGTGTGTATACATAGAATTTTTCATTATTCACTTGACATTCATTATTCATTATGAATTTGACATTCTTAATAAATTGGATTGTATCATTCCTTTAAGGAAAACCTCGTATCAAAATGATGAATCGAATCTAATCAAAATATTAATATCAATATCTTGTGGGTATATATACTCAGAAAAGACATGAACTAAACTCAGGGGCACAAAAGCCCATGAGGCCAAGACCTACTGTGCCCATCTCGGTATACGTGACCATAGGTTCTAAGGAGCATTAGCAGATACTCCGGTCAGATGGTCAGTCTGAAATGAAACCCCCAGTGTTTAGTTTCCAAGCAAACCTGGTACTCATTATCCTCTCAAGATATATATTTACCCAAATAAAGAATTGTAGACAACACTCTCAAAATTCACAGAAAATGAATTTCGAAAATTCACAGAGCTGCAAATATATTTACATTATGTTTATTAATAAATGGCTCTTAATTATTTAGAAAGAACATTTTTAAAACCATACAATTTAGGACTTTTTATTATATAGATAGCTATAAATAAAGTCGATTGGGCCCTTTTGTTCTAAAGTTAAGACTTAATGAAATTACTATATAAAATCTTAATAAAATTACTAAAAATTTACTAAGTTTACTTGATTTTTTTCTTCTGATTTACAGAAAACTAGGTGTTTGCTATGTTGAATGTAATTTATAGTAATATTTTTCTCTGAAAGTTGATAAATGTATTACTCTTCTAATGAGGTATTTTAATAATACTGAACTTAAAGTCATCGCTCTTATCGTAAATATTAGTATACATTATACTATATTTTAACTGTATTTAAATATTTAAGAAATTGCCTTGATCAGTGTTATTCATTGTCTGAAACAAATTAAGGTTGCTTGGATAAAAAATTTTATATAAATGGTTTGAAATACTAATTTTTTTCAAAAAATATAAAATCAATATATCGAAAAAAAGCAGGTATTGTCTATATTACTATTTTCAAAAAAAAGCTAAGCAATTAAAAGCTGATCAACCTTGTGGAACACCTTAGATTTTTTTGGTAGTAATTACCTATGAATTCAAGTAATTTTCATGTAGAACTAAAATTAAAAGTGTCATAATTAACAAAATTTTTAAGTATATTTTTATATAAGTGTAAAAGTATTTTAATCATATTATTAACATCAACAGAATTGAAAAGATCTTCAAAATCTTAACTATAGATCTAATAAAGTACTTTATCTTTTCTGGCGATCTATGATTTATTTACTATTTTTAATTACTGTAAAGAAATGAAGTATATTTATTGAAGCTTGTATGATTTCTTGAAACATTTTGCCAAATTTGGTAATGTATCAAATCCATTTGTAACAGTTCTAGAGGAATACTATATTTGATAGCTATCTTAGAGAAAGAAAATGCTCTACATCTTTAATTAATTGATTTCTGATGGCTCTTTTATATATATATATATATATATATATTTACCAGTAATCATAGACTAAAACATGTGCCTTTCCTCACAGTATGTATCTCTTAAATTCATTCATTTACAATTTGGAGATCTCCTGTAATTACATGTTGGGGATGTCATTAGTAAAATTTTAATATTCATTGCACATTTACACTCCTGTAATTTCTGCAGTGTTATAGGTATGTTAAAATGAAATATTTGCGTGACTATTTTTTTACTGTATTAATCTTTTTTAATAATATATTTTTTGCTGAGAATAAAGCTATGTATTCTTAAAAATGCTGAAAAATTAATATTATTTTAAGATTTATTCACGTATAATATTATGTTGGATAATTTTCTCATTTGTTTTGAAATTTATTTTATGCTTACGTTTTAAATAATTGTGAAAATATTTTATAATATGTATTGCATGACGATCTTTAAAGTCATTATTTATTAGTTCCTCATCTGTCATGCATAATTCAATTTTATAGAATTCAAACAAAAGAAAAATGGATTTGCTTAATGTTAAAGGTATTGTCAAAACCTTTATAAACTTCCATAATATTATTTTTAAGCTATTAAAATTCTTTTATATATATAGAAATCAATGCATGTAAATAATCTTTCCTTAAAGCTATTATCCATTTTTTTTCAAATCATAATAATCCATAACAGTTTTGTAAACGAGTTCTTTATAGAGATATATTTATTTAAAATAACTTTATAATTATGTTTAACACAAAATTACAATAAGATACTTATGAAGTAATTATAAGTCTCCATGCCTTTATTAAGGCTATGATTAAAAATTTAATTTAAAATGCCTGTAATCAAACAGTTCACTGAACAGCTTTCCCCCTCTTTAAATGCATAAATTTCAAATAAGTACTTGACACACACACACAGATATATATATATATATATATATATACATATATATATGTCCCGTTACCTTAGCGACTTTAATACACACATACACACACAGTCTCACTCACTTAATTTCTTAACAATAGTTGGAACAAGTTTACTTAATCTCGAATCAAAGCAGTAACTATTTAATAATAATAAATATAATTAATATATAACAATTAAATTTTTTAAAAAATTTAAAAGTTCTTGAAATTTTAAAGAAATAAGGGAACGCACCTGACGTTTTGTTTCCCTTTTTAATAATAGCTTATCAGAATATTCCAAAATCTTCAATATAAATATAAAATTAATTAAAATATTTTATTTGGTATTTTTTATATACAATTTATTTTAATAACTAAAATATATATCTTTAAAAATTTATATTTATTTTTAAAAATAGATATTAATTTTTTATAAATAAAAAAATTATATGTTTTTAAAGATATATATATATATATATATATATATTACTCACTACGTAAAAAGTTTTTCGTCATGCTGTCATAAATTTAGTTATACATAAGGTATAGTTAGTAAAAATAGATCGTAGAGAAAGTTGAATTTAGCTGAAGAGGAGGACCAAGAATGAATTTTGCGATAAAAAGAGCAAATGAAAAAAGTGTACAAAAGAAAGTTATTTTTAAAGAAGAGAGTTGAAAATTTACATCCTGAACAGTTAGAAAAACTTTGAACCAGATGGCGAATTAGAAATACATAACGCATGTAAATTACTGTTTTAGAATTTGAGCCAATGAGTATGAACAGTTTTATAATTTGTACAATGGGGGTCGGTGAACTGCTAGGTCGACAGAGGATACCTCCCCCCCCCCTCTAGTTTTGGTAAAAAAAAAGTTTATTTGGGGGGGAAATCATGCTTTTCATTATTTTACCCATTTCACCTTAGAAAAAAAATTGCTTTACGAATAATCCCTATTTTTACACAGGTTCTATTTTTATCATAACTTCACATTGGGTGCCTAAGGAGAATAAAATCCTCCTTATAATAAATTTAATAGTTGAAAATGATTTACAAGTATTTTAGTCTTAAAATAATGCATCATGTTTTCAACCTAATTTGCATTGCAGATGATTTCGGCTGAAAAATATTTAGTCTAGGGGTAGCTATAGAATTTCCTTCGCGTTCCATCTTCCAGTGAATGGGAACTTCAAGAGAACTGCGAACAAAATTCTCGTAGATTTGATGCATGGATTTTGACGTATTTGTGCTCGCGTTCGCGAATCTTCCGAGCTTTATACACAATTTATCATTCTGACTCCCTAGTTCCCTTGAATGTCAGTAACTTCCTGACACTTTATCTTCTAGCTAGTCGTTTAATTAAGTATCGTTGTCATCTGTTCTACTCTAAAGTTATCTGTTAACATGTTCATGCAAACTTGTTCCAAACTCATTACAAGACCAATGCGAGTTATTAATTCTCAACTATTTTAAATCATGTTGTATTAAGTTTGGAACAACATGTTTTACTAAACTTCATTCTTTGAATTACTCTATTTGTTCTATATATTATCATAGCATTGCTGTTTATTGATCAGACGGCAGTAAAACTGGCTTCGAAATGAGAACAAAATTCTTATGAAAATAAAAGTTACTTAAAATTAACTTAAATTTTAGTTAAATTTTTTTTAAATAAACTCTTTATATCTGAACTGTATTTATAAATTTCTGAATTGAATCTAAACGTTAAAACATATACAATTAAGAATTTAAGAATTTCTGAATAATTATAATTTAATATAAATGTATCAATAGAAGATGATTATGCTCAATGATTGTGATTGTGTTTATATACATATGATTTAATAAATGTATTATTTTGATATATTGCTTATGTAGAAAACTTTGACAATGCATTTTTTTTGAAATATTACAGTGTACTGTAATATTTAGTATACACAGTGTTTTACAAAACGTACTTAACCTTAGGAGGTGCTCAAAAGTGTGTCTTTAGGGTAAATTTGAAAAAAAAAAACTTTTTTTTGACGAAGTAGGTTTAAGAGAACTTTATATATAAAATTATGCTTCAAAATGTTCACATTTTTACCTAATTTCGTTTCTAAAAAGAAAGCATGTACAGAAAGACCATTTTATATGAGAATAATAGATGGAGTACTAATATATTTCTAGCAAAAAACTTCCTGTATAATTCAATGAATTTTTTCGAAGATGTTTATGTCAAAATAAGGATTACTTTTGTTATGAGAAGCTAGTATTAGAGAAAACATATACATTTATGATATTTATATACCATGATTCCTGCCAACGTGGTCATTTGGGGTAATGAATGCGCTTACGTCCTTGCTAAGGAAGCTATAGGCTTAGATCAGCTTTCCACTGTCACCACGGAGGACGCAATCGGGGTTGCCAAGCGCAAAATTTCTAACAAGCGTTTCATAAAACCAACTGTCCCGGACAGTAGCGCACATAGGGATTTTTCAAGGGGGAAGGGGTGTCCAGAGTCGAAAGTCCACTATTCTCGTTTCATCCTCCAATACCCTGCCCAGCATATTCTTTCGATTTTGTCAATTTTCGGGAACAAAAAGCAGTAAAAAATTAATTATTCAATGGATAATTAGAATTAATTAATAATATTAAATATTAATACAAATACTTAATTAAATTTTGCGTACTATATCATTGGAGCTTTTGGATCAATATAGAAATGTGCTACATCCAAAGGCGAGACCTATAGTTAGTTATAAACCTAAGTATCACTACAGAACAGTAATCAGAAATATATTAGCCGCAATAAAACAAGTATATATATACAACCACGAATAGAATGCCAATAATTTATTTTCTTTCTAAAACAAAAGAAGTACTTAGGAGTTTTGTCTGCTACTACACTCATGTCCATAAATTAAGGATAATGAAGTTCAGGCAAAGAAAGAGACTGAAGCAAAACAAATTTGACTTATTTGTAAAGTCTATTTATTAAAGAAAAGGTAAAGAGCAAAAAGATGCTATATGTTTGACATAATTAATAAAAATTGCGATTTTTACTCCCTGGAGAAAATTTTAAAAAAGAACCTATTTACAAAAAACAGTATAATATGGTTAGTATGATGGTTCATACGGAGTATGTCTCCCGGACGATGTAATACAGGCTTTACAACGCCTACGCATGCTGAGTATCAAGTTATCAATCTGATCTTGGGGAATGTTACACCACTCATCAAGCAAAGCACTCCGAAGTTCCGGTAGACAGGTGGGAGGGGGTTGATGGGCTGCAATTCGTCGGCCAAGCATATACCACACATGCTCTATTGGATTCAAGTCCGGTGAGTATGCTGGCCAATCCATACGGGTGATATCCTCCGATTGAAGGCATTCGTCTACAATGTTTGCACGGTGAGGACGGGCGTTGTCATCCATAAACACAAATTCATCACCCATGGCGCCCCGAAACAAACGTACATGTTGTTCCAGAATGACATCCCGATAGATGTGGCCTGTCATCGTTACACTCTGAACATGCAGGTCAGTTCTGGAACCAAGAATAATTCCTCTCCAAACGAGCCATCCTGCACCACCGTAACGGTGTCGTTTAATGGTGTTCTCTTGGTGGTAACGGGTACCTGGCGCTCTCCATATGAAAGTCCGGGGAGAATCAGACTGCAAACTAAACCTGGACTCGTCGGAAAACATCACACAAGACCACTGTTGCGGTGTCCACAATGCATGCTCTCTACTCCAGGTTAATCGCAGGCGACAGTGAGTTGCGGTAAGGGGAACACATCTGACAGGCCTACGAGCATATAGACCAATGTGCCCTAAGCGTCTGTACACGGTCTGCCTTGAAACTGTCGTACCGGTAGCTGAAGAGAGCTCACGAGACAGGTCTGCTGCTGTGCTCCGTCTGTTTCTTTTGACAGTAACTGCCAAATATACCGGTCCTCATTCGGCGTTGTAACTCGGTGTCGACCTGTGCTGTAACATCTACTCACATTACCATCATCTTCGAATCGTTGCCAAAGCCTGGAGATGACACTCTGGGCGATTCCAAGTTCCTCGGATACTTCCAGCTGGGTACGTCCACATTCCAGTCTTCCGATAATTCTACCACGTAAAAAATCATCTAAATGCTTCCTTTGTGCCATAACTATGCGGTTATTGCACTGAAAGGCTTTTAAAGCGCTTGTGAGCAACTTTACTTCTTTGCCACCATTTCTTATATACCCGTCTCTTACACTCTCGTCATTGTGACGTACTATCCGCGCCATCTGGTGGTTTCCTGTAATTTGCATATTCTTCTTCAAGATGTGTGATAATTCTACAGGTGAAATTTTTATTTTAGAGTTCAATTTCTGTGTGATTCGGAATTATCCTTAATTTATGGACATGAGTGTATATAGGAAATTCAGGAATAAAAGAGAACATAGTTGAAAAAAAATTATCTAAATACTTTACTATAATAAATTCAAGTAACTGAAAAATATAAAATATATTATTCATATACACTGTATTTTGAGAATACTTTAAAAGTACTATCCTGACAAAGATGTGCATCAGAATGATGGACGTTACCAAAGAACCATGTCATTTAGACACAGAAATATTACATGCCCATAAAAGAGATATGAATTCGTAAAAAGTACAAAGTTGTATAAAACTTTAAAAACTTAATGAAAGCTATATACGGGTGTGGCATGAATTAAGCGAATGGGACGTATAAGAGACAAATGATGCAGTGATGAGATTTCTATCAGAAAACTAGTACTAGTTTAAGATTAATGGTTTTGCTACGTGTTTCAATGTTATTATAATGAATACAAGTGAAAGGAGGAATATAAAAATAAAATAAAACTTCACAGGTGAAAATAATGCATGATCAACTTGATATAATATGCTGAAATAGGTTAGTAAGAGAAATTTTCATTTCAAATATGTATTAATAAAAGCTTACAAAACTGCAATTAAAATGGATTCAGATGTGCTTATTGTATCTAGAAATCAAGATATGTCTACAGTTAAGAAAATGGTAGAAAATATTAAGCTTAGAATATGCAAATTATTTTGAATGACGTATTCCTATTTGTTCTTTTTGAGTAATTTCCTCTAAAAATTGCTTATACACTGTATAATTATCTTAATTTTTTTTAAATGTTTATGAAAAGTTGTTGTCTTTAACACTTATTAAACTGGAAATAAATACCTGTATTATAATTTATACATATACTTTAAAAATCTAATTATTTGTTACATGTCAGCCATTTTCGTTTTTTTTTCTAAAAAAAAAAAAAAAAAAAAAGGAAAAGAAGAAAAATAAAAATATTAAGATAAAAAGTTTGCTTCTCTTGACACATCGACGCCTTTCTTAGCCCCCCCCCCTTAATTACTTATCTAGTGAAATGTAACAAATTATGAATATATGTGTACAAAATTACTATTATGAATTTTCTTTCTTTTTTCCCTTCTCTTTTCAGGGTTGTATCTTTAATATCTGATATGAAGTTAGATGAAGCTCCTTATTAATAAGAAAAAGTTGAAAGAGTACTATAAATAATAATTTAAATACAAATAAAAAAAACTATTAAATAGTCATAAAGAAGCTTACTCAATGAATATATGAATATTTATTTTGCTAGACTAATGACATCTAAGGCTATATATCAATTTTAAAATATATACTAATGATATGCATTATAGTAAATGCATATTAACTTATCGAAATGGAATGGGACACATGCCCCTATTTCCTCCTTTCAGTCCATGCATTAAGACAATAAAAGAAATAAATGGCATTAAAAATAAAATAGCGTAAATGAATTGATGCGATGATTTGATACTTTTGTTTCATTCCGAAGTAAAAGTCAATGAGTTCGAGAAGAAAACCTTCGTGCTTAAGATGTCTCTCATAACTAAAATTAATTGCCGAGTTCTCAGAGTTTACAGCATTAATTCATCTTGAAATTAAAAGCCCCACCCCCCTCCTTTGAGAGGGAATAAGACCAAAGAACGCTTTAATTGAGAAATGAGCCGTGGAAATATATAAAATATTAAAAGAAAATAAAAGCGAATTACAGATAGCTCCCCTTCCAATTAGGAAAACATGGGAAATAGATAGCTAGGCAAATTCATCACTTCGACTGCATACTCGCTTCTGAGTTATTGATTTTTACTCAGTTTTGACCCCGCACCATCAAGAAAAATGCTTTTCCTTTGCTTTGGATGGTTGCCCAGTCAAATTTAATGCTCACATTTTGAACTTAGACTGCTTTTAATTCACTTTTTTCTTTCTGTTTTCATTTGCCCTTCGGGGAAGCTGTATGAGTATTTCCAAGAGAGATATTACGATGTTTCCAGGTGTAAAACTCGCGAAAAATACGAGACCGTTGTGAATTTATTTATCAAGCAATACTCGCTTTCAATCTATAACTTATTTCTTGGTTTAGTTCCAATATTTGGCGAAGGAATATAAAGTGTATTTTCGAATACAACTATTATTAAACTGCTTTTCTTTGTAAAGTTTGGAAGGAAAATTCTATTTTTTTAAGCGCCTTTTTCGGAATAAGAGGAAATATTTTGAAAGTCGACTTTTTGATCAGTTTATTAGACTTCTGCTTGAGTTAAAAAAGTTTTCTGGAATTATAATTTAGGTTTCGCTATGGTTATAAATAAGTGGGTCAAGTATTACATTTTCTTCGCTGTATACAACTGTTATATTTTTTACGTATAAATTTCGAACGATCTACAGATTTCTAAGTACGTGAGTTGGATATGTGTCAGACACAGAATCTTCTGCCAACTTTTTCAGACACATTTAAAAGAATTAAATTTAATGTTAAAAAAATTACAGCCTAAACATGAAAAGAGATGTTTTGCTTGTTAATAAAAGAAATGTGTATTATGAATGTTTATTTTTCAGTGGATTTCAAAGAAATTTCATTGTAAGCAGTTATATCTCAATACATGTTAATCCAAATACTAGAGTATGTGGATGCGTAGAACTTATTCTCAATAAAATAGTTTTTATATTGTTGTATAGTTTAATTCGTTTTTTAGTTTAGAAAACTTGAAAGATATATTTATAGAATTTCATAGTATTTTACTTTAAAAAAAAACATTTGATTATATTTGTAAAATATACAACGGAAAAAAATGTTCGATATTTTTAATGCATTCTTTTTCTGTGAAAAATATTCTTATTGCAGCTAATATATATATTTAACTTTATTAAATATTATACCGATAAATTTGACTTTCTGTTTAAGTAAGTCTTTAAAGTAAGTTTGAATGCATATTTCAAATCCTAAATCTTTTTCTTCTTTAAAATTCATGATTCATTTACAAAAATTTATTCATTCTTACATTAAATAATACAGGTATATTTTTCTATAAAATGTGAACTTAATAGACCTTTTTTTCACACAAACGTTTTTAAATTACAAAGTTATAAAGTTAAAGTATTTTTGTATACTTAATCCACAATTCACACACTTTTAACAATATTTATAGTAATTAATTTTCAGAATTAAATAAATAAAAACATGAATATGCCCGGTAAATAATGACTATCCTCTAATAATTAAACTTTCCCCCCTCACCGAGTAAATGGATTTTCAAGATATTCTCCGAATTTAGCAGATTGTTTTTGTTGCTATCATTAAACAGTCAGTATATATTAGTCTTGCGTAATGTATTTTATATATGATTTATATCAATTATAACAAGGAAAGAAAAAAATATTTAATTACTGTTTCATTGTTAATATTTTTCGACAAAAGGCATCTTTAATTAAATTTTCTAGAACAATAACATTGTATTTGCTACTTTTAGTATAAAATACAAATTAGATTTTCTTACAGAAATAAAGAGGGGATTACATTTTTGAATTAAAGAGTAAAAAGACAGTGACATAATTTTTTCTTGAACTTTAAAAAAAACTAAATTCTTGTCAACATTATTTTTATTCAGATTTCGGATTATGATTTCAAATTATAATAAATATTTTTATGGAATAGTAATTTTGTAATTATAAAATATGTCCCATAAGAATTAAATAAAAAATATTTACGTTTATCTTAAAAACGTCTGATTAGTTTTTGCTAAAACACAGTGGCGCACACAAGGGGGGAAGGGGCCCTCAGGTCCGGAACCCCCACCCCAAAGCCCTTGATTTTTTTTCCCGATTGATTATAATCCTATGTATATAGTAAGTAAAATTTAATTAAGTATTTGTTATTAATAATTAATTTTGTTAATTGATGCTAATAATTCATTCACTAATTACTTTTTTACTGTTCTTTTGTTCCCAAAATCGACAAAATCAAAAGAATACGTTGGGCGGCGTATTGGAGCATGATACGAGAATAGTAAACTTTTGAGCCTGGACCCTCCTCCCCCTCTTAAAAAATTCTTGTGTGCGCTACTGCTATAACACATCCTCAACAAAGCTTGAATATTTAAAAAAATTAATAGTGATGGTATTGGTAATAATTTAGATGTTTGATGTAATAATATAATGCTATAATAAGTTTTAAATACCCATATTTCAATACATTTCCATTCATTTCCCTTTATGTGAGACTTTCTTATTTAGTTCTTACATAAAAAATTGTTTTTCTTCCCTTTCGACTTAACCAGAAAAAAAGAAGAAAGGGTGCTCACACTTTTTCATTCTTATAGGGAAAAAAAGAGTTATATGGATATTGAAGTACTGCTAAATAAACAAATAAAAACTCAGTATATTATTACTGATAGTTACAAACTGATGAGAACTGTAACAGCTCCATTCGTTGAACTAAACTGATACGATATTTTTCTATATACTCCATTTCTCATTCGTAAATCAAAACGTTACATGTCTAGTCAAAACAAATAGGACATTCCATGGAAATTTTTTACTGAAATTAGATAAATGTATTCATCTTAACTGGAAAAAACTGTCTCTAATGACAGTTTTGACTTTAAAAAGAGCAAGATAAGCCTCCATGCCTACGATTCACCAGTTATCAAACTGGGGAAAAATGGGAAAACTGTACTTTTCTTTCACATCAATATCTACGTTGCAACATGGGGCCCACTATTGATCTGACATTTATCATAGGTTGAAACAGAGGACGGTCCTCTTCTGAAGAACCAGCACCTGCATTACTGAAGCTGCTTTATTCTCCGAGATCTAACTAAAATTGACAGCGGGACATAAATCACCTCTCCTGTCCTCTCAAGAGAGTTAGCATCAATGTTGGGGGGAAGCAGACCCGACTACTGCCCTATCAAAATCGTCTTGTTAGCACAATTACTTTTCACTTTCCGTTTTTTCTGTCTTTTCGGGTATTTTAGGCTGCAGCAATTGGAACTCTCGTAGAGAAGTAATTCATAGGGGGGAAATTATTAGACTTTTTTTTTGTGCGAATAAGATACGAAAACTTAATTTTTTATAACTCTTTTTATAGTGTTATCTGAATCTTTGGGTCGAAAAATTAAACATATGTGCAACTGATTTACATTTCCAAAGCAGATATATTACATTAATAAGTAATTTATTGGTTCAGGAGTTTATTCGTTGAAATAAAGTTTCATTCAATGTTAAAAAGGGAGTGATTATTAAGATCCTTGTGCTATATATTACATCAGTGATCTTCAAACTGTGTGTTCTACGGAACTCTAGGGCTCTACGAGTCACAATTAAAAAACGAAAAGAAAATAATAAATATATATGCAAAATGGATTCATGTGCTCTATGAAGTTTATAACCATAATTTTATACTCGTTAGAGTACAATGTTTTGCAAAGCTAAACAGTTTTCTCATGTAAAATGAACTTTTTTTATTTGTGAAAAAAAAACTCCTTTAGTGAGAGAGAAGGAGAAGGAACAACTTACAAACATATCATCAGATTCAACGTTAAAATCTAAATTTAAGCAAGAATAGCTCCTAAATTTTAGATTCAAATTCATGCAAACTACACAGCAATAAACATTTTTATGCAATTCATAACAATATATTTAAGCGAAAAATATTAATCTCTTTCAACGTGAGTGACTACAAAAACAAAATATAGAAACAAATTAAACACAGAATATGAAATATGACTGCTGGTAATTTCAATAGACCAAGGTTTCTACAGTTTGTGTAAGAAAAAAAGGAAACACATCCCAGTTACTAAATATAATGCAAAGGACAGGTGACATCTGGAGTACGTGTTAATGCTATTAATGAGTAAATTACATTACTATTATGTTGCAAAATTTGAATAAAGATTAGAGTATTTTTCTTTGTCTTTACTTAAAACACCTATAATTTGTTGATCTACTTTAAATATTATTTTAGATATATTCCTCTAAAGATTTTGGATGTTGCTCCCTGGAAACTCTTTACAGTTTTAAAGGTTCCGTGAGTCGACAAAGATTGAAGACCACTGTATTATATCATAAGCGAGTGAGAATTACGTTAATGTCGCACTATAAAGCAATACGAGGATAATTGGCGACGAACCTCATAATTTTGAGCCACGGTCAAGTAGCAACCACACCAATGGGAAGACTTTGAGCCTCGGCAAATTTAACGCGCATAGAGAGAAATATGGAGATAAACTGGAGGGGATAGATACATTTATAACAAATTATTAATTATTTACGTGAATATTTCTAAAAGCCGAACATTTTTATTCACATAAAATGCATTTTTCCCAAGTAAGAAATTTGCTGATATGTATTAGATGTAATAAATATCAAATTATTAAATTTATTATACAATGAAAGAAAATGTTATATCGAAATATGAGTTCAATATTTACCAGAATACTTGGATTAAGGCATTTTCTCATATATTAATTTTAAAAAAATACCTACAAAAATGATAAAAAGATAACACTTAAAAAGGTATATAAAACGATATTTGACATTTTGAAACAGTCAGTTGTAATAAAAATAAGTCTAATACAGTGGTGCACACAAGGGAGGGGGGGGGATCCTTGCATTCGGAGCCTCCTCCTCCCAAAGCCCTGGATTTTTTCTCGATTGATTATAATCCTATGTATATAGTACGTAAAATTTAATTAAGTATTTTTTATTAATTAATGTTAATTATTCATTCAATAACTAATTTTTTACTGTTTTTTATTCCCGAAAATTGACAAAATCGAAAGAATATGCTGGGCGGTGTATTGGAGCATGATGCGAGAATAGGTGACTTTCAACCCTGGATCCCCCCCCCCCCTTGAAAAATTTCTGAGTGAGCTACTGGTACAACATAAAGAAAAAATAAATTTAACCAAACACACACATCGGTGGTTTTCCTTACTTCTAAATGAAAATATTCACACGCGCGATAAAGTACAAATATAGGCAATGTACTCATTTTTTTAAAATGCTCAAATATAACAATAAGAGCACATAATAAGACCCCGAAAGTAATTTACGCCGAATTAGGTTAACGAAAGATGGCTTTGAAAAATCCTATAAAAATCGATAAATACTTTCCCCTATCTTTCTATGAGAAGAAAACTGGATTTTATTAATGATTCTAAACATTGCATGTTTTCAAAAAGCATGAATCATTAAGCCTTCAGAGTATCTGTAAAAATATGAATCAGAATACTTTAATTTCTTACAAGAATAGCAAAAAGTTACTACTAAATGATTGTTTCTTTTTCTGTAATAGACAAAATAGCTTTTTAATGAGAGTTTTAAATCGATAATATTAACATAAATGATCAAAATATTCGTTGTAAGTCACAAAATTGCTAAAAATCGGGAAAACTAAACATAGTAGAAAGTTTATAACTGCAACTAACTCTAGAATGTAATATTTCCTGTATTATGAACAATTGACATATAAATTTTATTTATTTTATTTTCGAAAAACAAAATTGAAAATTGGATGTATAATTATAAATATAAAAAGTTATTTTTAATAAAAGGGGGAGCTAAAATACGCTACAATTACAATTTAATAGCAATAAAATTAATCCTAAATTCACTTTTAAACTGGCATTTTACAACAAAAACAACCCGCTTCATTTTCAATCTATAACTGACTGTATTCATTTATCATTAGCAAATTTTGCAACTAAAATTAAACTGAACTTCAGCATTTTTAGAAGCAAAGAACCATCCGCATTATTCAGAGATTAGTTCAAACAGAATCCCGCTACCCCCCCCCCTCTCCCCATCTTCACCGTTTGATCATTAGAAACGCATTATTCGTTCCCTCTTCCAAAATATTGGGTTCACGTCTTCTTAACATCCGTACCGTGTTTGGTTTGCAAAGCCCAATATAATTTCTTCACCTGGTATAGGGGCTGACTGCGTCATATATGTTTTTTTGAGTGAAGCCTTGACCCGGTAGCTGTTGATTTTGAGTTTAATCCATTTTGAAAAGTTACTTAAGCATTTACTTTAGGGATGGAAAAGTCATTGATCTGCGAAAATTTAAAGTTTACTTTTGCATTTAGTTCCAAAGGTACTCAGAATAAATTCCTCCCAGTATTTCAAAAATAAATGTTTATTTAATCGTTTGGCTGACCCACCCTTGTATTTTTAAGTTCAAACCATCTGCGATCTGTAGCACCTGTTTAAAGAAATATACTTCGATAGAGAAAAAAAAAACTTTGGAGATTTTTTAATCAAAAGTTAAAATTCTAGGAATGTTGCATTTTTGAAAAATAAACATGACACATATTCTTACTTACGATTACGTATATTAATAACAGAAAGATGTAATATCTGTCGTAAATAAAGATTAAAATAATTTTGGTACATAAGAACAGTCATTTTCACAGTTTTATAAGCTAAGCAATGCATTTCATTTCTTTTAAATAAATTGTTTTTACATGCGTTTTTGCTGCCTTTTTCTTGAAAAAAGCTTGTATAAATGCGCAAGACAATAACACTGATGTTTATACACAGTATTTGAGATTGTTATGTATGTATATATATATACTAGCTGTTACCCGCCCGCTTCGCTGGGTATTTCATGATGTTTTATAAATGTTTACTGCTTATATATATGTATAAATTATTGATATCTAAGTCCTAGCATTAAGAATTCGATTGAATTGAAAAATATACTTATACCTGTAACTGTCACCTGTTGATGAAAAAAAAAAGGGCAGAACTCATCTAATTTGTATTTTCTAAAAATCTCTAAAATTGAAGCATAGAATGATGTTTGCTCTTTCGTAACTCAAAAACCAAGTAGATTCCCGCAAAACCAATTTTCGATGGATCTCTATCTACTCCGTAAATTGAACATGCAAGCCAAATTTCAAGTCTAAATCTAACAGAAAAAAGCAAAAGTTTTACTATAAATATCCCCGTAATCCCGTTGAGAGCCGTTTTCCAAAATAACCGCTCTTAGCGGATTTCAATTCAACAAAAGAAAAATACAAACCAAATTACATTATTATAGTCCTTGTAGCTCGAAAAAAGTAATTTTTTTGTCAATACGTCCCAGTAACCCCCGCCACACCCAGAACTTGATTTGCTTAAAATTTATTCTTAGTGGATCCCTATTCAACAAAAGAAACATGCTTAACAAATTTCAAGTATATGGGTCTAACAATTAAAAACAGGAATTTTTTTCTGTAACTCCTCTTGACCCCTCGCAAACATCTTTGGGGGTCAATTTTCATTTTACTCTTTGTTAGAGGAACTCTATTTCATGTAAAGAACATGCCTACCAATTTTCAAGAAGGATGATCAAGTAGTTTAAAAATGGAAATATTTATCGATTACGCCTCTTAATCTCCCGAAATTAAACTTAGTAGTTGATATTAGCGAAACCCATTTTGTAGCGGTCCTCTACTTTACGAAAGGAATCTGCTTATCAAATTTCAAGACTGTACGTCTAATAGTTTAAAAATGGGGGTAATTGTCTATAACGCCACTTCTGGGTCTTTTTTCACAAAACCCATTTTGTAGGGGAATTGCACTCTATGAAAGGAATCTGCTTAGCAAAATTTGAAGACTGTGCATCCAATTAATAAAAAAGGTGAAAAAATTATCAATAACGCCCCTTGAACCCCCGCAACACCACCTAGGGGTCGATTTTCACAAAACACATTTTGCAGTGTATTTCTATCCTATGAGAGGAATCTGCTATCCAAATTTCAAGACTGTGAGTCTAATAGTTTAAAAAAAGAAATAATTACTTATATCTGCCCTTAACCCCCCGCAACACCCCTTGGGGGTCAATTTTCCCCAAACCTGTTTTGTAACGGATATGTACTCCATGAAAGAAACATTCCTACCAATTTTCAAACAGGTAGGTCAATTAGTTTAAAAACGAAAATATTTATCTATGACGCCACTTAATCCCCCGCAACGCCACTTAGAAGTCTGTTTTCCCAAAAATTTCTTATAGCTGATCTCTACTCTATGAAAGAAATATTTTTATCAAATATAAAGACTGTGCGTCTAATAGTTTAAAAATAGAAATAATTATCTATAACGCCCTTAAGTCCCTCAACGCCACTTGGGGGCAATTTTCACGAAACCCATTTTTAGCGTATCTCTACCCTATGAGAGGAATCTGCTTACTAAGTTCCAAGACTGTACGTCTAATAACTTAAAAATAGGAATTTATAACGCCCCTTAAACCCCCGCCCCGCAACACCCCTTGGGGTCAATTTTCCCAAAACCCATTTTGTAGCGGATATTGACTCCAGGAAAGAAACTTACCTACAATTTTCAAGCAGGTAGGTGAAGTAGTTTAAAAACGGATATATTTATCTATTACGCCCTTAATCCCCGCAACGCCACTCAGAAGTCTGTTTTCACTAAACCCGTTTTGTAGCTGATCATTATGCTACGAAAGGAATCTATATATCAAATTTAAAGACAGTGCGTCAAATAGTTTAAAAATGGAAATAATTATCTATAACGCCCCTAAGCCCCTGCAACGCCACTTGGGGATCGATTTTCAGCAAACTCATTTTGTAGCGTATCTCTACCCTATGAGAGGAATCTGCTTACTAAGTTTCAAGACTGTACATCTAATAACTTAAAAATAGGAATTTATAACGCCCCTTAAACCCCCCGCCCCCGCAACACCCCTTGGGGTCAATTTTCCCAAAACCCATTTTGTAGCGGATATTTACTCCAGGAAAGAAACTTACCTACCAATTTTCAAGCAGGTAGGTGAAGTAGTTTAAAAACGGATATATTTATCTATTACGCCCCTTAATTCCCCGCAACGCCACTTAGAAGTCTGTTTTCACAAAACCCGTTTTGTAGCTGATCATTATTCTACGAAAGGAATCTATATATCAAATTTAAAGACAGTGCGTCAAATAGTTTAAAAATGGAAATAATTATCTATAACGCCCCCTAAGCCCCTGCAACGCCACTTGGGGATCGATTTTCAGCAAACTCATTTTGTAGCGTATCTCTACCCTATGAGAGGAATCTGCTTACTAAGTTTCAAGACTGTACGTCTAATAACTTAAAAATAGGAATTTATAACGCCCCTTAAACCCCCGCCCCGCAACACCCCTTGGGGGTCAATTTTCCCAAAACCCATTTTGTAGCGGATATTTACTCCAGGAAAGAAACTTACCTATTAATTTTCAAGCAGGTATGTGAAGTAGTTTAAAAACTTATATATTTATCTATTACGCCCTTAATCCCCCGCAACGCCACTTAGAAGTCTGTTTTCACAAAACCCGTTTTGTAACTGATCATTATTCTACGAAAGGAATCTATATATCAAATTTAAAGACAGTGCGTCAAATAGTTTAAAAATGGAAATAATTATCTATAACGCCCCCTAAGCCCCTGCAACGCCACTTGGGGGTCGATTTTCAGCAAACTCATTTTGTAGCGGATCTCTACTCTTTGAAAGGAATGCGCTTACCCAATTTCAAGATTGTACATCAAGTAGTTTAAACATGGAAACAATTATTATTAAAGCCCTTAACCCCCGTAACGCCCCTTGCGTTTCGAATTTCGGAAAATCCTTTCTTAGCTGATGTCTACTCTATCAGAGGAACATGTCTACCAAATTTCAAGTCTGTAGGTTGAATAGTTCCAGAGATTTCGTGATTAGTCAGTCAGTCAGTCAGTCAGTCAGTCAGTCAGTGAGTGAGTCGCTTTTCTCCTTTATATATATATATTTAGGCTATATGTATGTAGTCTAAACAACAATCCCGAATGAGTATGTGAATATATATAATGAATAGTATTAAATTATCACAGCGAAAATAAAGGGACAAATGAGAAAAAAACGGAGATTTAATTATCTTAAGATACTTTTTCAGTAGCCTTACTAAACCACATTTTTAAAATGTTTTTTAAATTTTTAAAATTAATACAAATTTCAATCAAATTTTTGTTTAATTAGAATTTAAACATAAGCTGAGAGCTCCATTCTAAACTTTAAAAAATTTCTTAAATTATAAAAAGAATTCCTCAAATTCTTTAAAAATTTATTAGATATAAGTTCAATTATTGATATTTTCGATTAAAGAGTTTATATATGTACTTAATTATTTATCTATGTACATATATCGCTTTGAATTACAAAAACTACATTGATCCCAAAAAGATATATGATAGATCTTTATATTTTAAATAAAATACAACTAATATTAATAATGATTTATGCGTACATATATATTGGATATATAGAATACAGAAGTAGTTATATAATTTCTATCTTAAACAACTGTATTTTTTAACTTACACTCTCTACTGTTTTCTCTCATTAAGCTTAATTTCTTATTCAATTTTATATTTTTAAAACTGAAATTGTTACTTACTGAGCAGTTTCCTTATCAGACTTTTTTCCCTTGGCCGAGTTGTCCCCTAACTGTTGATGTGAACGTAACCACGCCGAAGTCAGGAATGCGAAAGGTAGCCATACATATCTACGGCTACTTGCATTTTTCTGAAAAGTAAAGCACAGTAGGGGTTAAAAGGGAGGAAAAAGACTTAAACACCGAGAAAAAGGTCCGTTTACAAAAGAAAGGAGCATCGGTTAAGGACATAATTCTTAAATGGGGGATTTTGCCCAGATATGGTGGTCAGCCATTGTTGTTTTGTTACCGTTGTGGGATAATTTTAGAAGCCATAAATAAAGTTGAAAGGATTTGGTCACCTTCTCGGTTGGGGGTATACACTAAGTGAGAAGAGTTTTCTTCCTGATAAGAGGCTTAGTGTGATCAGTGTTTTTGCATACATATCATTTCTTAATGAGTTCAAATTATTTAAATGCTGTAAGATATTTGAAAAGAAGAACCATCTATTCACATAATTTCATAAATTTCAAAATTTTGTTTGTTGAAAATGAAATGCCGTAAAATCTGGCGTATAACGCGCACTTTTAACACAGATAATAAGATCGAAATTTTTACGGGTGAGCGTTGTAAGCCGGGTATAAAAATGATGGCTTAAAAATTGAAAAAAAAGATAGATGTTATTTAAAAGGAATGAACTTAAGCAGACGCGCACACAAGAATTTTTCAGGGGGTGGGGGGAGTCGAAGGTCTAAATTCCACCATTCTCTTATCATACCCCGATACGCCGCCAAACATATTTTTTTTCTATTTATCGATTGTCGACAACAAAAAGAAGTAAATGAATGATTGAATGAATAATAGCATTAATCAATAAAATAAATTATAATGAATTATTTTACGTTCTATATACTTCGGTTTATTATCAATCGAAAAAAAAATCAAGGGCTATGGGGGTTCTCCTTCGCCATTGACCTTGTGTGCACCGCTGTCTTAAAGGGTTTGTGGTTCTATATATATATAAGTATAATATTTTTTTTCAAAATCCTGGGACTTTACTTCGAATAAATGACAAAAATAATAGCATTGTATACGCATATTTCTGGTTTCTTTGTTAAAAAAAAAAGGGGGGGGTATGCGTTTTCGGCGACTATACAAAAAAATTTAAAAAATGCAACTTGAAGTACAGAAGCATGTTACACTCACCTGTGTGCTTTATACGCCAGATTTTGGATTATTTTAAATGTTTTGGCAAGTTTCATAAATTTTTTAATCTCCGAATATAAAGTTCCCAGAGATAATTTTTATTTCTTAAAAATTAAATGCAACATAGTTTTGTAAATTTCAAGGACTTACCAGTAAATGTTAATCACAACCCTCTTTTTCAGCATAACTCACTCTTTCTAGATATATCTGGTTCATGTATTCATTATATTTCATTTTATTTTCTACCTGGTAATTACGAAGTTTGTAAACGTCACTACCAGGAACGGTTAACTCTTAACGCTTTCACCATTCTATAATAAATGTTTCATTTCAGGAACAGCCAGGTTTGGATTTGTAAGTGGATTACAGTAAAATTAATTTATATCATGTTGATAAGTTACTAAATAAATTTAATTAGTCATATGGGTATGGATAATAAAGAAATTTAACACTTTACTTTGTATTTTCTGTACAAATTTAAGATTTAATTGCAGTTGATCCTTAATTATGTTATTGGTTTAGTAAATAACAATAATTTTTAACTTAGTAAAATCAAAATAATAGCTGTGAATGTATCTCAAGAGATAAATGGCGCACACAAGGGGGAGGGGGCCTAAGGGTTCAGACCCCCCACACCTCCAAAGCCCTTGAATTTTTTTCGATTGATGTTAATCATATATATATATATAACGTAAAATTTAATTAAGTACTTGTAAGTAACATTTTATTTTATTAATTAATGCTAATTATTAATTCAATAGTTAATTTTTTACTGTTTTTTTGTTAACAATATTGACAAAATCAGAAGAATCAATTGGTGTTGTCTTGAGATATGATACGAGTTGGGGGACTTTCGACCATGGACTCCCCACTCGAAAAAATTTTGTGTGTGCTACTGCAAGAGACTATATTAAAATGAAAGGGTGATTTATATATGTATGCAGAATTGTTAGCTAGTAATTGTTTTTATTTGCAGAATTCCTCATTTAATTTGAAAAATTCAATGGATGCATCTTAAAATATTGAACAGTAAAATTTCATCTAATATAGTCAATGCGACAAAAATCGAAGTTAAAATAAAAATATTTAAGATATTTTTGACACAATTTATTAACTTTTTGCTTTCAACCTAAACTTAAATTTATGGGGCAGGTACGTTAAGGTTTCTTAAGAATTTATTTAATTTATATTTTAAAACAAGTTTTCCACTGGTATTAGAAAATGTAATATAATACTGAAAAATAAGAGCCTTACAATACCAATCTGAAGGATGCACTGTTTTCATAACCTTCTATAACAGGTAGTACATAATGAAGTCAAGTCAAGTAAATTGAAACGTCTGTTGACATGAGAAATGGTCAAACTATTTTTACATACTAATATACGCTCCCCAACCAAGTGTCAAATAAAATGGGCAGTAGGCGTGTTTAGGAATGGATTCAATAGGCTGATGCACAGAGTCTGCCTGAGAGTTAATTGACAATTCCTAGAACGGATGAAATATCTTTATCCTCCCCGACAGGTTTATGACCTTGTCACCCACATACTGTGCTCAGGTAAACTCCCTGTGGTATCTCTCTTCTGTATATGCAGTACACAGTAGGCTCAAAATCACAAAGGCCCATAGTCTGCGGTCCAGCTTAGCACATAAAAGCTGGTGAAGTGCAAGGAATTGTGGACATGAGAACAATCCTGGTTATGAAGCGAGAAACCAGAGGCACATTTTACTGCAGTAACCTTTCTCCAGAGACTGAGCATATATCATGCCTTCAAGTCTCATTACATGTTGTATTACATACCAAGAGATAATACATGGTAAGTGGATATTTGGTAACTATGCCTTAACTTTGAAGGATATTCTGTATTAAATGATTATTATTCATATATTATCATTATTATTCTATATTATCCCTATATTAAATTATAGAAAGTTTATCCTTTGGGTGAAAATTCTAAGATTTAATTTTTCCAAATTTTGTTACAAAAAATTAGATCTAAACAAATTACAGGTTCTTCATCTTTTGATATACTTATTTTGCTGAGTTAAAAGTGTTTGGTTTCGTTAACTTTGAAGCTACAGATGCAAAAGCACGTTTCTTTCTTACTTTTATTAACAAAAACATTTATGCAACATCAGACTTTTTTTTGAAAAAGGTATATGAAATTAGGAATAAATCGCGAAACAGGTACTTTATTTGCGTTTAATGTAGTTTCTTAGATTTGATTTAAGTTGCGAAATTATAGGTAGAAGTACTGGAAAATGTCGAAGAAAAAATTTACTTTCAAAACCATGACAGCAGATGTTCTCGCAAAGTTTCTCTAAAAATATGATTACTGCAATTCTTTATTTTCGTTAAATGAATGAACTTAAATATTTCTGTATTGTGTCAAATAAATATCATTTTAAAATAAATATGAAAAATATCAAATTATCTATAAGTGGTTAATATAATAAAGACACTTTTGATTATTGCGTTACATTTTTTATAGTATTTACATAATTTACGATACCTAAAAGTATTTATTTTAATAATTTAATTTGATTACAATAGAGTAAATTTTCTGCCTCATGATTCCTTAGAATCTTTAATATTGAAATGAATTTCAGGTTTTTGATAACAAAAATAAATAAAACATATTGGAATATTTATTCAGACAACTAGTTTTCAAAATGTAAGAGACAAGGAATGAATTTGTAATCAGCATTTATTATCTTATCTTTATATAGTTTAATATCCCTTTCGTAATAATTGCGGACTATTATAAACCCTATTTATCATTAATAATTATGAATTTTGCAGCACGCTTCTCACGCATCCGCTGTGTTATGTATTGAAGTATAAATTGTTTTGAGAATATATATTTAGATTTTTAAAATGTTTTGCAATTTTAATGTACTCCTCAGCTTAAAAAGTCGATCTTATGCGTAAATAAAAAAGCTAATACAATATAAAATAAATTCCATGCTCTTTCAAATTTTTTTTAAAACAATTTTTTAAACCAATTAAATTTTGGAAGAACTTTTTTGAGTGTTTCAAAATACTGAATTGCCCTAAAGGAAACGCATATCATCAAAACTTCGCACAAAAACATTCCACAATTTAAACTTTGAAGGAGAAATCTCAAGGAAAACGAAAGAAATATTGCATAGAAATTCGAATAGAATTTTTGTTTAAAAACGAGATATCTAGGGATATTGTTGCGAAACTGTTCCTATCATTTTCCCACTTGCCCATTTTCCCGATGATACCATTTTCTTTACATAAAAAAAGTTTTTAAAAAATAGAAAGGGGAAAGAGGGAGAGAGAGAAAGAGAGAGAGAGAAAGAAAGAACAAAAAATAATATTAAAAAAAACCCTTTTCGCAAGTTCAAAGCTTTGGAAGAAATGTTCGTGAGTGGTTACCTAGGAAACTGTGTTTGATCGATATCAAGCAGCTCCATGTCTTCCACTTTTCTTATCAACTGAATCTGTTTATTTTATTTATTTTTTTCTTATTTTAGGTAATATCATATCCCTTTTTCAACTTGTGGCGAACCACGAGAAAAAAAATGAAGCAATGAAGTATTGAATTTGCTTTTCTCCAGTTAGTTAATATAATTCTAAATTCCAATTTACGAGGATGAGCAGTCCCCCCCCCTTTTTTTATTTTCTCTCTCTCTCTCTCTCTTTCCGAAGAGCTGTCAATTTTTTTATGCGCCATAATAAAGACTCCATTTTTCTTGATAAAATGAATTTTTAAGGCAACATTTAATCGCTAGCTCTCAAGCTTTCGTATCCGTTGTTAAACAGATAATGCACTTGAACCCATCATAGGTTTGTGATGCATGTATATTTTATGTTATGTATAGGGAAAGAAAATAAATATCATTTAGTTATGCGCTGAAGAGGAAAATATCAACACAGCATTGAGTTAAATATTTTTTTCCCCTCGCATAAGATACAACTTTAAAGGGTATATCTATTTTAATCTTAAAAAATAAGAATTTATTTTTATGTTTAAAACTATAATGAAATAAAAAGAACATATCTTAAATTTATCTCTTACTGATGTTTATGTTGCGCAATAATATTTGAAACTTAATAAAAAATGTATTTTTAATGCAAATATACTCGTGTATTTTAAAAATAACTTTTGAAAAAATGTTTCTTTATTGTATAGAGAAATCCCTCACTTAAAAAGCAAAAACAGAATATATTATCCCACATACACATCTTATTTCACAATTAAATAACGAAAATGGGCTAGACTACATGAATAGATTGTATAGGTTTAAATATAATTGCAGACACATTCATTCGAATATAAATTTATTATGCATGACTCATATTTTGCATAACAATGTAGTGCTAGAAATTATTGCTTTAGCTGCATTTGCTGTGAGACTGTACCGTTCCATAAATCTCAACAGCTGAAAATTTATTTAAACTACATTAAATTCCTTGTCTCTAGGCATTCATTTCATAGCATAATGTATGATCGGTTATAATTTACAGTTCATTGAATATATTGTGTCATTTAAAATGAATAACTGTAATTGTGTTATCGGCGATAAATTATAATTAACGTTATCCCATATGTTATTCTGTTTTTAAAAATACTGATGAATGCTATTAATAAATATAATATGTAGAACTTAAAGGAAACACGATGGGATAGAATATTTCTAAATCTTCAGAATTAAAAGTAATTTTTTTGACTGGCCGAGGTGGCACTGAGAAATTTTTACACTGTATGTTGGGAGGAGAGTCAAATAAAGAAAAAAATCTCTTTCCTCTCCTTTTTTCTGATATAAAAATAAACACCCAGTGAGGGATGCTTTTAAAAAACAGATGATGTATTTGAAAGTTTTATTTATGTATCGAAGTGGTTATTAGGCAGCAATATAAAGGTGAATCAAATTTTTTTTCTTCGGAATTTAAAAACTTACCTATACGGAAAAGATGTTCTCTTAATACATAGATGAAGGGGAAAATAAAATAAAAAATTAATTTGAATGTTAAGTTCTGCCACAGAGGAATGAAGTTTAGTTATTTGAGGTTTCTTTTATGGTTATAAGGTAAAAGTAATTTTTTTTAAATAAAAAAAAAGCAATTTAGAATTACTTAAAATTTATTGCAATGAGAGGACACCTAGTAAGTAGTTACAAGAAAAACATCATGTACATTTACCAGCTTCTTAAGTATTAATTTTTTATTTATAAAAAAAATTATAGTCAAAATTACTGTGCATGATAATGTGGAAGAGAGAAAAAAGCTTGTATCGGACAGATTCGATGGTGCAGAGAGAGAGAGCGGGGGTTATATATAAAACGTTATACAATGCACATTGTACTACTTATTATTAAATACTCAGTTACAAATAATCATCACTTTTAGTTATTTATATTGTAGAAAAATAATTTAATTTCGAATCTAAAATCATCTAACTAAAATTAAATCTTTTCCCAGTTTTTAGAAAATTTCGACCCCTTTGTGGCAATATTAAATTTTGAAATTATTTTTTTTATATATAATTATTTTTCTCCTAATATCCATACCACAGAACATCATTCATGCATAAGTATGTTCCGATTAATTATAACTATAATCCACCCTTTGATTATGCGTATCAGACCCAAATTATACGATAAAATTATAGCAAGTTATTTCCCTGTTTCAAAAATAAACTAAAATAATAAAGAAAATTCTCAGAAAAATTTTTAAGAACTTTTTAGAGATTTATCCTAAGAGGGGAGCAAAAACACTTTCAGTTTAGCTTTTTAAAATAGATAGTGTAGATATGCAGTTTATTTTGCATCTTAATTTAGATGCCATTGTGCTTTCCGCGAAGAGGAGCTCTTCAATCAACTCTCATCGATGGATACAGCATTAATCATTCTATAATTAGAAGCTTAATCTAAATTTTCTGAGAATCGCATCGTTAGTTGCGTGTTTGGAGATGAATTTGAGTTTTAAATACAAAGTAGATATGTACGCCTTAATTCCAGAGTATCTGAAACTTTTAAAGTATATGGAGAAGAAAACTTATTAAATGTACAAAATCACAATTTTGTAATAAAATTATTAAATACTACCTCTGAAATTATCTGATAAGTTCCAGCAAAACACTGATGCTGTATACTTAAGTAAGAATGTAAAACTGAATCTAAAATAGTAATTTTTTTCAATTAATAATACAATTTGACTTCAATAGTTTGTCTCTTATGTAATAGTTTATAGCTTTTTATGTGGATGGTTTTCAGATCGTTTCGGAATTAGTAATTAATGAAACTGTAACTGTCAGTGGCACTCACAGGAATTTTTCAAGGGGGAAGGAGCACCATTCTCGTATACCTCAATATGCCACCCAAAACATTCTTTAGATTTTATTGATTGTCGGTGGCAAAACGCAGTAAAAAATACATTATTGAATAAATAATTAATATTAATTAATAAAATAAATTTTTAATAACAAATACTTAATTAAATTTTACGTTCTCTATACACAGGATTATAATCAATCGAAAACAAATCAAGTTCAATATCCAGCCCCTGGGATATCCCCCTCTCCCTCGTGTGTGCCACTGGTAGCTGCTGAAAATCTTGGTAGTTATTAAATGAAAAATTTGCCTTAAACTTTTTGTAATCACTCTCTGATTCTTATTATGATATAATGATTTATTTTGCTAATATAATAAAAAAATTTGCTTAATTATAGTAAAAATTATGAATACTTTTAATTACAAATTAATTTGTATTATTATTATTATTAGTTTACATATGGAGGTTGTATTATTATTATTATTAGTTTACATAAAAGAGGACGGGGACTGTCCTCATCCAAAATTAAAAGGGAAAAAATAAGATGAATTCCAATCAGATAAAAAAATAAATATATTACTTTTTTTGCTATATTAGAAACTCATAACAAAACTTGATTTGTATTATTTGATTTTTAAAAAAATGCTTAGCTCATAAATAACACAAAATTAAGCAGAATAAATTTTTGGAACAAAAATATTAATAACTTGTATATTTTGAAGCTAAATAATCGTGGGCATTTATACTTATTTAATTTATCTCATTTATACTTATTATTTATGATTAAAAAAGTTGAAAATGCCTCTCATATCAAACGAATATTAAAATTCTTTAAAACACATAAATGGAATATGTAAGGTAGTTAAACATATCATATATTCTAAGATTTTCATATTAATTAAAACTAAGATTTTAATTTAGCAAACATTAATTTTTTTGTATTTATTACTTTAATAAAAGTTAAAGAATTTGTTAAACGTTACTACTAGATATGTAATTATAAAGCTTGAGTTTTGTATCTAAAATGTATAAGCAATGAGATTTTCTTTTCTCACCCATCCTTTATAAATATCCAATAACAAACCACTTTTACTCTTGGCACTCCCTCATGTCACGAATTCTGAAGGCTATTTGATCCTAGAGCTCAGATCTTGCATTTGGTTTCATATTCTAACTTATATTGTGCAGTGCCAACTTCTTGACCAAAGCGTACAGCGTTTTTTCGTTATATTGAGATTTTGTCCATGGATGTGTTTTAATAAATTTTATAACAAAACTGTTATTTATTTATTTTTTAGTATCGTAGGAGAATAATATACTTAGTTCATTTCAATTGAAAAATGAACAATTTTGTGAATTTTAAGGTGTAATGCTTGTTAGTATCATATATGTGTATAATCAGTGTTTCGAACCTTTTCTTATATAATTATGTTTTCGAAGTTATATGGATTAGTTATATTTCCACATAATTAATAAGAATTGTAAAAGGTATATTAAATATTTATGAAGCATCAAATTTACAGAATTTCTGAATATTTCACAAGGTTTATGAGTGTTTTGCTTCTTCTTATTGATCCTTCTTAGACTTTGTATTTTATTGTTTGCTTTCGTGTTTATATCATTTTTATTGTGTAAGAGTCACTCACTTTGCAGCAGAGGCGTACACAAGGGGAGGGGGGAAGCTCACCCCCTCATAGACCAACAAATTTTTAATTTTTACCACGGAGAAAACCCTTAGGTTCTTTCTACAATGTGTTTTTAAGAATGGACCCTCCCCCTGTATATACCAGTGCTTTGCAATGAATTCTCATACGTGCCTGAAGACACAGGGTTGGGAAACCCGCTCAACGTTATTTAATATAACCTCAAATTTACTCGAAAACAAAGATTTCAGCTTACTTCGGTAAGCAGAACACTACTTTTGGTTTTAAATTGCCAATATGCAGGAATATTAAAAATGTAAAAACTAGTTTTAAATAAAGAGAGAAATGAAATTCAAACAAATCCAGATATAGAATAAGGCTTTAATTACTAAACTAAAAATAAAAAAAAATCTATATTATGACAGAAAATAAGCCTTTAAAGATATTCGGATAACTTAAAAGGAAATTTTCTTTTATTTTGAAACTCTAGATTTATTTAAATTTTTTTTGCAATTATTATGCATTATGAACAATTCAAAGAAGAAATATTAGAAATATATTTCTAAAAATAAATCGAAAATCCTTTTTAGTTACCAGAAATGCTCATAATGTCTTCTAGACATATAATATCATTTTCACTTTCCATTTAATGGCGCCAAATGTCATAACACATCCACCTCCACGTTTCAGAGTTCAAAAAATCAATGTATCCCTTTTACCGTCTTTTCGAAAGCTATAAGCTCCATTTTACCCGTTTAAATTGAATTCATCTCACCTGAAAATATCCTTTTTGGTATCAAATGCTCCATTACGAGTGTGCGTGTGAACACAGAAATTTCCTCTCCATTGGAGAAACAACAATAGCGGTTTCTTTTAAAGTTTTCTTGAATAAAAGCCTGTTGAATTCTTAAGACTTGTTATGTCCGAAGAAACATTGACGACTGGAATATTATACAGTCGGACTTCTATTTAACGAAGTAGTTCAACTCCAAAAAAAGTTTGTTATATTGAAATTTCGTTAAAGAGAGATTCCCCTTTTAATATACTTTAGAGTCCACATTAAGTGCCTGCTGGATGGCGCAGTTGGTTTGTCGCTGGCCTTCTGCACCTAAGGTTGCAGGTTCAACACCGGCCCAAGTCTGTGGATTTTCATGATGCAGAAAATCAACAGCGCCCATATCGAATGATTGGGCGGCATTTAAAAAATCCCTGAGTACCCATTTGGCTTGGGTGCCTTCGGCAAAATTAAATTCCTAAGAACAATTTCGCATCGTCAGAGCTCAGGTTGCCTCCCTCAGAGGGAGGAGACTGGGAGTCAAAATTACTCGTGGCAGATGGTATCGCCTATATGGTGCCACATTAAAAAGTGATACCAGTTAATGGGATATGTACTTTGTCTGCGAAAGTAAAAATACCAATAAGCCATTAGAGAGAAAAATAGTCCACATAAAAGAAATTTTAACCATATATTATTAAAGAACACTATATATTATTTAAAAAAGAAAGTCATTATATATATATATTAAAAACTTCTTTAAAATTAATACTTATTCATTTTATATATCTTATCCATTAAAAAGAAATCTATAAGGAGAGCTAGAAAAAGAAACATTGTCTAGATATGCACTGTATTTTCAATTTTAAAAATACTTTTGTAGTAAAATGAATGAATATTTTATGTATAATGACACTTTTTAATTTTAAGCCTAGAATTAATTAATACATGCATTATTTTATAGCCAGTTATTTTAAGTATACACTACCACATGCGATTTTACATGTAATTGCTGATAAAATCTGTTAGTTTTACTTGAGTTTTTTGCTTTAAAAATTATACTTCAATTTATTGCTCTAGGTAAGTAAGGTACTTAGTAAAGCCAGTTCAAGGCCATTGATCACCATAAAATGTGCTATAACAGAGAATAATTTGGAAAATGTCCTGAAATATTTTAAAAATAAAGAGAGAAAAAGTTCGTAAAATAGAAAATATACTTCGCTATTTGGAGGTTATATTACAAAGAAAATAGTAAAATGTTCTTGGTTAAAGCAAAAAGTTCGTAAAATAGAGGTTCGTTATATGGAGGTTTGACTGTATATCAATAAACTTACCTGTATAGTTTCATTATGCTGAGCCCTTTAATATTCTTTCCCACCCATGCATATCTTGATCCATAAGAGGAACACCGAATTATGTTGCCAACCATTATATTCTGTATAAATGACAGAGATCATCACTAAAAGGGACATTTTTGCTTAAACGCGTCAAAAATTGCCTCAAATCATCGTGACCTCTTAAAAAAACATTATAAGGAACCTTGTAATTTTCTCAAAGTTCACTCTTCCGCGCGGTTCAGATTTTCTTTCTTTTTTTCTTCTATAATACCCGAGTCCCAAGAGGTTTTTGTAATTATTGAATTCCATGCCCTTCCCAGTTAAGGCTTTAAAATTAAAAGACAACAACTTTATTATCGAGTATTAATGACATCGTCAGAAGATTACAAGATTTGAACACGTTTTTTAGAATACTTCGATTCACGATTTATCTCCGATATGTAATTGCAAGATGATTATAACCAGTTTCATTAGTGAAAATTGTCTGTAAAGTATTGTTATAACAATGGAAACTGTAATTTATCAATGAACGTTGTGATTAAAAATGTCGTTATTTTTAAAACAATTGTATGTGAAATTCTTTATTTTTTACACAACATTCCTTTTTTGTAATACCTTAATATGTCTTTAACTTATTGTGTTACTTAACTCAAGAAAAAACTATAGAAATAGAAAACTCTCTAATGGAATTTTAAGGAATTGTTGAGTAAAAAATACATACATCAACATGCATACAGCTTCTATAAACTAGATCGTTATTTGGTGAAAGAATTAATTATTATAAGCTTTACAAATTTATCTTAAGCAATTTCTTTCATAAATGAATAAGGTTTTACATAAATATTAGTTTTCACAGTAAAGTTTTGAATTTAAGCACTTTGTTCTTTGACTAAAATAAAATGTTTTACCACGCGCAAAAGAACATATGAATGAATTTTTTAGTAGCACTTTCTAACATCTGTTATTTTATTTTTCTTAATGAAACTAACTTCCTATTTCATTAACTTTTTCAAAAGCAGGATTTTTTAACGTTTTATTTTTACTTATATATATATATATCTGAGTAAGCTTATTATTTTTAGCAGTACAACTCTTTTCCTTACAATTAAATTTATATGGTTTGTGTGTTTCCGTTTTTAACTCTAAAAATGTCTTTGAAGTATTTGGAACAATTTTTCCTTGCTTTCCTGCTACAGATGTTCTTGCGGAGATTTGTCGAAAATTTCAATTAATAATTTGCTTCTAAGTATTTGTCATTAAAATTTTTTCCGTGGATTTTGGGGGTTTTCCCTTATGGTATGTAGATTTATGTTAACGTCATAGTATTCTTAGAAACTAATTAAATTCTTCAAATACTTAGCTCTCTTCTTTTCAACCCAATGATTAAGGTAAATTTAGGGGAAGATTTGTGCTGTAAGACTGTATTTAAATCTACAATCTTAGTTCCTAAGACTAGGCTTGTGGGCCAAAAAAAAAAGAAACCCATTTGAAAAAAAGTTCCTAAGACTAAGATTTTGCTAATATGTTTATTTATATGGTCATTTAGCTTTGACCTGTACTGTCTTGATATACTTCTATTTATTACTTAGATTTTAGATTTATAGGATTTCAGTACATATGTTTGTGTGTGATTAATATCAGCATATATATTACAACCCAAATTTATGTTAATAATATATGTTATTTACACAAATCATGAACTTACGTTTATAAAATTTTTGTTAAATAAAGTATTTTTACAATCTAAACAGCATTTAACAAAATTTGCATAACTGAAACAGTCTTTTCCTTTTTTTCAGATGTGTATGATATTTTATAAGGCTTTTTTTCCATAGAGATGCAAATAATAGTAATAAAAGAAGCATCTTTTATGAAAAATAATACATATTTAATTATTTAAAACCCATAAAATTCCTTACCATTTGAAAAAAAACATGTGTTCTGGAAGTTAAACATTAGCATTTACAAATTCTTTTCGCAGATATCATTGACACGCTGTCCAAATAGCTCACTCACTTCCCATTTAATGCTTTCAATAGCGGAACAATATTTTATCATTTATACCTACTTGCTTTCCAAAACTATTTGCTCCAACTTCCGAAAGCGGATTCAAACAGATTATACCCCTCCGCTCTCTTCTCACCTCTGAGATTTATGGCGCATAGAGCTAAGTCCGATACAAGTATGGTCTCCACCCTACACGAGTGTTGATATTTTAGTTGAGGATGTATGAGGCTGAGGTTGCCTTTGGTCACTACACCCGCTTCGAATTCATTTGTCTAACTGAAATTTCTTAGTCTCTCGCTAGCAATATGAAATGTGGCTGTAAACTGCTGATAACACGACTTTTCATACAGAAAATTTTCTTCTTGTTGCTCATCTTCACTTGTTGATGGAAGGTTATCGAACACTTATGTCTGTATTAATAAGTTTAATTTTGGTTATGTGATGTATATTTAAAGAATAAATATTAAAAGCCCCACATCTATGAGTACCTTTTTTTTAATCAGTTGCCTAGTTTTAAATATTACTTTTTAGATGCATATAAAATATTTGATTGTATTATTTGTTAAATGAGAAAAAGAAATATTTGACATTTTCTTTCCGTTTTATTGGTGGTGATGGGTTATAGTATGTGACTTTTCCAACTTCGAGAGTATTAGTTCAGTTTTTACAGTTGTAGCTGTTTTTTTTGTCAATAGAACTATTTGCATAATTTTGAATGTGCTGCAATTCTCTTTACTGATTCGTTAAATATAAACCTCATTTTTTTTTAATGTGTACTTTGTATCTACGAGTGGCGGCGGTAGCCTAGTGGTCAAAGTAACAGAGTCGTGGCTGGCGTGTCATGAATTCAAGCCCAATACCACTGAAGACCCACCGTGTAGGAGAGCGATGCACGTTAAATCTGTTGAGAGCTGAAACGTCCTCCCGTTGGTGTGGTGTGGTAGTTAGGAGAGGGGGTACCAGCTCAGGTGTCATCACCGTCACTTGACCATGATTCAAAACTACGAGGTCCTGTCGCCAAAAGCTCTCGTGTATAGCTAAACAGTGCGACGTTAATATTCACTCACTCACTCACTTGCATCTACGAAATAACTTAAATGACAAGCACAATAAACTGTATCCTTTAAGCTTAACAAAATGGGCAGGAATTTAAAGAGCGACATAAAAATTAAACCCGGTTCATATGAAAAATTCGCCTGATAAGATATTTCCTTTAAAAACTGTATCTCATATACAATGACTTTAATTTTTTTTTATAAAATAAGTACAGTCGGTCCCCGATTTAGCGTACCCCTATTTAACGAATTTCACGATTTAACAAATTTTTTCTTTTTTCGATCAAGATAGTGGCAAATGAATATTTAACGAATAAAAATCCAGAATTTACAAATTATTTTAACTACCGAAAAAAGTTTTTTTTTTATTAGTTTGTTTTCAAATGACTTCCTTTTTACCCAGAACAAAAAAAGACTTTTCTTGTGAGTAGTAAATTTCTACAGTGAAGAGTGTAGCCCAGTGATTCCCAAAGTGGTCTATATAGACCCCCAGGGGTCTATGACAACCTCCAAGGGGTCTACGTCAGGCAAAAATTAATTTGGGGGTCCATAAATTGTAAGTGGGTGTCGATGTGATACTGGCTCGAAAAAAAAACGAGATCGTGACTTTAATTTTAAAAGAAAATTTATAATCACGTGTAAACCAAATTTTACCAATTTAACAGATTTATTTACTAAATTTAATGAGGTTAATTTGAATTTACAAGGTGACAGCATAAATTTTATTAAAACAAGAACCATTTAACTTTTTTTTCCTGATTTAAGCTGAAGAAATATAATATTGAAGGTCCCGAATTTTCTAAATTTGTCACAGACAATCTATCAGAATATTTTAACCTACATTCAACATTTAAATGAATTTTATTCAGATTTTGAAACCAGGTTTGAGAATGCTTTCACTCTGGTAATACCACAGTAGGCAATGAATTCATATGGTCATATTAAAGAAAATGTCAAATTACAATAGGAACTAATAAGCACTAACGAAGATCTTAAAGTTTAGAAACGGATGCCAGCAATTTTGGCTGTAAAAAGTCAAACCTGTTATTATTCCGACTTATGGAACATTGTGAGGAAGTTTTTCATTGCTTTTCCTAGAGTGAAGGAGTTTCAGAGCGGTTGCCAATCTCGAAAAAAAAAAGAAGAAAAAACTGGACACTACACTACAAAAGAGATTTAAAATTAAACCAGACAAGATTGATACCAAATGGTGAAAATTTGATATTGTAGTGCTAAAGATTCGTCCTTCCCATAAAAATAATTTGTTTGTTGTTTAGTTAGTTTATTTAACAATTGTATTTATTAATTAATTTTAATTTAATTAATTGAAACATATACTTTTAAGATTTTAAACACTATACTTCATTACAGTTAGAAATTTAATTCTTTTAAAGTAGTAATAGTAGTATCAGCGTTAAAAAATAATTTAAGTTGATAAATTTGCAAATATTCAATATTAATTAAGCAGGGTCTACCCCAAACCGAAAAGCATGGCAAGGGGTCTACGAGACAAAAAAGTTTGGGAACCTCTGGTGTAGCCCATTATTAGACTTTACAGGTGTAGATGGGTTGTGAGTGTAACTTACCGCGTAAATTTTGAATGGAACATGAAATTCCTTTATATCATTTTAATCCACAACGCAGGGGATATTTAAGAGATTTTACGATTTTTGCTCTCTTTCCTAAGAGAAGTAAAATTTATTATAATTGCAGTTTTGTAGAAAAATTTCTTAAGCACTTGAGATTGTCGAAAACAAATGCGGGGCGATTTTTATGCAGAAATTTATAATGAATACAATCAAAACTGTTACATTTTCTAATTCTTCACATGTTTGTAAACTGTGAAAACATACCTCATGCATAAAGCCGAAAAAGGATTATTTCGAGTCAGAAATCAAAAAGTTTTCAAACACCGATTAGTCAATATTGTAAAACGTCCAATTAACAGCTGCGTAGTAATTTTCTAATAGTACTTTTACCTGCTGAATAAAAAGTGTGTAATTTCTAACTAAGGATATTTTGTGTGTAGTTGCTTATCGAATTTGCAAAAGATAAGTGCAAAAAACTGTACTTTTTTGGACCCCTATATTACGAATAACCCCGATTTAACGAATAGTTTGTTTGGTCTTGATGAATTCGGTAAATCGAGTTCTGACTGTAACTTAATTTTATTATCATTAAATAATTTTAACTTCTTAAACCAGATTACAAAATATAAAATTTAGAAGCGTTAACCGAGACTTGCCACAGGATTTTTACCTTCATCACTGTGGTTTTCAAAACAAAACGAATGTTAGAGTCCTGATTTCACTTCTGATTTATTGTGAAAATATGGGATAGGTTGCACGTGATCTGGAACTGAGCCTCCAAATGTTTATGCAGAAGTGAGCCATATCAGACACCACTCTCTACAATGTGTTTTTTCTGCTGTTCAAAAATACAAAGCAGTCTTTATTACCAATAGCCACCAAAAGCGCACACAGAAATTTTTCAAGGGGGATGGGTCCAGGGTCGAAAGTCCACTCTATTCTCCTATCAGCCTCCGATACGCCGCCCTACATATATAACGTACGAAATCTACTCTCGGCCCCGGCTAGATGTGTGGGAGGAACTGAAGGATGACTCGCCATAATAATTTTCAACTATTTATTCAACATATAAATTACCAACAGACACAATTCTAATATTCAAACAAGAAGAGATGTTTCTACTAAGAGCAATAGGGGAATAAACCACGAGAAACACGAATTATGAGAAGATTTCTATTATAATGATTATCCTTTTATGGGATCAATCTACTACTCTAATATTGAGTTACAATTTAGCTACGGTGACCAATCGTCACTTAAATATCTTCAACTATTTAAAGTCTGAAACGTGCTATTAATATATATTAATACCTGATCGGTAGCTATCTCTCCTCATCGTCAGATTCTCTGTATTTCAATCTCCATGTAACTCCGTCAATTCATCTTACTAGCTAGAAAACTATACTATGTATAACCTACCTAATCTGCATATCATGGTTTCTCCTTCCAAAATGGATGTTTGCGACTGATAGCCCAAAGATTTACCAAGAGGATTATTTGAAGGACGCGTATAAATCCGTCACTTATATTCTTTTGATTTTGTCAATTTTCGAGAACAAACAATAGTAAATTTAATTATTGAATGGATAATTAGCACTAATTAATAAAATTAATTATCAATAACAAATACTTATTTAAATTTTACGTACTATATACATAGGATTATAATCAATCGAGAGAAAAAATCAAGGGATTTGAGGGGTCTGGACCCGAGGATGTGCGTCACTGGCCATCATGTTGCTTTGTTAAAATATTAATTCAAATTTTTCTTAAAGCATTAAACCACTCATCATAATCACTTTAAAAACCAATAAAAATTCCCATTTTCGGAACGAAATTAATATATTTATAAATATAATTCCTCTGTATATTTTACATGTAAGAAAATTTATTTTGCACACACATACAAACACAAAGTTTTCACTTTATCATCATAGGATAATATGTATCATCCAACGGTATCTCTCTCCCCATTTACAGTCTCTTTACAAGGGTTTTCTTTACCCTTATCCTCTTTTCTTAGCTGCCCATTTTATTTCACGAAGCATCCATTCTTTTGAAACCAGAGATCGCTCTGGAGTGAAGAATTTCGACATTTTTCAATTTTCTTCGCTTTTCCTTTCTGATCAATTGTCTCCTCCCTTTGCTGTGTTTTCCTCTTCCCCCTCAACTGCTCTTGTTTCAATGGAGCTTTACGGTATGCGAAAGAGGAAGAATGCACGTGTGAATAGTCAAGAGTAAGATTATTGAAGATGTGTATTGATTTCCGATAATTCTTATATTCCTTCATTCTATTTCTGCTTTATTCTGATCTTGTGACAAGGCGCTTAAAACTTTCCTCAAAAGCAGACTCCAGAATTTCTAAAGCAGTTACTAGTTTTCTCAGTTACTAATAAAGGACCCCAACGAATTTTTTTGGTTAATTTTTGGCTTTTTTTTATCGAGCATATGGAGAGGGACTTTTTTATACCCTTCTTTACTCTTTCTTTATTTGATTTGTTTTATTTATGTGTCTCTCTTTCATATAAAAGTTTAAGTCACAAAATTATCATGTTCGATTGCCTTTTATTTTTAGACCCGTTTTTGTATAAAGCGGATATATAGAAACATTATCGATAATTTTGCTTAAGAAAATTGGCTCACATATTAATATAGAAGTAATAAAAATTATTAGATTCCTTAATTTTAAAAAAAATCTGAAAAATTATGCATTCGATCAAATATATGATTGTGAATAAAACGTATATAGAATTTTATCGCACTTGTGTATTATAAATTTTCTTATGTAAATATACAATTATGTAAATATACATATATTTTTCAAGGAAATTAATAATTTTTAATAGAATTCCAGAAAAAATTTTTTTATTCGTACTTTCAAGCTCTTATTAATTGCATATAGTCAGTGAAACACACAGGAATTTTTCAAGAGGGGGGGGGAGATGAGGGTCCACCATTCTCCTAAAGTCCCAATACACCACCAAAGATGACCACCTTTGATTTTTTTTTGGAACAAAAAACAGTAAAAAAATAAATTATTGAATAAATAATTAGCATTAATCAATGGAATAATTCAATAATAACAAATACTGAATTAAATTTACGTACTATATACGTAGGATTATTATCAATCTTAAAAAAATGAAGGGTGATGCGAATGTTCGGACCCTGGGACCCCCACCCTCTTCGGTGCGCCACTGCATACAGTCAAAAATCTCTCATTTCTCACTTCGGAAATGAAATGAAAATATTTTCTAAAATGCATATTACGACTAGAAAAAAATTCATTGGTATAGTTCTAAAAAAAATGTGTTCCAACTTTTATATAATTTCATTAACTTAATCAATTAATTCCTTATTTGTTAAAACAATTTTTGCCTTTCAGATTATCTTATAAAAGTTAAAAATGAGCCCCCAATTACTACTAAATAAAATAGTGAGCCGTAAGCCTCTTCTTTTTTTAGAAATTTTTTCTCTGATTCTCATTCTGGTATAGATTTTTAGTTTTCTAAAAAATATTTCTTTCTCAAAACGTAAAACTTTGTTTCATCAATAACACATTTAATACAAAATTTTAAAATGATTTTTTTAAAAGAAAAATACAATATTTTATTTTACTATAAAAAGTGCAAAATAATTTGTTATTAGAAATATGTAAAATTTTATTTTATTTATGGTATTTAAATGTTCAAATTATAATTATCTGCATTTAAATATACAAATTATAATTTGTATTTAAATACATAAATATTTTATATATTTAATGTATTTATAAATAATTTTAATGAAATATATATATACCGTTTTTAATGCTTAATCTCTGAATTATTTGAGAATTTAGGTTTGGGTTCACTGCATAAGGTTTATCAAATTTTACCAAAAGCAGAGATAAAATTCTGTTGATAATTTTTAAATAGTCGTTGAATTCTAAGGCACAAAATAGACAGATTTCCCAGATAGATTCATTTCCTAACATGGATTTGGATCAAAAGCCGGTACAGTATAAGGTATAAAAGAAATTTCGGGAATTTGGTCCTTAAGAACAGCTTACAGAATTTTAATTATGCTTTCAGATATAACTCGCATTCAAATTTATTCCTTCAATCCGTTAACCGTCAGTGCAAAATTAATGGAATATGCATAACAGCACCGTGCTAAATATGTTATTGAAAGTAAAGACATCTTAAATTGGAAGTGACTATGGAAAAAGAAAATTACTTAGTTAAGACACGTTTTAACATATTCAAGAAATAGATCGACAAAAAATCGTAAATATATTTTTCTTAACACAATTAGGTTATCGTAAATATTTGTTTCAATTTCTCGCCACACAAATAAGATACAATGTAACTTTAAAAAAAGAATTATCCTGTATTACAGGCTCTGTTTAAAATGTTTCAATTACATCGAAGTCAAATTACTGTCATGGTTGCACTAAATAAATTTTAAAAGTAAACTAAACTTCAGCAACGCATTCATTTTCATGTTCAAGATTTTGAAGGGGAAAAAAATAAGGTCCCAACTTCATGTATTTAATTAGAAGATCAACTGAGAAAAAATCATTTATCAAACTCAGTTTTAATTAAATTTCTAGAGTCAATTTTTTCTACACTGTGTGTGTGCTGAAAGTGCCTTGAAACAACTTTATCATTAAACAGTGTTCGAAAAAATAATCCTTCAATAATTTTTTTCACACCAACATGGCGGTAATAAAATCCCCCTCCCCTCTGGCAGGGTGATTTCTTTTGAAAGACGAATGAAATATGCACCAACTTGATTGAAAGTGTTTCCTTAAATTATTCGAAATATATATAAGTTTTAAAAACAGACTTCCGCATAAAACACTCTTTTAAAAACCGCCCGACGTCTAGTAATTAGGGCTCTTGAAATATCGTACGGATCATCTATGGTGATTTATTATGCATAATTACGTTATGCACTTGCTTGAATAATGGCAGTTGGAGCAATCTCTACTTGACGAGGATTCAATCACTTTTATTTTGTTTATCTTCTTCATTTGATTTTCTGCTGGAATTCGAAGTGAGCTTTTCTATTATGCTTCATTCACGAAAGGGAACTCTGTTGGCGCAACAGAAAATAACAAGAGAAATACTGGTTTTAAATTTGACCCACGGGAATATTTAAACATCAATCTTTCCAGGAAACATTGGAGAATTTGTCATTTTGCTCTTTTCTGTTGAGAGAATTTTATTGAATGTTCTATTACGAATTTTTTTTTTGACAGAAGCTTATATAAATGTACTCACTATAGTGAAGTATCTTATTTCTTTTTCAAAACTGGGCTTAATTCGCCATTCATCACAAGTATCCGTATTTTCTAAGATTCTGTTTTATCTTTTATTCTTCTAACTGTTAATAAGATTGAATTTGTCTAAGACAGAGGTCGATAACCTATGCCAAGCATGCCACATGTGGAACGTAGTACTATTCTCAGTGGCACTCTGCGCTACTCAACAAATTTGTCAATTTTTGAGTGGATGGATGTTGATAAATGTAATATAACGGACCTTATTTGAAACACATCTTTAGAATTAGGAACATTTACGGAATTACGAAAAAATCTTAAAGATAACTCTAAAGATAAACTTACAGCTATTTTGTAAATTGTTGAATGTTATTGCTGGACAGATTTAATTGTTTGAAGAGAGAAAATTGCATGTACTCTCTGGTCTCCGCTTATGGTTTTACAAATCTTTCCTCACATGAAAAACATTTTAAGTCCGCAAAGAAATTGTTTAACAATTGAATGCTAAGAATCATGTCAAATTGAAAGTCACAAATTACACCCCTTATTTTATGATAAACCAGTAGAGCACAAGGTTTATATTAAAATTTTTATTTATCTTTTTATTTAACTATAAGGAAGGGAAATACTTATAATTTATGTTGTCTCTTTTTTATTATAATAAATACGTTTAAAAATACAAAGTACATGTAAAATTTTAGTTCTTTTTTTAAATTTTGTTGAATAATTAATTATATTATATGCTGCTTATTTCTACGTTAAGAAATATTTTTAAATGATGCAAAATTAATACATAATAAAACTGCAAATCTATATTATTGACTTCTATTCTTGCACCCTGTTTGCATTGTCGCGGGAATCGAATTGTTTTAAAATTGTCTTTCAGAGTGGCATGTTGAATCCTATTAGTAGATTGGTTTGTCACACCACAGCTAAAAGGTCGCCTACCCCTGATCTAAAATATAGTTCTTGGTTCATTTAAGATTTTATCAATAAATTAAGAAAAATTGCTAAATTAGACCATACCCTCCTTCTCGCATTGCAGCACTTTGTTTTTTAAATTTCAGCAAAAGGAAAACAAAATTAATGTATATAGCACATGATTCTTGAATTTATTCAACTAATAATAATTTAACAACCAAAATGAATTTAAACTGTAAGCATTTCATAATGTAAGAGATCTAAGAAAAGTCCTCAAGTTGAATTAAACTATCAAGAAATCTAACTCTTAAGGAAAAAAAATAAAATAAAAATAAAAAAATACATAACTCCACTGGCAACAAAAATAGGTTTTACATTTTATTAGGATAAACAAAACTGAAACTTTCTAGTTTGTACCATACATATTTGCAAAAAATTCCATACAACTTCATTCTTCCCTCACAAATATCCTTCAGACATTCTAACACATAATAATTCGTTCTGTATGAATTCTTCGTAGACTATAAATAGAAATAAGCTTCTAAAATAATTCATTTGATAACATTTTACGCAAATGAAATTAAACTAAGTATTTAACTAGTGAAATTAATTAATGAAATTAAACTAAGTAATGAAGTTAAATTAAGTAATGAAATTAAACACGATAAAAGGATCTAAGAAAAGTTCTCAAACTAAAATGATCTATTAAAATATAGAACAAAACAATTATAACACCACTTTCAACAAAAGTAAAATTATTATTTCATTAAAATGTAATAAGTTTTACATTTTAATGGGATAAGGGAAATGTCTGTATAGTTCGTATTACATAGGTTTAAGAAAATTCCCACAATAGAACTACTCCATTCATTAAATATTCTTCCTCCTTTGAAATGAATAATACATTCTACATACGTTCTTCATTGACTATAATTAGAAATTAACATCTGAATTAAATAATTAAATAATTTTCAAATCTGTTAAAATTAATTTTATGACCCTTCTTCGTTCGTTGAAACAAGAGAAGCTGAAATGCAAATATGAAGAATCTATTTGCATAATATATTAAGAACTTGTTCAGTAAAAAAAATATCGTCCTCAAAAATCATTCTTTGTTGAAAGTATATATTACTATATTCTAATCGAGTTAGTGATTTTTTCTCAGAAAATATTAAGTGGCGTCGTAAATTTTAATCCTTAAGATACTTAAAAAGTTGATTCGAGTATGATCAGTACTACAGTTAATTATATTGTATATAGTTACTGAATTTTTTTATATGCTTTGATATACCACATTCTTTGAATTTCATAATTGTTAAAATAGTTAAACTTGCATTATCTTTATTCCTAAATTTCTCTTCCTTACCATACATACACTGAAAAACTTCCCTAGAAGCATGTAGAGAATTTCTTGAAAGGAAAACGTTAATACATAGTATCTTTGAACTTAGTTATTTAAGTGGCGGAAAATTAAAACATAAACGTTGGTATATTAGTTAGTAAATGATGAGCTTTTAAAAAGTAACACTGTACTAATCTCTCTACTATATTAACCTTAGAAAATATAAACCGAGCCCCCGCTCTAATTTTAAACGGCGCGTAATTAAAACATCACATCAAAAAGCATTTCCAGAGTTTCAACTTTCAAGAGAAATAATACTGATCGCCGTCTGGTGGGTCTTCGGAGACTAAAAAAGGATAACTTAAGTCACTATGTTAGGTTAAGTGAGCGTGAGAGAAAAGTCTTCATGCCCTTAAATCAACAAACATGGCGAGTCGACGTGAGGCGCTTCCTAACTCCCGTTCTTCTCCAAATGTTAAATTCTCCACTTCTTTATTTCTTCCTTTTCCAAATCACCCCCAAGAGAATCAGTAAGTGCGAAGCAGAAATTTGCAATTAGCAACTCTAAGCGTTGTCCCCTTTCATTTTTACTCCCTCGCACGCTTTCGAAGAGTTGAGGTAAAGAATAACGAAGAGCTCTGGCAGTTTTAAAATCTTAAGGAACAAGTCAGCTCCAGAAATGATAAATATTCCACCTCTTCCGGCAGCAGATGATTTTTCGGATAAGGCAGGTCTTTTGTGTTCAGGGAGATGGAAGCTGAAGACAGCTTCAATGTACGAAAGTCGCAATAGACACAATGAAGCATTTGTAGAAGAGTCATTCTTCATTATGGAATGTCAAGTTGCTTTGCTGTTGCTTTCAGGCTCAGAATTTAAGAGATTTGTAAATATTCGCCGTAACTCTCTTTAAAATCTCGGAAGTCTTTTATTTCGAACTTATGTAAATTACTAGATGAACAAACAAATAATACAGCACCGCTTCTGTCTGCAACCCTTGTTAAATATTGTAAAAAGGCACGTGCCAAATTTCAAATGGAGAAAAAAGGGTTCTTCTATATTAATCATCTTTACGAATAGAAATTTTGTACACAATGGATTTATCAAGATTTTGCTATTTCGCTTAAACCCTGCTTAAATAAGATTTTAGAAAATTTAAACAAGATACAATAAATACATTTTTTGAAACAAATAAATATAAAAGTATGACCTATTCATTGATAACATACATTCTATGGCTTAAAATTATAATAACCACTATCTAAGGGGGATGGGTGACAGACCTCCTGATTTTGAATCGTAGTGAAATGACGAGGATGATACCTAATCCGGTACCCCACACTTCCACTTCCATACCACTCCAACGTGAGGACTTTGAGCCATGAGAGTTTGAAAAAGCATCAGCCTATCTGCATGGGTGGTTTTCAGTGGTACTTCGGCTAAAACTCGAGACTGAGTGAGTGGATTTTTTTCGTCGCACTGTTCAGCTACTCGAGGGCTTTTGGCGACGGACCTCGTAATTTTCAACCATGGTCAAGTGACGAGGACAACACCTGATTTGGCACCCCCTCTCTACCTCACCACACCAACGGGAAGACGTTTGAAAGCTCTCGACAGATTTAACGTGCATCGCTCCTCTACACGGTGGGTCTTTAATGGTACTGGGCTCAAATTCATGCCACACCAACCACGAGTCCGATACCTTGACCACTTGGCTACCGTGGTCACTTCAAACTCGTGACACACTGGCCACGAGTCCACTAAATCTAGAATTCGAATTATGCTGCGAAAACACTCTTATTGTATGCTCTAAGGAAACTTATTCTCACTCTAAGAAATGCATACTCTATTTAACATATACTCTCTCTATATATATATTAACATATACTAGTATACATTAAAATATACTCTATATTTGATGATTCTCGTTAAAAATTACCATTAAATATAAACGCTTCGTACAGTAATTTAATTAACAAAAAAATCAAAATTTTACTTTCTTGATTAATTTGGAAATATTAAATATCTTAGATAATGAATTAGATTATCGTAATCGTACTTATGCATTAAAGACAACTTGACTAATAGTTAATTTTCACATTAAAAAACCAGTATGCAATGCATCCACAGCTAGCACCTCAATATTAGAAAAAATGAGAACAAATATACTTTTTAGGAATAAAAACTTCTGCAACATTTTTAGTCATTGTTTTATACCTAGTAAAATAAGAGCTAAAAAACAAGTGACGCTCAAGATTTATTCTGCGTTATTTTGAAAACACAACAACCTAGAGTAGAATGTTTTTAAAATAGTCTTTGCGGCCGAAAAAAATGCAAAAAGAACTCTTATCGTTTAAAAGGTGAAACCATTAAATGGATGAAAAAACTGTGATCTTGAGATCTGTGAAGAGTTCCAAGATCGTGGCGACAGAGTTTTTTTTTTTTCTCCTTTTTTCTTTGATTGACGACAACTTGCCCTTAAATCCATTACCGATGGCCCAAGTGTCTACGGGCTCCACAACTTCCAACTTTTCAACTAAACTCCTGGATCGTTAGAGGAGAAGTAATAAAAAAATAGAAAACCCCGGTGTAATGAAAAATGAGACGGGGAGAACTTTTGTTGACATTTCACAAAATTATGGCTTGAAGCATTTGACACGAACATTAACTATTCTCTTCTTCGTACTTTTTAGGCTTGCCAAAAGCGCAATTAAAGTTGGTTAGTGGCTTACATATCCACTTCTAACGTTATTTATTTCAATCCAATGGTATTAAAGGCAGCAGACACTGAAGCGTGTCTAAGAAATGTATCCCTTTTAGCTTTATAGATTGCTTTTATGTAACTTTTTTTAGAAATGTATTGATTATAAATATTGTTGTATACTCACAACATGCCCTAACTATACACACGTAAGGGAGTAAAAATTTACTATGACTAAAAGAAAAAAAATGAAACACACACCTTTCCAGATTTAATTATACAAATGTTATAATAAAAACAAAGCAAACAAGTCATAAAGGTATTAATGTTGTTTTAGAAATAATAAAAACGAATTAAAATTTAGCTTTTTTAAAAAATAAAATTTGGAATTAATATGTTAAAATCTGGTGTAGTAGTCCTTAGGGGGCTCTGTATCAAAATTTCAAGGATTTCCCTTAAAATGTTATTTTTTTTTGCTGACATATGTTTGAGACCCTATACATTGGGGGCCCCGTATCAGTGATATGGTTGATATGGTGTTTAATACACCTCTGATGTTAAAACATAAAGGTATCTAGAAAGGAAAGTGACAGAAAAAAAATGAAGTACGAAAAGATCTGCAGAAAAAAGAAATTTATGTTTAATTTTATAATTAATTTGTTTTGAATAGTCATACATTGCCTTAATTGTCTCATTTTATTACATATATTGAAGGAAGGAAAGGAAATAATTGAGGTAAAATGAAGGATCATATAAAAAGAGCAATATTAAGGACGGTAACTTTGTTTATTTAGGTTTAATAACCCAGAAAAAAATATTTGATTCAGTCCTATTACTATTTAAAATAAGTAACAATTCGTATTGTAATGCAGTAAATAAAATAATGCTCAATTCTACGCTGTAACATCACCCCCCCCCCCTTGTCTTTCATTCCTGAAAGAAAACATCTAAATTTTGTTTTCTGTTAATATCACACTCGAGTTGTGTACCATATTATTGGCTGTTGACCTTGTCATTTTGAACGATGACCAAGTGTGACGAAGACAACTCAAATTCTACCACACCTTCCAAACTGCAGTATCTAGCCACTTGATAACTTCAAAACAGGATTAAATTTTAATGAGTAATTCCATTTGACTTTTTAAGTAGTATTCGAGACTTTAATCTGCGAATGGCCAGAAGATAACGTCTCTGCCGATGGCAGCAACCAGCAGATGCCGTCAGACAGATTTATTATTATTCTATAAGCAAAAGAGACTGATGTGTTGGAACATACTTAAAGTATGATTAATGCTTACTAGTTTGAAACATTAACTTTTCAGTTAAAACTATAACTGCATACATGTATTCTAACCATTACCCACCCGCTTCGCTAAGTATATCGTGATATATTAAGCTATATATCATTTTTATGTCACTTATTTCTAAGCGCTATTATTAAGCTTTAGATTGCACAGAAAAACATTCTTATGGCCCTTGCCTGTTGAGTTGAGAAGGACAGGGCTTCAATTTCTAAGGCGGAAGTATATTTATCGTTTATGCTCCTCTAACAACTCATTTGAGTTAAACCATTTTTAGAGGATATCTATTAAAAAAACAAGTTTACCAAATTTCGGGTCTATACGTTTAATAATTCAAAACGGGGGAATTTTTTTAATCATTAACACCCCCGTAACACCGCAACCCCTTTTGAGAGTAAATTTTCTCAAAATTCGTTCTTCACAAATTTCTACTCAGCAAAAGAAACATGCTTACCGAATTTCTATAGTTCGAAGATTTAATAGTTCAAACAAGGGAAGTTTTATCTATAACACCCCCGCAACCCTCCCTTCCCTTGGGAGTCGATTTCCGTTCTTAGTGAATCTCTACACAACAGAAGACACATGTTTACCAAATTTCAAGTTTGTGAGTCTATTAGCTCAAAAGCGGAAATTTTTATGTTTAGCGCCGCCGTAGCCCTAGAAAGTACATTTCCTCAAATCTCATTCTTGGTGCATCTCTACTCAACAAAAGAAACATGCTTGCCAGATTTCTAGACTGTTGCTCAAAAATTAGAAAATGGGATATTTTGTCAAAAACGCCTCTTAAACCTCTCTTGAAACCTTTTCTTAGTGATTCTCTACTCAATAAAATGAATATGCCTCCCAAATTTTAAGTCTGTAGGTCTAATAGTTCTGGAGATCTCGTGATGAGTAAATGAGTAAGTCGCTTTTCTCCTATATATCTTTATATATAAAATATACGTGTCACAGTGTTTGTCCGGAATGGACTCCGAAACTACTCAACCGATCATAATATAATTTTGCATACTGTGTGTCATTTCGTCCAACTTAAAACATAGGATGGTTTTTATTTCAATTAATCACGCCATAATTTTTTTATTGCCAGAAATGTGAAGAATTTGGAAAAAACGTTGCTAGATTCCCGTAAGGGAATAATCGCAAAATGTGGCATTGCTCATGTGTCTGTGGAAGCAGATATTACAGACCAAAATGCAAGAAAATTATGTGCCTGGCGTATTTCGGGGTGTGGAATCCAATTTTTGAGTCAGTTTCCAAAAATAACCGTAACTTTGCCGGATAAAGCCGGCCGACCGTATTTTACACACACCATAACAAGGGCTTCCATTAACAGACTTGAATCGTGAAAACTTGGACCCTGACGTACTTCAAAGTGGATAATCCGAATTTGATATCCAGTCTGAGAAGTAACTGTAACTTTGCCAGATAATTCACAGGACGACCATTTATTACGCAAACCGTGGCAAAAGCTTACCCTTAATGTCTTGGTGCGGGAAAACTGCGTTACTGTTGTAATGCGGGATGTTGAACGAGAGTTTGAAATCGAATTTTAGAAATTCCTGTAACTTTGCCAGATAATGCCGGACGACCCTAATGCCCCTTCCAGGGACTGAACTTGCCGGCTCAAGGAAACAAAAGTAATCTCCAGTTGTATCTAGGGGCGGGAACCGATAATTTGTAATTATATTTCAGAAACTCCACTAAACTTGCCGGATATTGTCTGAATTAGGAGAAAAAGCAAATGATTCGAGTCCCGTGTCCGGATTTTCATTCTCTCAATCGACTGAACTTGCTTGCGCTGGAGCATCAAAAGTCAGCTCCGTATGCATTCCGGAGTGTGAAATGAGAATCTGAAATTAAATTTCAGAAGTTTCGATAACTTTGCTGGATAATGCCAGTCGATCGTATTTTAGACACACGGTAGCAGGGGCTTGCCTTAAAAGCCTTGGATCATGGTGATCTTTGTCCCTGGTGTATTTCAAAACGGATAATCCGAATCTGATATTCAATCTGAGAAATAACTGTAACTTTGCCGGATAATTCAGGATGACCGTCTTTTACGCAAACCAGGGGAGGAGCTCATCCTTTAAGTCTTGGCGCGGGAAAAGTGTATTCCTGGTGTAATTTCAGATGGTTTAAGCGAGTCTGAAATCGAAATATAGAAATTTCTGTATTTTTGCCAGATAATGCCGGGGGATCGGAATATTCTCGGACAGCAATACCAGCCTATCTTGCCGACGTAAGGTGATTGAGTGAGTGAATATTAACGTCGCACTTTTCAGCTACATGAGGGCTTTTGGAGAATGACCGCGTAATTTTGAGCCATGGTCAAATAACGAGGACGACACATCAGCTGGCACGCCCTCTCCAAACTACCACACCACACCAACGGGAGGACGTTAGAGCTCTCGACAGATTTAACGTGAATCTCTCCCCAACACGGCGGGTTTTCAGTGGTGCTAGGCTCGAACTCATGACACGCTAGCCATGATCCGATGCCTTGACCACTTGGCTACCGCTAACACCACTTGGCTACCGCGGCCACCGCCACTTAGAAAAGTTTATCTTGATTGTATTGAACTGCTGACCAAATATTCTCAATCCAATTCAATATAATTCATATCTACGTCAACAATGCCAGACGAAAATATTTTGCATGAACTGTGGAAAGTCTTGCTTTTAAAATTCTGAGGAGAGAGAAATGCTTTCCAGGTGTTTTCTGGTTGGGAACAATAATAATGTGAATCGATTTTAGAAACTCCCGTAACTTGCCGGATAATGCCGACTGACCGTGGCCGTCTCCTTCAGAGACTGAACTATGTGAGCGGGTGTATCGAAAGTGGGCACGATACTGGGTGGGAACGAGAATCTGGATACGGATTTCAAAAGCTTGTAAATTTTCGGATACTGCTGAATGAGGTCAAATGGCTTGCGTTCGTTCCACACCTCCGATTTTCATTCTATAGCAACTAAACTTTCTGGTGTAGTCATGCGAAAATATGATTGTAATAGGGAAATTGCATCTTCGGGCATTGGTTGTCACTGCTTTAGATGGCGAAAACTGCACATTCCGCATCAGCTGCCATTGGACATTCATAAAATACAAGATTTAATGTACCATTGAAAAGGTTGAATTGCTGCTGGTATTGCAAATGAATTCAGTCATGATTTCGACAGGTATTAACAGCTCATTACCCGTCTACTTTTACCACGAGATTAACGCCTGTTTAAAACAATTGCTTGATGGCGAAATCGTGAAACACTTCGACTGGACATTTGCAAGAGATGATCAATCTGAGCAAATATTTCCTAACCAACTGGGTTGTTATCGTCAGTGAAGCAGAATCATCCCAATACATAACGCGAAATACCCAGACGATTGTACGTTCTTTATGCAAAAGGAACTGATTGTGTTCTTCCGACATACTGTATAATTAATTGATAATTACTGCCTTGTAACTTAAGGCTTAATCAAAAAGCGATATTGTGATGAAAATAAACCCGGACACAGGGTTGTTGCCAGTTGATCCACCTTAAACCAACGATACTATTGGTTGAGGAAACAAACCGTAATTTTTAATTGAGTTTTTGAATTTTCATCTATATAAGGAATGTCACCACATAATCTTTTGTTGGTTCTGGCTATTATCTGCGTAACTAAATTCACTCTATTAATGCAACGGTGCACTTGACTATCAAAATTTTACCTGAACTTAGCAAACATTTTGACTGTAGTTTGAACGAAAATTCGGTTCTACACTACGGTTCGTATTGCCAACCACTTGATACTGTCCGAATTTCAATACCATTCAAAAGGCTTCACCTGATTCGTTTGGCTTTCGATGACCATAATGAACCTGAAACCGATCAATATTCCATTTGATACTTGACTTAGAAATCCATGTTTCGAATGGGCAACTAGATGTTACATGCTCACGTGTGCGGAAACCGCTGAATCTATTTGAGTTAGCAAAATAATGGGTTCGAAAATATTGCACCGATTACGATTAGTTGTATAAACTATTTGTTGCTTACTTAAAATGATAAAATAATTTTACAAAATTACAAGAATTAACGCGATGCACATTTACAAAATTAAATCTTCATATGATTGTTACTAATCGACTTCGTTTGCTATTATATACATGCATTATACTACAATTGAAATAGGAGATGAATGAACAAAATTAAATAATTTGTTGTTTATATTTATTTCAACCCACCAAAATTATAACGAGATTATTTTGACGTCATTTGAACTATCCAGAATAATATTAGCAGACTAATTCGTATTAACAAGCCAACCAACAACGGTGGCCGGGTCAGCTATGTATATATATAGAGAGAGAGATAGACATTTTCTGTTTGTGCAATTGCGAATGAGGAAAAATAGACCCATAATCAATAGATAATATGTTAAGTGTGCTTTTGACATTTACTAGAAATAGACGTAGTGAGTGAAATGGCAGCTAAACAGTCTTGTTATTTGACCATGTCTAAGAGTTTTAAATCTGCGTTGGAGGATATTTAGGGTCGGCTAGAGGTATTAACATGTTCAACAAACAAGTGGCAATGAAAGCAAACAAAGAAATTTTAATGGCTAAATAAAATTTCAAAAGGGGAATACTTTTCCTATCTATCTATTCCCTTCATGATAGAGTGGTTTGTGCTCTGTATTTTTTCTGCAGCCATCTAAAAGCACAATTAGTTAAATTCATTTTGCAGATTCGAAATACGAAGCGGCTGTTTCCGAAGGACTTACCAATTGCAGACCAATAGAATAATATCCCGAAAAGAAATCAATATTTTTAGATTTTCCATAGAATTTTATTCCAGATTATCGCCAATGTGTACTTATTCTCCTCTGTAGCTTTAATCAACCTTAAAGCTATCCATTTGTACCCGTATCGATTTGCTCTTTGAGATGTAAATCCAATAAGTTTAATCTACACAATCAGACAAAATTAGAGATATTGATGAGATCAAACTGTAGGTGCTGGGTGGCGGAAAATCATTATACAAACAATATATCAGAGCTTGTACAAGGACAATACTTATGTTATTCGAAAAGACCTCTCACTTAATATGCTTTTTCCCCGCTGATATGAAAAAAAATTTCGTTTTTGTTTAATCAAATATGTAAACTGTTCGTTTAAAATCAATGCAGTTAAATATAAACCAATCGTTAAATCATCAGAATTCGGAATCGTCTTAAAGTATCCGACTACCCTAAAATTGTGAAATTTTCCAATTATTGACATTCTTATAATTTTATAGTCATCTTATACTTATAAAATACCAAGTTTACATTTCACTCACTAGAACAAAACTACAAGTGTTTTATAAAGCAGATGCCATTCTTTAGATCCAAGATGTTCTTTAAACCCGTTTACTCGAAATGTGATTTTGAAACATAATCAAACGGGGTCAAGCGACTGCTCAAAAGTTTTGAACTATTATTAACTAGAAATTTTTGTAAGTTTCTGTATAATGAAGTGTTTTAATCCCTTCCGATTTATCCTCACTGTTTTATAACAAAATTTGTAATCGCCTTGTTAATATAATCATATTTTTAGTAATTTACATAAACTAGATAGTACTCTAGTTGTAAAAATTAAAATATCTTTATCTTTGAATGTCATTTCAAAATGATTGATCGTAGCAACACAACAGAGTTAGAAAATTGAAATGTGTTCTTAAATTGGTACAGAATGGGCTCACGTTTATGTTATTTGTAAATTTTCCCATGATTCTTATTATATTTAGTTTCATTCTTAATTTTATATTTTCTTAAAATGAGGCAATCTAAAAACAACAAACAAATTCATATATCTCATTTTTAAGTTGTCAACTAGTCATACCTTAAATAAAGACAAAAATCTTTAGATAATTATTAATATAACTAACTAAAACTATACAAAAAAATATCGCAAAAATGGCGTACGGCTACTACTGGTAAAAAAGAAAGATTTAAATCTGGATATAAATTGAAATTTTCATTAAAGAAGAAAATTTTAGACTTGCTGCCAAATATAAGCATCGCTTTTTAAAAAAGTTTATGTAAGTCATTTGTCTAAAAATGAGCCCAACATTAGAGTTATGTAGTGGAATATGTTTGGTAAATAAAATCATTCATCAAAAGAACTGAAGCAAATGTTGATGTGCATATTTGATAAATGAAAAGCTGAATTTTAATATAAAGATTTTAAATATAAATGTTGGAATAAATAAACATGTACTGAAATGAACTTAAACTACCCATCGGTGTAAAAGCTACGAAAAGTACAAATTTATGAGACTTGCTATGCGGCTTGACAAGTTCAGGAAAATCATACTAGAATCCCTTTGATAAAGAACATTTGTATAATATATTGCAGGAAAATCTTGAAATCAGATCTAATGATATTTTCTGTTGCAATTTTTTAGACATTTAAATTTTCGGTTATTAAAATTTTATTTGCTTTTTTATTTTTGGTTTAAACCAATGTTACATTTCAATCATTTTTCTATATACCATAATTTGACTTTAAATGAAATTAAAACCGGAATATTTTTATTATTGTAGTAAGATTTTCATCAAAAAATTCAGAATTCATTTCAAAGAACTTTACTATTTCATTATAATATTTAGCAGTTAAAAGAGTTGTATCAGCAATTCTTCAATATTTACCCCTTAACTGGTTTGCCTACACCGTACGGTCTACACTGACGAAGCTGGTCAGAATGTGATTTCTCTCCGTACAGCGTACGGGTATTGATATTTTGTTCATTCTAACTTTGGTTTATAAATATTTTTAGTTCTTATTGTGAGATTATCAGTGCTAGTGTTTTTAAGAGATGCACTTTATCCATGGAACTGAAATACTTATCATGCGGGATTTTCTTGAGGTGAAGGCGGGATTTTTTCATTGAAGGCAAATTAAGATTCTTGAAAATATTCGATGGCGAACAGAGATTGCAACTGTTTCGCAATGGTTATTTGAAGGTCAAATGAAAATACAATACAAAAAAGTCGATGTTATCTCTGTACCCAATGCAATGTGAGAGTATTATGCCATGCTTCAAATTGTGTGTGCATATATATGCACACACTCACAAAATCTTCAACCGTTTGAAGAAGAGGAACGAACGTAAATGTTTTTTTATAAGTATGAGAGAAATCTTTTAAGATATATGAAACATTATTCATAGAATGCAAAATGTACTTATAAAAGGCAAACGTTTAGGGTTTTTTGTGTTCCACAATTATAAAGTAAGAATCACTATAAAAACTTTAAAATAGAAAATTAAAATTAAATTCTTTCTTTTTCGTATTCTGTTAAGTATTAGGCTTAGTTATATGCAATAAAAAAGACGTGCCTTCTGTGGAACATTTTGGGCAAAAAAACTTGACCGCTTAAAGGGTTAAGATTATAGAGAAAGTTTCTCTTTCAAATAAGTTGGTATGTTAAAGAAATCGTTTTATTTATCAGGACTCAGTGACGTTTGAAAGGAAGAATACTGGGGTTCACCCCCCCCCTCTTCCATACACCAAGAGATTTTCAAATTTTAGCATAAAGATTACGCCTGAGCGCTTTTTCCCAAGTGGTTTTTTAAATATAAAACTCTTCTATAAAAGCAGCCTTTATATGCAAGTGTCTTGACTATTAGTAATAATAAAAAAAGTTTTCTATAAAATAAGCTTACATGAAGTTTACAATAAAGCTAAAAAAATGCCAGGTATCACTAATTTTAATTTACAGTTTTTATAATATTCCAGGCACAAAATCAAATGCAAGATTAAATCAAAATGCACAATTCATCGATCATGCACTTAAACTTAACCATCCAATAAATAGATAAGTGAATTAATAATATTCGATGTCAAAAACGAATGCTAAAATAACGGATTTCCAGGTATCAATCAGAAAGAAGAACTCCTGAGAAATCGCATCGTTTTTCTTTCCTTTATGATCGAGTTTGCTGTAATTGGTGGTTCCAGTGATGAGAAGTAATAAAAAACCGCCCATTTCCTTTTAATCGGCTTCATACAATATGACATTAAATATTATATTTGTAGGAAGTAATGGAGTGGGCTGTCTACTTCCTTCTTAGCAGGTTAATAATGGGATAGATTTATTTAGTATGTAACTACACGGAACTTTTGAATTTCTACGAATGTTGTTGCTTTTAAATCGTCATAAATTACTCGTAGTATGGTCCATTGCTCAAAATGACCTCCTCTTACGCATTTATATTCACACTACAACCCATCTTTTATTTCTAAATTTGCTTAACATTTCGGAGGAAGCTACATGGATGATACGATCAGAGGTTGAATCTATAAAGCGCCCATGTGTCAAAAGTTAACTATAGTCTTATGTAATGTACAAAATAATAATATGTATAAAAACCGTATGAATAACAGGAATTTGAGGATATATTTAGCAAACTTAATTTAATCTACCCCCACCCTTTTCTATCGCTGTATTCTCTAGCTAAGTAAAAAGGCAGCTAATAATAATAAATAACAAAAAATTTTAAAAAAATATTTTTTTGCTTGCTCAATGAGCTTAAGGTGATATGGTACCCTAAAAATCATTAAACTGTCGAAAATTTTTTTATTGTCTTATTTGATACCTCGAATCTTTATAAATATGCCTGCAAAATTTCAAAGCTTTACCTGCATTTTTTCATTAAGTAATGGAGCAATGTTTGATGCTAAACAGCAACTACCACGCCTACATTTCATATTATCTGCTAGAAAAGGTCCTGATAAAAATGAATTAATTATTTTTCTAATGCGCATCATTGAGATTGACATTATATGCAGTAATAAATCATTTTAAGAAAGAATTGTGCAATTCATGCAAAAATTCTAGTTTGTGAAATATTTACTGGAAGATCAAATGAATTTGGTCAAGACTTAAAAGTTGTGCGTGCTTATTATGATATTATTATGAATGAAATTAAAACTTCAAAACGGATTCTCCCAAAACACAAATATTAAATCTCATTTTGATAACTCAGATAATTAAAAATCTAATTCACAAGAATAGAAAAAATCTCCCATTTTTATATATTTGTTTTTGATGATATATATATCCCACGTGTGCGAGATTCAACACTTTTATTATTAAAATATTTTAAGATACTTATTTAAACAAATGCACATGTACAGTTCTTAGATTTTGATGTATTTTACCCATAAATTGTTATTTGATTTTGCTTTTATTCGTGTACAATATTTAATATGCGAAGGCTTTTAAAATCATGGAAATAAAGAATAAAGGCATAAACATCTTTTGTACATGTTGTGCATTAGCTCTGAGCATGGAATTAGCTCTGAAGTGTTTGTATTTTTTTTTTATAATTATTAAGTTAAAGTTTTATGAAATATTGATCTTTCCTTCGTTTTTTTCCTACATATTCATTATGGCAGTATACTGTTTAATTGTTCTACATTTGTGCAATTTTTTATGGTAAGTAGTTTTAAATAAGCTAATTAACATTTCATAAAAGTTTCAGATTATTCGATGAATATTATATCATGCTATTCATGGAATGAAAACTTCAAACTTATATATCTCCATGTTGAATTTTTGTACATGTACTGTTATTCAAAACCCTAAGGCTTTTTTGATAATTGAAATATGGGTTTGAAATTTTTAATACATGTTCTGAAATGTATATTTTGTAAAACTGTGAATGGAATTAGCTCTAACATGTTTAGTACTTTTTCTAAAAAATTTCAAAATTAAAATGAATGTTTTTTGGGAATTTTTGGAAGTTTAACTATAAAAAAATTAAAGAGCAGCAGCAGAAAAAAAAACCATGCACATTTTTATGCAGTATATTATAAGGTACTTGGGAAAAAAATTTTGAAAGAAAAGAGACATATTTAAAAAAAGCCTTAGGGATTTAAAAAATGCTTAAAAAAGCTAAAAAAATTTTAATTTTACAAGCATTTTGCAACAAATTAAAAAATTTTTGCATGGAATTATTATTAAATATTAACCTTTATAAAATACAATAAAAACCAACTATCAAATATTAAAAATTAAAAAAATTGTGAAGATGGTACCATATCGCCTTAAAGCTTTGAAAAAGGGAGAAACTTAGCTATTTTCTTCATCATTTTTGTATGATTGTATTATTTGTATTTGCATTGTTTTCCCCCCTATTATTTAACTCACTAGTATCGTAACGTTGTTGTTACAAATGTAAGGTTTGATATATATATATATGTATATATATATATATATATATATATATATATCAGTAGCGCACACAAAATTTTTTCAAGGGGGGTGTCCATGGTCGAAAGCCCCCCAACTCGTATCATACCTCAAGACAACACCAATTGATTCTTCTGATTTTCTCGATTTTGTTAACAAAAAACAGTAATAATAACAATAATGTCAAAATATTGGTAAGTTAAATAATCATAAGTAATTGACAAAAATATAGCAAATTCTCTCAAATTTTTCAAAAATTTTAAGTGCCATGTATGACTAAAAAGTGCTCTTTTATTTGAATTTTTTTCCTGCCTTTTTACTTAGCTAGGGGTATTGTAACTTTTTAGAATATAACGGTAGAAAAAGGGGAAATTTTTTCTCTTACCTGTCATAGCGTACAGTCAAAAAATCTAATTTAGTATTTATTTATTTTAAGTAAAGTTTAATCACACACAAATTTGGGTGTCAGCTCAGGTGTCGCCCTCTTCATTTGACCATGGTTCAAAATTACGAGGTCCTTCGCCAAAAGCCCTCGTGTAGCTGAACAGTGCGACGTTAATATTCACTCACTCACACACCAATTTACTTAGGTTCTAAATTATTACTAAATTTTCTTCTATCTCTATCTTTGTAGGTATCTTTCCTCCGAAGGCTTAGTTTCCCATGTCTTCGTGCATTTATGATGTGGAGCTCCTTGGAATCAAATTAAAATCAAACACAGCAACTTATGAAAAAAACCCACACTCACGTGATACATGATCAAAAACTCGTAAATGAGCGTGTACCTACTTCTTTGACATATCCCAGGTATCACTTTGATTCTTGACTCCCTGAAGACGAATACACCACTTTAAAGATCACAGCTCTATAACATAAAAAGTAACTCACCAAAAAAATTATCTGAATGGGACGAAATTGCGTATGCACATATACCTTATGAAAGAATATATAATTAATTAACTTTTGTCAGCCATTGGTTGACTAGCAAGAGCTCCAGTGCATTCCAATGGAGCATATTGATACTGTATAAAATAGGTACTGTATAAAATGTACCATTTCTAAAATATAATTTACACATACGAATGTAATTCCATCTTTTCAAAAAGTTGTTCCAATGCCTGGTAGACGGGTTCAGAAACAGTTTGAGATCTGACGTTAACTTTTGTGAGGGGAAATGCGAGAAAGAAGTGTAGTCAAATAGCAGAATTACTCGACATTTGGGCCGGAGCAACACTACCATTCGATGGTTGTTGGTAAGAAGGGGTGAACCATGGCCATACAGAGTATCAAGAAAGTAGCAGTCGATCAAGAGCAAGGACAGAATGATCCTCCGATTTTGCTAATAGCCTTTGATTCATCCTTATCAACTACCTGACGTATAACTGGGACATCGGTAATTGCAATGACCATCAAGAGATAGTTCAGTGAAAGGAGACTGAGGTTAAAGAGCCATTACGCATACTGGCCCTCACTGCTGCATATCACCAGCCATATTTGCAATGGTGCTGGTTGCGTTGGACCTGGAATGTGAAAGACTGGAGAAGAATTAATTTCAGCCATGAGTCTCGCTTCTAACTCATCATCAATGACGTGTCTGGAGACGTCCAAGACAATGGTGGGATACTCACCTGTCTGTCGTCCACTAAAAAGCCTTGACAACTAAGTGTTACAGTTTGGGGTATTACTTAAATTGTGTGTGTGTGTGATAGTCGAACCTTTTGGTTGTCATTCGGGACATTCTAACAATGTCAAGGCTATACGTCAAGGAGATTCAAAGCCTTGTAGTGTTGTCCATCCTTTCATGGACGCGTGAGGTTACTTTCGAATAGGATAATGCTCGGACTCATACGGCATGCCTTTCTACGGTAAGGTCTTAGTGCTTCTGTAAAAATTTTCTTGGACAGATACAATACAATACGTTTATACATTAAAACACGTTTAGGCTCTAATGAGCAGTGTTTCATCATCCACTAATCACGGTGACCTAACTCTCCAATTGGAACGTAATGGTAAGCAATCTCGCAGGAGGACTTCCACCAACTCTGGGAGTGAATGTCCAGCCAAATAACAACTTTCATCAGGGTCAGAAATGGATCCTTCATTTTCTTAATATTGATATTTTTTTCTCTTACAGTTGTATTTTTCAATAAAATATTTGATTCTTATGATACTGTTAGCCTTTCGTTTTCAAAACATGGACATCACATCTATCGATCTTCGTCCTATTCAGATAACTCCTTGATGTATCACTTTTTATGTTAAGTAATGTATGATGAAAAAACCGAGTGCTAGTGATAATTTGTACACATAACAAACTCAGGTCATGTAAAAGGAAATGAAAGAAAATTGAGTCAAATATGATATATTAAAGCAATTTGTGTCTTTTTTTTATTTTTAGGATTGCAATGAAAAATAATGAGTAGTAAGAGCCACATGTAATGCATAAAATATACATTAAGTATCTTTTAATGCAGTGAAACACTCTCTTTCTCTCTCTCTCATGAATCATTTTAACATCATTGAATGACCAAACAGCAATGAAAAAAAGTCAGCAAATAATTATTCAGTTTTTGTTGTCAAAGGGGAAAATTTTCTGATTAGAAGAATTCTATGAAATTTAAATGTCTAGTTCCCAATATAACCTTATAGTTTTTCAGATGTAAACATAAAAATTTTATAACAATTTTTAAATTATCAGCCTTCTACGAAGCACAGATTTACACCAACTAAAAAAGAATATGTAGCGTATATGAATCTTTCATAATTATGTAGGTATCTGGAACCCATGTTTGAAATGCTTCTTGTAGATATCACGAAAATGTCCCAGTTATACCATGTTAAGACTAGCAAAACATGGCTCCGGATGTAGAAATCAACCTTTTCGAATTGATCCGCTAAAAAGTTGAATATGAATTCTATTAAATGTCGGTAAGGCCTCATTCTTCTAAGTCGATGATTAGCAACAATTTAAGTAGGTCATTTCATGTTTTTGGATGAGTTGTTATTTAAGTATTTTATGCAAAGTCGCAAGTAAGAAACTAAAAAAAAATACCTTTTTTTTATTTTAAGGAACTTAATGATCGGGCTGATTTTGTTTTCATTATTTCATTTGCTTAATATATCTAAAAATCGGCTTCAATGCATTTCTTAGTTCACTGGCATGCACAGGCTACTTTTATTGGAAGGGGGGGGGCTCTACATCTTTAAAATACAAAGATAAAAAAATCGAGACATTATATTTGCTCAAAATTAACAATCTGTTAATCTAGGAAAGGGGTTTGTACTCTCAACCTTTTTGTATACTTCTGTCTTAATGTTTTGTACAACGAACACAGATTTTATTAGTAATTAAGTATATATATATGATCCATTTTTAAGTTGGACATACTTTTTGCAGTATATTACAAAAAGGATTGCATGGCTACTTTTTGTGATGTATTACAAAAAGTAGCCATGCAATCCTTTTTGTCTTTGTTTACCTATTTAGCAGAAATCATTACAATGCATGTAATAGGAAACAAATTTTGAAAAGATGTGAATGAACTTATTAAAATTTAATTTATATGTTTAAAAACATAAATTTATTTCTTTAACTAAAATTCTTAAATATGTATACAACAAAATAATTACAAAGCATAATTGAGATAAAAAAAAAGTGAGAAACTGAACAAGAGGGGAGGAGGGAAAGGCTTTAAATGGCAAAAAATAATTAGCAAAAAACTACAGTTTTATTTATTTATTTTTCTCTACAAAGCTAGCTTATTAATTTTTATTTTTTAACAAGTGTGTCATACAAGGGTCATCCTGGTATCGACGTAACAAGGTCACAAGAAATAGTTTGCCCTTTATTTTTTCCCCTCTTAAGTCCAAAGCAAAGAGCCGAAGAAGGGAGTTCCTTTCCTTCTTGAGGCGTCGGCGACTACCCCAAAAAGAATCCTTTAAAAACACACCCAGGTATTAATGTTGAAGAAGAGAAAGACTCTAGCACCTTTCTTAACGTACCCGGACAATAATGATGACAAACGAAGCGAGCTAAATGGAATCGTAATTGCACTGTTCCTAATTAGTGCGCTCCTTCGTCTTTGCTCTCCCTTCAGGGACCCCGAATTCATTTGCGACGATTTAGCTCCGACTCCGGGTTTTTATTCCTCCTCTGAAAACCTGATCTTCAGTAAAGTGTTGCTCAGCTAATCGCTAAATCGTATTTCCCTAGAGCAAATCACTCCTGATTTGCTGTTATATGCATTTGCGCCTTCTTGTGGGGGAAGGTTTACAAATTTATGGGAGACTTCTTGTAAATTTGCTATGTAGGGGAAAAAAATGCATATTCAAGCACATATTAAAAAATGCACACGAAGGGGGGAAACGCACATATCCAGTGTTTCGAATATCCTGGTCTGTCAGTGTTGGTATGGCTGTATATCCATTTGACAAGGCCAAAATGTAATTAATATTTTTAAAAAAAACTTGTAGGTATTGAAAAAATTTGATTTAAAATAAAATCATGCATTTTTCAAAGGAACATAAAATATTTATCATAGAGGCATTTTTTTTATGGTAAAATATAATTTGAAATATTTTTCTTATAAGAATTTTTCGAAAAAAATTCCGAAAGTTTTTTTTAAGCAAACGTTTTCTAGAGTTTTATTATTACTATTATTTTGTTCATAATTGTGATGTTTTCTGAGAAAATGCAAAAAGGAAATAAGAGTTATAAACAATGATTATTTCATACTCACATTTTTAGCAGTGGTTGCACTGGTTATGTGGATATTCCAGTACAAATAACTAATTACATTTGCTCGTAAGAATATGCTACTGTACGTTGTAGTTTTAATCTTTAAATCATTATTGAAATTAAGATTGATAGTTCTCATCAATGTCGGTAAAATAACCAATTACAGGAATTTATATTTTCGTCTATGTTTCATATCTTAGTAATAAATGGTATTCTAATTGATAAATTCAGTTTTCTTTGAAACTGAACATTGCTTTGATTTTATTTTTTATTTATTGATTTCTTTTGTTATTATAAAACTGAAGCATCTTACGAAATATTAACCCCTTAACGTGTACGCTTGAGTTAATTCGAGCGCTCTAAACAGGCCAAGCTGTGCATACTCGAGATATTTCGAGTGGAGTCGTATTTTATGCTTCTGTTATTTTCTCACTCGAATGTAAGAGAGCGCCGTCAGCACTCGCAAAACTGACTGCGATCTGTAATCGTGATTTCGTAAATTTAGATAAAATTTATAGTAAAAAATATTAATAAATTTTATAAAAAATATTCTTTTATTTACTTGACTTCAGCATTTGAAATGAATATGTTTTGTATAAAAAAGGGAAAAAAGTTAGGTTTCAGAAGCAAATTAGTAGAAAGACTTATACAAAACTAACATAGTGATACAAATATAAAAAGTCGTGTAGACCAAACTCTTCTGAAATTGTACCACTAACGGAACGCCATTTTCCTAATTTTGTTCCCCCGACACCAAAAAAAGAAGCTTCTACAAGATAGTAGTGTAAAACTAATAGCAAAGAAAAAAATGAAAAGAAAAGAGTTGTTACATGTGTAATAATTGCAATTGTGGGCTCTTTGCTTATAAATATATCACACAAAAGAAAATTTTGATTGTTTTTTCTATAACAAATTCTACAATTATCATTATTTCTGCTGAAAAAGCTTCAATAAATATTTTTACTCATAAAAATGCGTTTTTTGAAGCAGTTATTAGAAGAAAAAAATAATAAAAGTCGATGTGGGTGCAAGATTGCAAAATTCGGCTCTTTTTTGGAATGTGGGATCAAAATCCGAAATTAAAGTAAAAATTTTAATTGATTTTGTATCTTTTTTATTTTATGTCAAAACAAGGTTTTAAAATGTATTTTCTTAAATAAATAAAAATTGATTTTATTTTTATTTTTTTGCCAGTTTTTTTAAATGTTTTTTAAGAGGTTAATAATCCGAAAGAAAAAGAAGATACTATTTGAGAGTAAATTTCCTTTTACAACGCTTAACGAAGTTCCACTCCAAGCTCCCAAGCTGCTCACTTTCCTGTTTCTTCAAAGTTCCGAGACCCGTTACAGACCTGCTTTTTAATTGGTGAACTTTTCTAAACATCTAGTCTTGCCGAACTGAGAAACCAGTTCTTTCACCTCTCTTTCGCCACTCCCTCCGCAAGAAATATGTGCTTGTGTTGATTCGCACGAGTCCAAGTGTCATTACCAGATAAAAGAATGAAGCTTAGAGCCATAAGTTTTATCTAACAAGGCATTTGATGCCTAAGTATCGTTTGTTTTCATTAAACAAAAAACAATTTGGCATAGTAGCCGATTGTTTTGACAGAACTGACATAAATTATTCATATTAGGGCATCTAATATTCGTTGTCTTTTAAGTACCGTAATTTGTGTGCTACTGCTTCTACAGCTGCCAATAATACACGAATTCTTCATAAAAATATATTTAATTAACCAAGAGTATGTACTTATTTTTATGATGGGAATAGCTTGATATAGATAGCTTTCTAGCCTCCAATATGGTTCATGTTTTACGCAGAAACAAATCAATGAATATAGGGACTTAAATATTTATGTAGACCCTCTTAGATATAAAGAAATAACACGTTTCGAGTTATATTAGAAGTCATAAGAGATTTCAATTGAATTTTTAGGTATAGCCGTTTTCCGATAATGTGTTTTTATCTGTCATGTCGCAAATGGTTGTTACCTATAGGTGACAACAGTTTTATGATACCTACTCACGAAATATACGAATATCAAATTATCCGCCTACTAATAAATGAAGACCAACCAAATTAAGAACACCTTTCGTTTTCCCATAATTGAATAACGCGTGATTATTGTTAATGATATTTTAATACAGAGTCCAAAAAAATTTTTGCTTTATCACCTATTTGCATGCAATCGAGTGAATGACATTTTTACCACAAGTGTTGTAACTATTTACTTATTATCTTTTTTTTATACAACATTTTTACGAGTCGAAAATTAACTCTCATTGTAATTTCCTCAAAAAATCGATACAAGTGTACAGTCTAAACATTCAGTACAGTAATAGGACATTGTTAATTTTCTTCAAAATGAACTGGCTAATCAGTGTTATTAGAATGAAAAAAAGTTTCCTAAATTAAATACCATATATTCCCATGTATAAGCCAAAATGTTTTGGAACTTTATTAAAGTGATAGAAGGGCTTATATCTCGGAAACAACGTAGTTTTGGAAAAATAGTTTCTTCTAATATTTTCAATTAGCCAAATGAACTTTAACATTTTTGTGTGTTTTAAATTGGACTTTTAATCTAAAAGAAGGGGAAGTAAAAGTCACATAAATCCTTCAAAGTCAGTGTCTGTCAGAATCCGAGTTCCCCAATAATTCGTAAAAATATTTTTCATTTAGTATATCTGAATGCATATGATCATCATGCAGCGAGTTTTTTTCCAGAGTATGTGAAGCATAGGTCGACGATCACTTGGCGTATACGAATTCTCTTCCAACTCATTTTCCAAATAATAAAAAAATGGCGCAGGAAATATAACTAGCACAGATATTGAACGGCATAACGAATAAAAAAAATATGTTTGCTTCAGATAGAATAATCAGAAATAAAATTACGGTTACTGGCGTTTTACTTCTGAACAATATAATCAAAAAAATATTCCTCCTGTTTTACCTGCTTGGTAACATTTTCTCCCTCATGAAGACATGCTTGAAAATTACAAGAACTTTTTTTTAATCCGGCTTATATATGGGTTTCAAATTTTGAGCAAAATTTTGAAAAAGAAAAACATACTCTATATATTTATACAAAAAACCGGCTTATTTTCGGAAACATACGGAAGATTTTTTAAATATTTTACTTCAACTTAGGGCGTTGATGTTTTTTTACTAGAGAAATAAACATGCCTAGTAAAAATGAGAAAAAGAGATTCAAATTTTCTATACGTTAAAATAGTTTGCTGATTTTCAGTCCACGATAGAATCAGTTGTAAAACAAATAAATGCTCTTAAATCTTTTTTTTGTTAGATAGTAATAATATAGTAACAGAATTTTTCTCTCCAAGTAGTTGATTCCACGTAACTAAAAAAATAGAATTATGTATCGGAATGCAGTATGTAACATATGTAACTTATAACGTTTTTAGTATCACAGTTTAGTGTTTGTATCTTTTCGTGAATTGATTCTATTAAAATTTTATGAAACATAAAATATGATAGGTTTCTTTGAATTTCATGGGGTTTTTTTTAAGAATCATATCCAAAAATACCAGTGTTTCTAGCCAGAAATTTTTCAAATTACTTTTTTTGCATTAGTAGCTATTTAAGGGAATAAATTTCTTAAGTTAGAATTAGTTAAGATATTTATTTCGAATTGGTTACAAGAAGGGCCATTTCAGAAGTTTTTCGATAAATGAAATGGAATTTATTTTAAATGTAATAAAGATAAATACTTTTGAAATATATAAATTCTTATATGAACATTGCTATGAAATTATTTACCATCATTATTAATAAATACGATTGAATGTGAATTATAACATTAAATGAATTCTTCCATTGAATATAAATTGACTTTAAATTGTTTTTACTTCTTTGTAAATTCCACAAAAAAAAGGAAAAAATTAAATTATTTAAAAATAGAATTTAAATTTTAAATATATAAATTTAAAAAAAAATTTTTCTCACCTTTTCTTTTTTATTCTCTTCTTCCTAAAATTATATATCTCTTTGTAAAAATAACATTATACATTTTATTTGTAGTAAAACATTCTAAGCTCTATTATTTAACTAAAAAGGCAAGTTTTAGTAAACACAGGTGAGCCTTATGATGCATTAAGAAATCATGTATGATAAATAAACAGGATTCACCAACAGTTTAAATTCAAATAAATTAATAACATAGCTGGAGCAATATATTGAAGTTGTTGATGTTTCAAGTTTACAAACCTTCAAGTATTTATCGAAAAAGAGCATGGGAATGAAAGTGCAGTATTTTGTTGCGTGAAAGTGAAAAGAGCTTTGCGTGTTTATAGCGTAGCAAAATTTATTCATTCACGAATAGCTCCATGTGCTTGTTACTATATTGTTTTGAAAGCACTGAACTTCTAGAATTTGTCACCCAGTCTCTTAGTAAATATCACAGCACGTAACTGAGGATTATACTAAAAGGCAGAATGTATATATATAAACAGAAGCATTCTTTAAACCTTCTTTGCATTATTTTTTTCAGCTTTTTTTGAAATAAATCAAGGTGATATAACTCTAGATTAAAGGAAAAATGTTTAAAAAAATGTTTCGTATAAATTAATTAAAAAACAGTATGAAGGAAATATCCATCATCACGCAAATTTATGTTAAGCTGTACAAAATAAGTTTAAAAAAATAATATATTTTTGTATCATTTTTTATTCCTGGTGATAATTAAAAAGACAATTATTATTATTATTCTAATTTCATCTGCATTGCGATACTCGTCATCAATGCCCTCTTCTAATAGCCAACCGTCTTCTAACTGGTCCAAGTAAGTAACTTAATGTCCGTCTCTCTTCTAAATTTCTCTACAAAAATAAACTTATAGTGAAAAACATTTTCGACATGCATTAGAAGTGAAACAACTGCATTGTGATGTAAATTTCTGGCACAGGATTTTGAGAAGATTATTTTGGGGTTATTCGATATAAATCGAACAGAATATAACAGAAACACTGAAAACAAACCATTTTTCCCGTCATTATCACTTTTATTAGCAAAAAAAATCTCAGATTAGTTGTAAAAAATATATTCAAGAAATCGCAAGCTTCTTACAACCATAACAAATATTGGAATGACAAGTTCAAACCTGCTATAATAATTGTGACATTTGATTTTTTTTTTTGACAACTATGTACCTTATTATAGCAATAGTCGTGAAAAAAGCTGCAAGCAACAACCAATTTACAGTACTCCTGTTTTGATACAATTTTTTGTTCACTAAATGTTATGATGGAAATTTCCATCATCATGCAAAGAAGAGTTAAACATCGAATAATGTTTACACTTTTTACACTTTACACACAATGTTCACACTTTTTACTTTACACTTACACTTTTTTATTTATAATTTAATAAATATTACTAAAACAAGAAATATTTCGATATCTACCAATATAATTATTTTATAACTGCATAATATGTAGTCGAAGCTTAAAAGGTAAAAATAGATCTATCAATACAAGCAAAAGGAAAGAAAAGAAAAGAAACAGTAAATTAAAAATAAAATAATTCTGATTTGTTACACTAAATCGATTTTTTTTATTTCTTATTTGTGTGTCCTCTTCACCATTTCCTTTTTTTAAATTATTCGTTGAATATTAATTTCCTCTTCTCAACTCAAAAAGTTTTAGAAGAGGAAATAAATACTCATCAGACATCCATTAATTAATGCAAAAATTAAAGCAAACTTGAAAGGAATTGTACAGGAAATTGAAATTTTTATTTTTAATTAAAGTGTGCGCGTGTACTGCTTAATAAAACCAGTTATTTCTCACAAACAGTAATTGTATAAAGAGAAAATATCCTTAAAAAAAAAAAAAAAAAAAAAAGGAGAAAGAGAGAGAGAGCGAAGGAGGAATAGAATTATTTTTTAGTAATTTATTTTTTTAAAACCTGAAATGAAGTCTCCATTGAATGCTTAGTAATGATGAAGTACAACCTATGAACGATATCAATCTGCTACATAACCTTTGATCTGCTTGAAGATGAAATGTCATTCAGTTGTAAATGATATTTCTATAACAAATTATTCCGCTTAGCAAAGATGTCAAAACTTGAAGTATTTCCTCTTTTCTTCACAAGTAATTACCAATACCAGTTTTATTTCGTTTTCATAAATAATAATTACATTCGATTTGAAGACAAGAAAAAATGTTTTGACATCTGATGTTTTTCAATAAAATTATTTCACAGTATCTTACAGTAAGTCATATAAATTCTTCTTGAATCAAATGTTTTAAAATGCAAAATGTAAAAGAAATGATAAAAAAACCCGAATGAATTGGATTTACGATGAATAAAAATAAACAGTTTTCATTTGTTGAAAGAGAATTCCCGTAGTAAATAGCTAAGATATTTCATATAGATGAATACCTTACTCCTACTGGTAAGTTAGCATGTAATTGTTTAAGTTGAATTTAAAGATATTCATTAGGTAAAAATAATACAGTTGTTCTAAAATGTATGACTTTTCTTTTTGTTTATTTCCAATTGTTCCCAAATTCTAAATTTAGCTTAAAAATAACTGTATTACATATTATTCTTCCATTGCAGACTAATAGTTATTTGAGATCAGTATTACCACAAAAAGAATAGTTTTATTTCTATTATTATAATTCTATTGTGTCTTAATAATGGTACCAAAAGATCCAAATCAGTTATAGGTATCGTTCTGGTCACTTGACCCAGGTTCAAAGTGACGAGGTCCGTCACCAATAGCCGTGTTGCTCTGAAATGGGACTTAAATTAGTAAGTGTAATTAGACCTAATTTGTATTTTTTGCCAAAAACAAACAAACAATCAATATCAATAACTTCTCAACATGGAAAAAGAGCCCCCTCATCCTTTAAAAATTAAATATTTTCTGTATATTTGGAAGATAAGCTGATATATAATATTCCATATATATAGCAAGGTGGAATGCGCTGTTTCTTAAAAAAAATATATGTGATTGATAGACTGAAATAAATATTTTTTTATGCAGATACTTTTTTATTTATTATACAAATGAAGATAATTTATTTATTAAGCTAAAAATCAACAATATATTTATATTTCCTAATTATTTTCCTTTTTTTAAGAAATCAATTATTACGACTTTATTTTCTGAGAATATTAAATCTTCTAAATGCAATTTTTTAAGCTTGTCATTTTTATATTTGTATGTATGCTGGTATTTTATATGGCTATTATATATTAAAATATTTTCTTATTTATTTCATCTCGAGAAAATTTTTCTGATGTCTTGGACCACCCATGCCGGACAATGGATTATGCACAAACAATTGATTATGCATAGAAAGAGAAATGGTTATTATTTTCAGTAGAACGCTCCCTCGATTAAAAACAAAACTAGGCACAGTGCAATTATTCACCATGCTTACATCCGAATAAATAACAACATTTGTTTGCGGTTTATGCGCGACCCAGTTAAGCAACAGGATTGATAAAGTGGCCTCAGAAGAAAAAGCCGTCCATTCTTCTGAGCTTGTGAATCTTCTTAACTTTTCATACAGAGGCCCTTCAAATAGGGAGTCCGGGAATCTGGCGACTGGTGGAAAAACGTAGACGCTCTGAGGGGACTTAATTATTGGTTGAGACTCCGCCGCATATTCATGAAGGCAAAAAAGTACAGCCAAAAGAAAAAGAAAATAAATAAAAAGAAGAAGAAGAAAAAAACGAAAACAACCTGCCCTTGACTTTGTCCCCCAAGGTATTGGGTCTTAGGCTAATATTCCGCTGCTGCTGGTCTGGTTGCTAATGATAGATAGCTCCAAGGTTAGGAGAAATACGTGATTCCATGGAAGGGGATGGAATGTCACACACACAATAAATATTATCTTTGTAGGTGATTCTTGTCGGTGTTAAACTCCCTAATTGCAGCATAAACGCGCACCACCTGATAAATCAGATTCGCTTTGATATATAGCTACAGGTCTGTGTACACGCGCCCATCAACTACTTCATTCCTTAAACGATTTGTAAGTGGAAAATTGTTTGACACTTCCATGATGTTCAGCTTTCAACGTAGATCACGTTTTAATGCTCGATAAAACAATTTCACCAAATCGATGAATTATAGCTTCAGTCGGAAGGGAGATCGGGAGCCTCAATTTAAAACGTAAGATCTCCGGTACCACAACGGACTGCAGAAGAGAGAAATGCGAAAAGCACACATTGCTTTCATTATTTTATTATTTAACCAATCCAAGGGCAATCAAATAAAAAGTTGGGTTTAGTTGGGTTTCAATAAGGCGGAAACTGTCGCGTTTATTCCTATCAGAAAATAAGTCATTCAAATGCAATGTACCTGAACAAATGCTCAGTAAAATGAATTTAATATGAGTTAACAGTGATTCCTTTTTCATCTTGTTAATAATTCAATCTTTAAATTATCGAGTAGAAAAACGAGGAGTTTGAAGGTTCTAAAAGTATGTTGAAACTTGATTTTATATTGGGGAATAATCTTGTCTGGTTTTTTTTTTAAATAAAGAAGGAAAAAGACTGTTTTTAATACCTCTATTGCAATTTCAAATATAATAAGAATTGCTCCTCAGTAAATGTGACATATTATATATACGCATGCTATGAACACGAAACACTAATGCAAGTGACTAGTTCTGCTAAAAATCTATAT